>CM048853.1:33935754-34535754 GCA_026545225.1 Cornus controversa
TCACACCATCACCACCACCTCTCGATAGACATGTGTCATGTTGTTGCTGAAACTTTTGATAATTGGGAGTTGCGCTGGAAAAGAGGATAAAAGAAAAAAAAATTAAAAATCTTCGAAGAGGAGAGAATATATTTTAGACATTAAACTTGAATAGTGATTTATTAATAATTATTTTTTAAATGTAATCACTATTTTTTTTTTTATTTAAAGTTACTAAAACGCAAATGTTTCTCAATATTCATCCCAAAATCTAATTTTCACATAATATTACTGTTCATAAGTTTCATCATCGTTTGTGAAATTTTCTCTTTTCCTCATAGTTTGGTGTGCACGAGCTTCTAGTTTCTCTGATCTGGCCTGGTGTTAATTATGTGACATATAGTAAGAGTATTATTTTATTTATTTTCTAATTTCTCTCTTTAAGGATCGATCCTATATATATATATATATATATATATATATATATATATATATGAGTTTGAGATACTATTATTAAACAGCTTTCAACAAAAAAAATTCTTGTTTTGTTGAAGTCATTTTCCAGGCGAAGATACGATATTTTTGTAGTGGTGTGTTTATATATATATATGTATATATATAGATATAGAGGCCTGAGTTTCTTCCTTTTCAAGAATTTTGACGGGAGCTATTATGACCAGTTATGATATTTTTGTAGTGGTGTGTTTACATATATATATATATATATATATAGAGGCCTGAGTTTCTTCCTTTTCAAGAATTTTGACGGGAGCTATTTTGACCAGTTCTCCAACAATGACCAGGACTTTGAAAGGAGGGTGAATTGAATGATACATTCCTTTTTATCAATTTAAGAGACAGCTGACATCTGAAGTTTAAAGATTCCTTTTAAGAATGTTGAAACAAGCCTTTGTCAGGATTATATGTGTGTGTGTGTGTATATATATCTATATATATATATATGTTTGTAGATTTTGCCTACAGTGTCAACTTTTATCCGATCATGAACAGAACCACTGGGGTATCAGTCAAAGTCTTTGCATTCTGATTCTGCCCCTCCCTTTTACTTCCACTCCACTGGTTCCCATCTCCAATTGGTCCACAGTTGACACTCAGTATTAATATTATAAAAGCAGCGCTAGGATCCTCTGCAGTGTGATCTACTGTTTAATATTATAAAAGCAGCGCTAGGATCCTCTGCAGTGTGATCTACTGTTTATCATACTGATCCAAACTCACACCGTATGATGGAGCGCGCTCGAGAAAAGCAAGCCCTCTCTCGCTCTTTCTTATCAGCTTGTCCCTAGTAAGGCTAGTATAGCAAGCAGCACCCTCCCACATGACACGCACGCTCTCTCTCTCTCTCCTCTTTGCAAACGAAACCCTGAAGAGAGTACATCAACATGGACTCCTGTTTTTACTTCTGTTAGATGAGCATAATCTCATTTTTTATTAAATTATTATTTTTTATTATCATCATTTAATAAAAAATAATCCAGACAAATATAGAAGACATGTTGTAACTAAATATGATAGATGAGAATATTGTATACAAAATATAGATAAAAGGATTATTTGTAAATTTGGACATAGTTTAAACTTAGTTTTTGTTTTTACTTTACCCTTTATACATATCTATATTATATTTAAGCTTAAGTATAATAAGATAAAAAAAAATTAATTTAATGGTTAAAAGTGATTAAAAAAACTAAATCATAGTAGCTCGAAATGTCTTTATTTATGATTCAAAATAATTTTATTTAACAATTATAGTCATAATTAAATGTGCATGATAATGTCGTAGGCATATATAGGCATACACTAGTGCATGTATAAGACTTGAAAATTGCAAATCTAGTACCATTGATTGATTGCATGACTTTAATGAATATTCCACTCAAACACAAATCCATCAAAATTATATATATATAATTTTGATGGATTTGTGTTTGAGTGGAATATTCATTGAAAGCAATCTTTCTGGGTTGAGTGATTTTTCTAGGAAATTAAGGTGGAATATTTAGCAATTGATTGCTTTGTTTTTTTTTGTTCCCATTTGGTGTTGCCTAAGGCTTCCTTCCTAGGGATCTCTTCCTTGCTTGCTTTACAGTGTCATGCTCTATCATGCTGTGAGTTGTAAGCTTTCACTTGATATGGGCGCCCTTTCTTGAGAGGTCTTTTTTTTTCATTCTTTTCAATTTATATATCTACCCATTCAAAGTTGATAGTAAGTATATATTTTTAGTTTTGGTAAATTATTCTTACCTCTTCTAAAATTTTACCTAATTATTTTTGAATTAAAAATTTTAAAATATGGTGGTCAACATCTCCTAAGGTACTCTCTGTCATTAATTGACAGTCTAATCTGCTAAAGTCAATTAACATAAAAATTAAACTACAAAAACTACCATCCACGACGATAGTGCTGGTGTGACATTAATTCAGAAACAATATATATAAAACATGTTAATCTCAGTCAAAGAATTAGAAATTGAGGTTAGTTGTTACAACTTGAGGGTACTCTTTTAATTGTATATTAGATGTGATTTTGTTTAACGAGTCATTAGTTTAACAAATGTGTTAAAGTAATTTTTCAAAAAATTTAATTTGAGGGTAATTAAACCAAATCTCAAAATAATTTACCATTTGGTTTTTAATTGGCCACTATTTCAAGCTAGCAGTGGTTTGCTTGTTGTATTATGCTACTACTTGGCCACTATTTCAAGCTAGCAGTGGTTCGCTTGATGTATTATGCTACTACTTACCCATTTGATATGGACGCCCTGCTATATATATTGTTGTATGGTATTGGATTCTGCTAACAGTGCTTTGCTTTTTGGGTAATTATCACTGACACTCCCTGTGGTTTGGATTTATTTTACACAAAAAAAAAGTTTGATTAAAGTGACTGTATAAATCCAAACGTTTTGCACCATCTATCAGAGACCGTGTTTTGGCATGGCGACATCTGATACCATGCAAAAAAAGAAATTGATACCCTTTCACCATTTACATAAAGTAATAAATTACTCAAGTACCCCTTTGCTTACCCGACCTTATATATATATATATATATATATATATATATATATATATATATATATATATATATTGTTCATCATCTACTGGTTATCTTCTCCAGCGAAGCTCATGGCCAGAGCAATCCAATTCCGGCCACCACCAAGTAACATCACAACACTTCTATCAACCACCATGCATTACCATCATCACCGCCGCAGTCGAAACCACTGCAAGCCACCACAAGCCCCAATCGAAACCACAAGAAGCCACTTTCATTAACCACTGCAAGACACCACAAGTGCCCATCGAAACAACCACAAGCCACCACAAGCTACAATTGAAACCACTGCAAACCACCACAAGTTATAATCGAAAACACCACAAGCCACCGCAACCCCAAATGAAACCAACTTCCACCACAAGCCCAATCAAAACCACCGCAAGCCACCACAAACCCCAATCTAGTTCAGCACAATTTGAGACCTATTTGCACCACAATCCCACGCAAGCAACAATCTCGTCGTCCTCGAAATCTCCTTTAGCCACCAGCTCTAGGGCTTCTTCCTGAACGACTCTCTCTCTCTGTATTTCTCTCTCTATATGTATATATTTCTATATTCAAATTTTTTTAACAAATTTTTATAGTCAATTAAATTATACTTCTTTAAATACTTTTATCATCCAATTAATTAATTATTCCTATATTAATTAATTTACTTAATACCTAATTTAATATATCTATATTGCACAAAAAATAATATATACCAAATATATATATTTATATATAAAAGTAAGGGTTAATTAATTTACTTAAATTTAATACCTAATTTAATATATTTGTATTGCATGAATAGTAATTCTTGACTATGATCATGTTATATATATTGTGAAAATATTGAATATGACAAAAAAATCTATCTAATAAATGTAATTCTTGACTATGATCATGTTATATATATTGTGAAAATATTGAATATGTGTAGCACAAAAAAATCTATCTAATAAATGTAATTCTTGACTATGATCATGTTATATATATTGTGAAAATATTGAATATGTGTAGCACAAAAAATCTATCTAATAAATGTAATTCTTGACTATGATCATGTTATATATATTGTGAAAATATTGAATATGTGCAGCACAAAAAATCTATCTAATAAATGTAATTCTTGACTATGATCATGTTATATATATTGTGAAAATGTGTAGCACAAAAAATCTATCTAATAAATGTAATTCTTGACTATGATCAACTGACCATGGTGCATGGACTCATGGACCATACGAGAAAAGGATGTGTGCGAGATGTATGGGTCAGCATACTGAATTCAACAGGATAACCATGTGTTGTGATTGCTCAAGAAACAGAAATGAAACAAAGAATGCGACAGTATGCATATTAAAAGAATGTATCATGTCTCGACTGATATTCTTGACTTTGATGTTTCACTGTCACCTTGGTTGGATCACCCAGAAAAAACAAAAGCTAAAGCTACATGACTCAACAGAAACTTGATATAATGATATTTGAATCCATTTCTACCTTGTAAGAGTGAGTCCAACCATTCTTCTTATTCATCAGATGAGTATAATATTACAAAAATAAAATATATTTCAAAAGAGGCGCGATGGAGTAAAAATATAAGGCAGTGTAGGCCTATTGGTTCAGTGTTCTAAGGGCATATTTTTGTTTCTTGAGAACTAAAAAAAATACAAATATTTTTGAGGTTAATAATTTTCTGAAAACTATTTCTAAAAATTCAGTTAAAAAAAACTATTATTTTTAGAGAATAATTTTTTATAGTTCTCAAAAAATAGTTTTATATTCTAAGTACCGATAACTTTTTTACAAAAAAACTGAAACAAACAAGTCATACACTTCCAAAATTCATATAACATAACCTACGGAGTGTTAAGTGCCTCAAATTTTTTTTCTTCAAGTACCAATATATTTTTTTCTCTTCCTTTTTATGTCTTATATTTAAACCACTTTATTTCAAATTTCTACACTTTGAACATTCTAGTAAAATTTGTGGAAATCAAGTTAAAAAAATTATAATAAGAACTTAAGAAGGATAAATTTATTACACTGACCCTGTCAAAACCTTTTGGTAGATGAATTTAACTTGTCATTTTACTACTATGTCCTTAAATTATTTCATATAAAATTAAATAAAATTGTTATTACAAGGACAGTCTTCTTTTAAAATTTTAGATTGCTGAACGGATTGGGACCCTTTTGAGTAAGATCTCTATCCTTCTTTCTCTAAAATTAGATTTGAGGGTCAAAAAATGTTCAAGTCATTTAAGCAATCCACTCACCTACACTACACGGTGTTGAAACCAAACGGATTTCTAATGTTAGTGATAGTTATTTTATGAACAATTTCTTATCATCTACTTTCCTATCTCGCTATCCACCGGAATAATTCACCGACGAGATAGGAAGAGAGTAAACGGCACTCGCAAATCCCAATCAATTGTTTTCCGACGAGATAGGGAGAGAGGAAATAGAACTTGCAAATCCCAATCAACTGTTCTCGCAAAATTCATTTTAGCCCAAAAAATGAAAAAAAAGAAAAAAAAGGAAGGAGCTATGTTTCATAGATAACCCACATGGTAGATTAGTATCAAAACAAAATATTTTTACAAAGAAGCACGAATATCCCATGATGATCAAATTCTAGATATTTAAGTTTTAAAATAATTCAAATGGTTCGTGGTGAAACAACGATAAACAGGAGAACGTTCAATTCAATTATATTTTCATGGTTGAGCCTATTGATCAAAAGGAGATCAAACTGATACAAAATCTTATACAAAATTATAGTTTCATAGTGACAGAGTGGAAGTTATGAACGTTCGCACACGAACAAAATAAGCAACTTTAAATCCAAAAAGTTAAAGAAAATTGCAAAGCAATTGATATATTATTGATAAATTGATTAAATGATATCTGTTCTATGGCAGTACATATATTTATAATAGAGAAATCATAATCCTAGCAGCACTAGGAAACCTAAAAATAAAAAGAAACTTGTAGAAATCCTAATCTTAACAGGAAAAAGAAATCTATTTCCAAAAGGAAATTAAAATAAAAGAAAATTAGTATCCAAAATTAAACTTTCTCTAAAAAAATATTAAATATATATATATAGATATATATAATATGAAACTTACTAAAACTGTTGAAATACCCTCCAGAAAATTTCATGCATGAGGTGGCCAGTCTCATACACAAAACTTGAGGAATATTAACCACTGATAGCAGCAAGCATAGATGCAAAAGACATGAATAGAATAATTGCTAAAAGCTGAATAGAAATTCCATTGAATTGAAATAATTGATAAATAAATAATTATATTCTAGTATTACAATTTGGAAGTCCCGTAACCTAAGAACCCCTTAACCAGAAAGAACAAAAGTTTAACACTTAAATTAAAATCCAAAACCAAAACCTCTAAATGAGTTCATAGTTTTACTCCTGAAGAAAAAGTAGATTCCTACCCTGTGACTGATGAGAGTAGATGTCTGTCACAGCTCAACCCTAGTACTCTATCCTCGCGGGGGAAGCTGCATGGGACCTGAAATATCAACAAAGTGGGTTAAACCCACGAGCAAGTTCTATCTACTACATCCCAATCAGAGAACCAATATACATACCCTAAATGTGAGGGACATAAGAGATAGATATACGTGCAACCATTCAGATTATTCCTTATTCAGTTCATGCTTTTAAAGATACAAATCATCTCATATATTTTCTCAACAACCCTTACTACGTAAAAACGATCACCTTCATTACGTTCACAAATAAAGATACATATCTATGCATTTTATTAAATCTACACAATTATGATATGTCAAATATAATGCATGAATACCTTAATAGGTATGGGCGATCCTGACACGCCGGGCAATCCTTACATGCCAAATAAAAGTATAGATACCTTATTAGGTATGGGCGATCCTGACACGCCAGGCAATCCTTACATGCCAAATAAAAAGTATAGATACCTTATTAGGTATGGGCGATCCTGACACGCTGGGCAATCCTTACATGCCAAATAAAAATACAGATGCATTCCCAACATGAAATAATAAATAAACAAGATGCATTATGATTTTTAATTTGCACAACTACAAATTTGAATTATCTGCTACGCAATTATCACCATATGACAAATCATTCACAAGTGAACCTTAATCAAGTATCCCATGTGCATTTATATATAAAAATAAACACAATCGATTAAATCAAAATAACCTAACCTCCATTAGAGAAAACAATTTCCCAAACCAACCTCCAATGCACTCAAATCTCCGAGGGAATCTAAACCTACTCTTATCTAGGTTTCTGGGCCTATTCTACTTCTAAGAACACTATTAAAACATTCTGAAATTTTCTGAAATTAAAAAATATTTTCAATAAACCAAAGAAGGTGAAAATCCAACTTTTAGGCACTTTAAAAATTAATTGAACACCAAGGGAAGCTCATTTCGAGGTGAAAATTTAAACCCAAGTTTATTTAATCTCTAAACAGTTACAAAAAAATTTAGGGAATTTTTGGAATTTCAGAAGTATTTTCTAAAATTACAGAAAGTGAAAAACCCAGCTTTTTCACACTTTAAAAATCAATTGAACAACAAGGAAAGATAATTTTGAGTTGAAACTTTAAAACTAAGTGTATTTAACCTTCAGAGAGTTACAGTAAAAATTTGGGAATTTTTGAAGTTGTAAAAGTATTTTCTAAAATTACAAAAAGTGAAAAAGACAGCTTTTGAGTACTTTTAAAAATTAATTGGACAACAAGGGAAAATTATTTTGAGTTGAAAATTTAAAATTAAGTGTATTTAACATCCAATATCATACAGTAAAAATTTCAGATTTTTTGGAATCATGAAAATATTTTTAAAAAATAATTTTTCAAATTTTTAAGTTTTTCCAAAATTTTCAAAAATTCAAAAAA
Organism: Cornus controversa; assembly: GCA_026545225.1. Classification (NCBI taxonomy): domain Eukaryota; kingdom Viridiplantae; phylum Streptophyta; class Magnoliopsida; order Cornales; family Cornaceae; genus Cornus; species Cornus controversa. The sequence continues at coordinate 33,943,729 of CM048853.1, forward strand.
AATATCAAAACATTTCGGAATGGGCCCATAGTGGACCCAGTGGTGGGCCCCCGCGAGTGGGGCACAAAACCACCTTTCCCGGCACCGGCCCCACGAGCCGGCACGTGCCGGCCAGGATCGTGGGGAAGTGCCCAGCGCTGGGGCTTCTTCCCCAGCGCGTCCAGCAGCGCGCACAGCGCGCTGCCGGCGACTTCCCGGCGACGATCCGGCCTCCTCCGGCCACCGTTCGCCTCCATTTTTGCGCCGTTCTTCTCCTCTCGACGCCGTCTACCTATTGGTGTAAAAAGCCCCATCCGAAACGGCCCGAATCAAAAACCCCCAATTCACAAGTTCTAGGGTTATTCACAAAATTCAAAAATTTAAAACCCAATTATTCACGATCTATTTTCCTAAGGATTTAGAGTTGTTTACAATATAATCCCAACACAGTAGGTTCACGATTTAACATCTACTTACTTCCAAATTGCATGCATGAATAATTTCTTTCTTAACACAATATACATACAGATGAATATATGTGCATATAACCTTACATAAATAAAATCAATCTCTTCTATATACAATCATCATAGTTAAATCTCACGAAATTTATCAACAACAGAAAAATATAATCATACAATTAACCACAAATTTTTAATATAAATAAAATCCTCAAACCTAGACTACGTATACGGATTCAAAGGGGAAGAGAAGAATCAAACTTGCCTTTTTCTGACGAATCAACTTGTTCACCCGATCGTCACTCCCTTCTCTCTTTCGTTTACTCCCTCAGTTCTGTGCGTAAAACAACGGCAAAACCCTAATTTCTTCTTTTTCCTTTTTGTCTTAATTATTCTTTTATTGATTTTCCTAAAACTAAATAAAAATCAAAATAATAATAATAATAGCAATAATAATATAGTTATAACCCTAGGCCCATCATTTTAAACATAACCTTAGCCCACTCATCCTAGCCCAAATTCCTCCCTAGCCCAAACCAACATATTTAAATAAAATAACACACAATTAATAACAATTCACATAAAATGGTTAAAAATAAATAAACAGAGAAATTTAAATGAAATAAATTGAATCTATAAAACCTAAGCAATCCACATAAAATAATAAGATGCATATATACAAGAAACGCAACTCACCTACAATGATAATTTATAAATAAAAAAAATATTTCACATGAATTAATAAAATAAAGTAATAATATAAAGAGATTCAATTTCTTTAAAATAATTGACACCTAAATTTTTCGGGGTATTACAACTGTCATACATCAGTCTCCCCCACTTCAAAAGAACTCGTCCTCGAGTTTTGCTGCAAATAAAACAACTCATCATATATGAGTAAGAACAGAATTTTATACCACCCAAGACCTAATCTCAAAGTTTCATAAACTTGCCTCAATATTTCCTACCATTTTTCTTTCTTTTTTTCCAACTTCTCAACGACACCACTTGCTACTCTATATGGCTGAACTTCACTTTTAATGCCAAGATCCCAAATTTTAATGATTGATTGTGTCATTCTGGTAACTATAAAGTTTACTTTTTCTCCACCTTTAAGTGGCTACTCAAGCCTTTTAGTAAATAAGGAACATACTGGAATAATTTCACAGTGAACATCCATATTTGAATAACCATCAGCTAGGTCTCATGGATAATATCATCATCCTCATTCTTGGTGCAAACCATAAAAGTATCCTCAGCATATTTGATTGTGTGCTCAAACTCTCGTGTCACATCATTACCTTGACTCCTTGAATATAGGTCCATGTCGTAAATGTCCCCATGCTCCATGTCATCATCCACTTGGACTTTGTTAAACAACAAGGAATCACAGGTAACTTTTGCTACTAATTGATTTTCCAAGTTATCATTAATATCAACATATTCCTCCACCTCCTTTTGGATATGCAATTTGAGATTTTCATGGATTCGATCATCACCTAATTTAGTGTTGAAATCATTTTCTTCTTAATCTTCCATTACAAGAGGTGAAACAATAAAAATTTTCTCGCAATCAATCTCATTAAAATAACTAGCGACTTCAACAAAATTACCTTCAAACTCCTTCGTGTCATTGATAGTCATATCCTCTTTCATGCAATTTGATATTTGTTATACATCATCTGTTCATAATCTAGTGGTAGAGATTTAGTTTTTATCAACCTTTTCATCTTGTACCACGATCACACACGTTGTTTTCCTTGCCTCATCTAGTTAGTTTGTGTCTGATCCCACCAAGCTGAATTACATCCTTTAAACTTGAATGCTACAAGCGAAACTTGCTTATTTTTGGGTATATCAAAATACTAAAAAATTTCTTCAATTTCTTCAAGCTAATCCAAGATTTCCTTAATAATAAAACTTTCATGAAAAGTAAGTAGATCAAGTTTTCTTTGAAACTCATAATTGTCTGGATATCTACAGATTTTATCGCGTCTACCTCGATCACGTCAATTCGCCGCAAAACCTCTGAATCCAGACACGTCATCATTGAAATAATCCTCATAGGTTGGAGGCCTACGCGGATATACAGGAACATAACCCATGTTCGATTGACCGCGAGGAATATCGTTGACGCGAACCCAAACTGGTTCACGAGCGTGGTTGCCACCAATCCCAAGTCCAGTGATAGCTTGTTAGAGATCCTCCAACATGTGTTCCATCCATCCAAACTGCTATTCCAGAGCTTGCATGGTTGCCCAAGGGGCCTTCACTCTACGATCATCGTCAACAAAGTGGGTGCTACCAAAATAACCAATTGCCATCAAACCAGGGTAAATCAAGGTTCTGATACCAACTGATGGAGCAGAAGCTATGAACGTTCGTGCACGACAAAATAAACAACTTTGAGTCCACAAACTTAAAGAAAATTGCAAAATAATTGATAAATTGATTGATTGATTTCTACCCTATGGCAGCACCTATATTTATAATAGAAAAATCATAATCCTAACAGCAGTAGAAAACCTAAAAATAAAGAAAACTTGTAGAAATCCTAATCTTAACAGGAAAAGGAAATCTATTTTCTAAAGGAAACTAAAATAAAAGAGAATTAATATCCAAAATTAAACTTTCTCTAAAAAAATAAGAAATATATATATAGATATATATAATATGAAACCTACTAAAACTATCTTACATCACATAGTTTTCAGTGAACTATAAAGAAATTTGTATTTTCATGGAGAGTTTTCATCTGTTGAATGTATAAAGGGTATGATACTCCTAGGGTATTCTATAATTTCTCGTAGTGTTTGTAAGTGAATTACTAAAATGACGTGGACTTCTTTTAACCTTCATATTTAGTTTTAGGAAAACATGAAAGAGATCTGTTGAGGTTGTGGAACCTAAATCACAAGTCCGGATTATGTTCAATTCTCTATATATATAGACATTTAGGGTTCATATGTATATATAGAGATAGAGGGGCAGTCATTTCTTATGAGGTTTCAGAGATTTCTCCATTGTAAGCCCCCATTATTGTTAATAGTGAATTTTTCTGTGCGCTCCATAAATGTAGGCAAAGTCTTTTGTCGAATCATGTAAATTTGTGTATCTTGTGTGATTGTCTCTCTTGCTTTCATTTTCGATTTTTGATTTATCCCCAACAACTAGTATCAGAGCCTTGGTTGGAGAACCTAGGGCACATGAGATGTTTAACAAAATTCCAACGAGGAGTTCTTCGTATTCGACATGTTCGTTCGAGTGAGAGTATTGGCGTCAAATGAGAAGACATCCAAGATCGAGAAGTTTTGACGGCACAAATTTTGGTTTCTGGAAGATACCGATAGAGGACTATCTAATCCAGAAAGAGTTAGATCTACCACTTGAAAAGAAGCCAGCGGAGATGAAAGAAGATGAATGGATCAAACTTGATCGAAAGACTCTTGCAACGATCAGACTGACATTGTCAAAATCGATCGCCTTCAACATCAAAAATGAGAAGACGATGGTGTCTCTCATAGAAGCCATTACCAGTATGTATGAACAGTCGTCTACCACGAATAAGATACATTTAATTAATAAATTATTCACTATGAATATGGCCAAAGGTGGAAAGTTTAGAGAACATCTGAATGAATTCAATGAAATCACGGATCAATTACAACCTATTGGAACCTCTTTCAATGATGAGATTCGAGCATTGCTAATTCTGGGACAGTTGCCTGAAAGTTAGAGTGGCACAGTTACTGGGATCAGTAACTCTACAGGGAAGTCTAAATTGAAGTTCGAATATGTTGTCAGTATAATTATGACTAAGGAAATCAGAAGATATATAGCAATTAATGTTTTCACTTCTGGATCAGTATTAAATGTAGAAAGTAGGGGCAGGAGTTCAAACAAGGAAAATGGTAATGGTAATGGGCGTGGCAAATCCAAGTCAAAGAATGGCAGAAAAGGGTCCCAAATCCTAAGAATTCCAATAATCAAAATAAGAAAGAAATTGAATATTGAATATTGGCACCAACTCTTTGTCTTTTCGCTGCTTGCCAATCCTACCTAGCTCTCTGCCCCACTTGGCTATGCATATCTTTTGGAGGTTGTTGCTGTTGTTGCCTCCTCAGATTATGCTGCGAGTTAAAACTACTTTTTCCCTTTTCCTTCTCTGCAGCTTTATGCTCCTTCCTTCATTGATATTTAAGGTTATCCTGTTCAATTCTCATAGCACACTCTACGACCTCTACGTAACTATTTAATCCTTGACTAATCACTAGCCTCCTTATGCTATGAGTCAGTCCCTCTACCAATCTTCTCGCCCGACTCTCCTCATCTACAACCATATAATGAGCAAATCGAGAGAGTTCTGCAAACTTTGCCTCATATTGACTCACTCTCAATGCCATAGTTTCTTGCTCCAGGTGAATAAACTCAACTGCCATTCTATCCCTCACTACACGTGGAAAATACTTGTCATAGAACCAATTCTTAAATTCATCCCAGTGCATATGTGTGACATCCCCGACACTCCTAATCACGGATTGCCACCACTGTCGAGCATCGCTAGATAAGCAGAAAACTGTTATCCTTCCTTTCTGCACTTCGGTGCAGTCCATAATCTCAAAGTATTTTTCCATGTCCTCTATCCACTTTTCTGTATCCAGTGGATCTGTAGCATTGGTAAAGTCAATCGCTCCCAATTTCTTTATTTGTTGGACCAGGGTAATGATTTGACCTTGTCCCACCTCTGGGTTCGGCATTTGAACATCCGGGTTCGGCATTTGGATAGCCTCATCCATCTGTTCCACTCCATGGTCGCCTCTTCCACGACCAGCGTCACCTTGTCGACCACGTCCTTTACCAGCTCCAGACATCTTATTTTTTATTATAGTATGTTAATATCGTTAGTCAAATAACTAATTATGCCTAAACTCAGAGCATGGTAAGGAAACAGATAGGATAATCATTACGACTCATATAACTCCTATCTTAATATCACTCCCACTAGCCTGGTAACTCGTAACCTAGGCTTTGATACCAAACTGTCACACCCCCAAATTTAAATACCAGTCTAGTACTTGAATTTGGTGCGCGACTTGAAATACACGTCCTTCTTACCATACATTCATCCAAAAATTTACATATTACAATCAAAAGATATGATCGTCTAGATCATTTATTACAAAAAACTTCGTCTGGAGACTTCATCCCTCATCTTGAGAGTCAACTATGTATAACAAAATATAATTATATGCTAAAGAAATTTACATGTAAATGGCTTCCATCGTCCTGTACCGCGCTTCCATTCACTCGGTACCTGAAAAATAAAATAGGGTGAGCTCAACAAGCTCAGCAAGAACTGCAAAACACTATCATTGCTCAACAAATTGACCTTGCCTTAAATTCCTATATATAAGGACACGTACAACAATCTTTGTTGATTAGATTCACAAGTTTTCTTATGATATGATAATTAATCTCTAGTTAATTATCATATTCACAATTTATTTCACACACAGGAACCGTGTTATCAACAATTCCTTATTAAGCTAATCATCTAGATTAACTTAACATAACCTCACATGAGCCCCGGGCTCCCCTCAAATAGATGGCATGCTTAGCCAACAAGTGGTGTGCATCGCATAGTCCCAAGCTAAGGAAGCTCGCACATGTGGCTGGGCTTGTACGTCTACTCACCCAGATGGTCCCGGACCACGTCCACATAATAAGGGCACGCTTCGCCCAATGGCCATAACAAAAGTGCTGTACACACCCCATAAGTAGGTCCCTGACTATACCTCATAAATTTTTTAAGAATTTTATCTCATTTTCAAGATTTCAAGCTTTTAGGATTTACCAAATGCTTTTAACATTTAGCAAATCAAATCATTCTTTTAATGTGATCACTAATCACATTAATTCATCACTTTAGGATTTCACCACTTAAATCCTTTCTAAACTTAGTTATTTGAGCATAATTAGTTTATTATGCCAAAATGTACCACTCTAAGATTTTTCACAATATTTAGAGCTTAAAGGATATTTTTCCCTAATTTCCTCTAAATTGAAACAAAAGGAAACAAGTGTTCCTTACCAACAAAATTTTTTTATAATTTATTAAATGCTTTTCACATTTAATAAATTAAATGTGCGAAATGTGTGCGTTCACAAAGCTTAAGTCGTCGCTAACCGAATTTTTAATCCTTAGGACCAACTATTTCAACATAACAAGCTCTATTACGATAAAACAAATGATTTCATAAATTTACATAAATTATGGAACATTCAAAAAAATTTCCCTAGAACCAACTATTCTAGCATAATTAGTTCTATCATGCAAAAACATAGAATTTCAGAAATTACAACAATTAAAACATTTAAAAACCTCAATGAAATCAAAAACATAATTTTTGAGATCATAATTTTATAGGCTCAACAAAATGTTACTTAACCCCATAACAACACAAACCAAAACCCAAGACCATTTGGCCCAATTCCTTCACTACTTCAAGTAACAAAACTCACTGTTTCCTTATTAGCAAAAGCCTTCCACTTTAATTAATCCATCACTCCAGGATTAATATAGTCCAGAACATAATAGATATATATATATATATATATATATATATTACCACGTATGTGTGACATCCACAATTTAAATCCAATATAAAGTGAACCCAATTAATGTAGCCACAAAGTCCATTATCCATGGCATTTTTAATTCCATACAACAAGCCCATGCAACAATCCTACCCACTCAAATATGCAAGCCCAGCCTTCAATCAAGCTTTCCATCTCTAAAAAAAATGGTACTATCTAACCAAACCCACCATTAAAAGCTCAAACTACTACTACCACTGCCATAGCATCACAAACATCTACATGCAACCATAACAGGCCACCAAGGAGACCGACCACACACACACACACACACACATATATATATATACACACACACTACCCAAAAGTAACAGTACTAAACAAAATGAAAAAAAAACTAAATCAGATCATTTATATCTATCTATCTATCTATCTATATATATAAATATATACAAGCACATGCATAGACCCAAAAGAAATTCAGCATCACCCCATAAATGTAAGCTAACTTTTTGCATTAGAGAAAACAATGCCTCTAAGCTTAACAAAATAATACAACTCAAGTGCTGCCATAACTAAACTCCATCATACTACCATCTACTACATACTTACTCACATAACACCCATATATATATACATATATATATATACAAGCTACCAACAACTCACCTAACACCACATGCGAACCTTTAATTTGCATGCTCCTTCTCTCACACCAACAATATACCAGTAAACATACCCACATACTTGAACCTAACATCATGTTCACTTGGCAAGAAAAAATTATTAATTTAAACCAAAACCATTCTAATTCAAAAAGAACAGCACCTAAAAGAAAATCTACAGATTTCATGTGAGCTCAAACAACTAAGAAAAATGCTATCAAAAGTTAACAACTTAAATCATACATGCATATTGATTTGTGTATATATATCTATATATATATATATATATAAATGCAAAGGCAAGATTCAAATTGCCTCAATGCAGCTTTCCTTCTCTTTTTTTTTTCTTCTTCTCTGGCCGTTCCCAACTCTCTATTTTCTCTTCCTGAAAGTCACTCTTTTCTTCTCTCACACTCTCTCTCTGTCTCTTATAACATTTCCTTATTTCTTTTCTTTCCCACTTAACCTATGCACTAGCTTACGGTCAACAAATCAAAAAGAGGAATTGCCAAAGGTGGACAAGTGTCACTAATGCACATAATGTCTGCCACTACCATTACAAGCTTCCCTCACAAGACTATTCTTTTCCCATTTTCCTTGTTTCTATCGTAAAGCCTCAGGTTATATATAAGTGGGTTATATTACTTACATAACTATACTACACATGCAAAGGCCATGTACTCTATTTGGCAACCATGCACATGACCCTCACCAACCTCTAATCAAGCTTAAAGCTTCTGTCACTTCTTGTAACCTGAACTCTTAACATAAGCCTGCCTCATGCATCAGACAATCAAATGCTACATATCTAGCTATGAATAGACTATACATATATGTGTGTGTGTGTGTGTGTGTCTATATATATATATATATATATATATAACCCATGTGCATCTCTACACTTATAGCCCTCCAAACTCCTAAAAATTACCTTTGAATCCAAAAAGAAATAAAACAAGATCCTATCTAATTTTAAGGGTGTTGCAGTTTGTGTCTAATCCCACCAAGCTGAAACACATGCTTTAAACTTGAATGCTACAAGCGGAACTTGCTTGCTTTCGGGTACATCAAAATACTAAAAAAAATTTTCAATTTCTTCAAGCTAATCCAAGACTTCCTTAATAATAAAACTTCCATGAAAAGTAAGTAGATCAAGTTTTCTTTGAAACTCACGATTGTTTGGATATCTACAGATTCTATCACGTCTACCTCAATCACGTAGATTCACCGTAACCCCTCTGAATCCAAACCTGTCATCATCGAAATAATCCTCATAGGCTGGAGGCCTACGCGGATATATAGGAACATAACCCATGTTCCCAAACTAGTTCACGAGCCCGATTGCCACCAATCCCAAGTCTAGTGATAGCTTGTTAGAGATCCTTCAACATGTGTTCCATCCATCTAAACTGTTGTTCCTGAGCTTGCATAGCTGCCCAAGGGGCCTTCACTCTATGATTATCGTCAACAAAGTGGGTGTTACCAAAACAACCAATTGCCATCAAACCATGGTAAATCAAGGCTCTGATACCAGTTGATGGAGCAGAAGCTGTGAACGTTCGTACATGAACAAAATAAACAACTTTGAATAAACAAACTTAAAGAAAATTGCAAAGCAATTGATATATTATTAATAAATTGATTGATTGATTTCTGCCTAGGTAGTATATATATTTATAATAGAGAAATCATAATCCTAACAGCAGTAGGAAGCCTAAAAATAAAAGGAAACTTGTACAAATCCTAATCTTAATAGGAAAAGAAAATCTATTTCCAAAAAAGAACTAAAATAAAAGAAAATTAGTATCCAAAATTAAACTTTCTCTAAAAAATAATAAATATATATATAGATATATATAATATGAAACCTATTAAAACTATCTTACATCACATAGTTTTCAGTGAACTATAAAGAAAATTATATTTTCATGGAGAGTTTTCATCTGTTGAATGTATAAAGGGCATGATACTCCTGGGGTATTCTATAATTTCTCGTAGTGTATGTAAGTGAATTACTAAAATGACGTGGACTTTTTTTAACTTTCATATTTAATTTTAGGAAAATCATGAAAGAGATCTGTTGGGGTTGTGGAACCTGAATCACAAGCCAAGATTATATTCAATTCTCTCTCTCTCTCTCTCTCTATATATATATATATATATATATATATATATTTAGGGTTTCACATGTATATATATAGAGAGAGGGGTAGTCATTTCTTGTGAGGTTTCAGAGAGTTCTTCATTGTAAGCCCCCATTATTGTTGATAATAAATTTTTCTGTGTGCTCCATAGATGTAGGCAAAGTCTTTTGTCAAACCATGTAAATTTGCGTGTCTTGTGTGATTGTCTCTCTTACTTTCATTTTTGATTTTTGATTTATTCCCAACAACTAGTATCAGAGCCTTGGTTGGAGAACCTAGGGCACATGAGATGTTTGACGAAATTCCAACGAGGAGTTCTTCGTGTTCAACATGTTCATTCGAGTGAGAGTATTGGCGTCAGATGAGAAGACATCCAAGATCGAGAAGTTTTGACGGCACAAATTTTGGTTTCTGGAAGATACCGATAGAGGACTATCTAATCCAGAAAGAGTTAGATCTACCACTTGAAAAGAAGCCAGCGGAGATGAAAGAAGATGAATGGATCAAACTTGATCGAAATACTCCTACAACGATCAAATTGACGTTGTCAAAATCGGTCCCCTTCAACATAAGAAATGAGAAGACGATGACATCTCTCATAGAAGCCATTGCCAGTATGTATGAACAGTCATCTACAACGAATAAGATACATTTAATTAAGAAATTATTCACTATGAATATGGCCAAAGGTAAAAAGTTTAGAGAACATCTGAATGAATTCAATGAAATCACGGATCAATTACAACCTGTTGGAATCTCTTTCAATGATGAGATTCGAGCATTACTAATTCTAGGATAGTTGCCTGAAAGTTAGAGTGGCACAGTTACTGGGATCGGTAGCTCTGCAAGGAAGTCTAAATTGAAGTTCGAAGATGTTGTCGGTATGATTATGACTAAGGAAATCAGAAGATATATAGCAGTTAATGTTTCCACTTCTAGATCAGTATTAAATGTAGAAAGTAGGGGCAGGAGTTCAAACAAGAAAAATGGTAATGGTAATGGGCATGGCAAATCCGAGTCAAAGAATGGCAGATCAGGGTCCTAAAATCCTAAGAATTCCAATAATCAAAACAAAAAAGAAATTGAATATTGGAATTGTGAGAAGATGGGACACTACAAAAATATTGTAGAGCTCCGTTAAAGGATACTAAGAATAAAACTAAAGCAAACGTTGTCTTAGAAGAATCAGATGATGCACTAATATGTTCTTTGGAAAGCAAGGCACAATCTTGGATTTTGGACTCTGGGGAATCATTTCATGTTACCTCAAGCAAAGAATTATTTGACAGATATGTGTCGAGTAACCAGGGAAGATGTATCTTGGTGATGATTAGCCCTGCAACATGGTTGGCAAAGGTGAGGTACAAGTCAAGTTGAATGGGTCAGTGTGGAAGCTGAAGAATGTGAGGTATATCCCTCACTTAAGGAAGAATTTGATCTCAGTGGGACAATTGGCAAATGAAGGTTATGTCACAATCTTCGATGATGATTCATGGAAGGTTTCCAGAGGAACTACGATTGTCGAACATGGTAAAAGGAAAGGTACTCTCTACATGACTACCAACACTTGTGTGTCAAGCAGTTATAGAAAGTAAAGAAGATCCTAACCTTTGGCACTAGAGACTTGGTCACATGAGTGAAAAAGGGGCTCAAGATTATACACTCAAAGGGGAAACTACCAATCCTAAAGTCAGTTGATATTGGCTTCTGTGAGAGCTGCGTCTTTGGAAAGTAGAAGATTGTTAGTTTCAAGAAGAATGACAAAAAATTAAAATAGGAGAAACTTAAGTTAGTTCATATAGATATCTGGGGGCAAACTCCAATCTCATCAATTGGTGGAAAGTCATACTTATGAGGAAGGTGTGAGCTTACTTCTTGAAACAGAAATATGAGGTGTACGAGGTGTTCAAAAAGTGGAAGACCATGGTGGAGAATGAGACAAGGTTGATAATTAAGAGGTTAAGATTATATAATAGTGGAGAGTATGAAAACAGGGAGTTTAAAAGGTTCTGTTATGAGAATGGGATCAGATTAGAGAGGACTGTGCGGGGAACCCTATAGCAGATTAGGGCGGCAGAACGGATGAACAAAACCTTGATAGGGAGAGCAAGAAGTATGCATTCACAAGCAGGGTCTACCAAAGTATTTCTAGGCAGAGGCAGTCAGTACAACAGCCCATCTGATTAACCAGGGACCATCAGTGCCATTGGAGAATAGGATACCAGAGGAGGTATGGAATAGGAAAAAGGTAAACCTTTCTTATTTGAAGTTCTTTGGTTACATTGCATATGTGCATATTATTGACCATGTTAGGGGTAAGCTTGACCCTAATTGACTAAAGTGCACTTTCATTGAATATGGTGGAGATGAGTTTGGTTATCAGCTATAAGATGACCAAAACAAAAAAATTATTAGGGGCAGAGATGCAATATTTAATGAAATGGTGATGTACAAAGATAGGGATACAATATAGTCCACTGGTTCAGTACAAATTGATTCAGAGTACGTTAAATTAGATTATATCCCAGAGAGTTGTGTGGCACAATAGACATTTGAGAGTTCTCAGTTAGAGAGGTCTACAAAGCAGAGTGCAGCACTGAGTCCAACTCCTACTCCTACACCTTAGAGGTCTTCCCGTCCTCATGTACTAAATAAGAGATGTGAATTATTTGTTGCTGACCGATGGTGGTGAACTTAAATGCTATGATGAGGCATATTAGACAAAAGATGCGAGCAAGTGGGAGCTTGCAATGGGAGATGAGATGCAATCTATATCTCTAATAGGACATGGGAGTTAGCTGAGTTACTTATGGAGAAGAAAGCTCTTAACAACAAATGGTTATACAGAGTTAAACAGGAATATGATAGTTCTAAGAGATACAAGGCAAGATTAGTGGTCAAAGGCTATCAGCAGAAAGAGGGAATTGACTACATAGAAATTTTTCACTAGTTGTGAAACTGACTACTATTTGGTTAGTTCTGAGCATTGTTGCAACAGAAGAGTTGTACCTTGAGCAGTTAGATGTAAAAACTGCGTTCATCCATGGTGGCTTAGAGAAGGAGATTTATATGCCGTAGCCAGAGGGTTTCTTAGTGAAAGGAAAAGAGAAACTAATGTACAAGTTGAAGAATAGTTTGTATGGTTTGAAGCAAGCCCCAAGGCAGTGATACAAGAAATTTGATGAGATTATGCAGAGAAATTGCTACTCCAAGTGCAACGCTGACCATTGTTGCTAATTTTGGAGGTTTAAGTCCAATTATATCATTTTGTTGCTGTATATTGATGACATGCTAGTAACAGGTTCAAATATGGATAAAATCACCAAATTAAAGAAGCAGTTGTCTAGGGAGTTTGATATGAAAAATCTTGGTGCAACAAAACAAATTATTAAGATGAGGATTAGCAGGGACAAGTAGAGGGGTACTTGTAATTGTCTCAGGTTTACTACATTGAATGTGTTCTACAGAGGTTCAACATGAGTGGTGTTTTTTCGCACACCCTTGGCTATTCATTTTAGGTTATCTAATCATCAGTGTCCTGAGATAGATAGAGGAAGAGAAGAATGTCATGGCTAAGGTTCCATATGCCACAGCCATTAGCTGACATGTTAATGTAACCGAAAGTACTATTTATTCAAATAAAAACAAGATCTCATGGTTGGTACGTGTAACAATATCATCCATATTTATTTTTATTGCAGACAGTCGCACGTGTTTGTAAATATTTCTTTTGAAAAGTTATCACTTATCACACTTAATTTCAAGGGAATGGAGTGGTCTTGATGCAGGACAAGTTACAACTCATTTTTCCTGTATAAAACAACTCCTAGTCCTTTCGTTTGAAACATCTCTCCAACTATCTCTATTGACACACACACACACACTCCTGTATAAAACAACTCCTAGTCCTTTCGTTTGAAACATCTCTCCAACTATCTCTATTGACACACACACACACACGGATACATATATATATATATATATATATATATATATATAATACACATAAACCAAGCAAAAGTACAGATGGAGAATAAGGCAATGGAGGCAGCTTCAGTCAAGAGCAACAAAATCAAAACATGTACATACTATGTCGTTTAGTAGTATATTGTCACTTACATATAAATAAATAAATATTTTTTGTTAAATAATATTTTATTGTAAAAATAAAAGGGTAAAAAAAAATTATGTACATTTAATGGTACTAGGAAATTAAAGAACACGTGCAATTGCACATAATTAAAATATTTTAGCTTATTATCAGATGAACTAATATTTTCGTATACTTAAGCAAACAATTAATCATTTCTAGACATGTAATGGTATTTAAATTATTAAAAATATTATTAGTTAGCTTTATTTTTTCATCATGCTAACACGATGGTGTTGGAATACAATGAAGTGTTCAACTTCAATTATATGGTTGAATTGGGTCTAGAAATTTCATTTGGTAGGACAAATAACAAAATGGATTTCAATCTTCAAAACAAGAAAGCAAGTCATTTGTTGTCATTTAATTAGGGTTCTACATGAATTTTCTACTAACAAAGTTAATTCTGTTTAATTTTCTACTAATTGATCTGTTGTTAGTCTTAATAGATTCAGAACTCTTTCCTTCTGCATGACATGATGATAGTAATAAAAATGAACATCAGAATATGTTTAAAAATACAACAAAATAACAAAAAGAATTTAAGAAAACAAATCTTCTAAAGACTTGCTTCAGTATCCATCCATCATATAGATTGTGTGTGTGTGTGTGTATATATATATATATATATATATATATATATATATATATATATATATATATATATGTAATTAGTTAGTTAGAGAAGCTGGTTTAACATAAGGTTTTTTTTAAGTAGGATGAAAAAAAGGAAAAATAACACTAGTTATAAGAGGAAATAAAAGAAAATAACGAAAACCTATATGGGTGTACTTCTATAAGTTAGGCAAGAAACAACATCTGCTGAAGCAACCCAAGTTCGTGCACTAAGAAGAGCAATTGTTCCACCAACCCAGACTCTTGCACCAGCCCCTGTTTTTGATGTAACAACTGAGTTTAGGGCCTTGTTTGGCATTGTGAAGACAATGATCGTTGGTAGCATGTTTTTTTTTTCCTTCCATCTCTAATCCTGTTTTTGCTTCTGTAGTCAAGTGATTTGGATATGGTCATGTTGTGTAACTTAATTTAAAGATAAATTTCTTAACTATATTTTTTGCTTAGATATTTTGTTGCCATGTTATGTTATGCTTCTTACATTCAATGTTTTATAATATATTTATTTAATTCATGCTTTATCTAATGTGTTTGTTTTATTATTTCCTTTTTAATGCATCTTAAGATGGTAAACAAGTGTTGAACTTGCACATTTATGAGGAGGCTTTAGGGATCATTTTTTAAGATGTTATTTTACTTTAGAAATGTGTTGGTGTTTCTTTGAGGTGGGTTCAGAGTAGTGGTAATGGCGATGCCCATGTTGTGAGGGAACTTGTGATCCATTCTAAAGCCTCTGTTTTGGAGTGGTTTCATATTCCTTCTCATGTGAAATTTGATTTGTTTTTGGATGCTTGTTTTCCTTTGTAGCTTAGTTTATATACAAACAAATATCGTATTGAAAGTGATCAGTGTTTGGTTAGCTCAAATAAATTATGTTCAACACAATCTTATGCATCACCAAGTTTATAAATAAGGGTTAATTTAATTTTTGATCATTTTTGGTTGTCTAATTACAAATATGCCAAGTTTTAAATAGTATTGGTTAAAAAAATAACTTGTATAAAAGTATTTACGTATTTGACACTTTTCACTGTTCCTCAATACACATGACCAAATTATCTTTCTGCAGTAATGTTTTGTACAATAAAATTATAACATGATGCAGTTAAAGTATTACATAAATGCAGTAAAACTATTACATTGTGCACTAAAAGTTTTACTAAACTGATATATAAAGGGTCTTAAGGGCAATTTGGACTTAAATAGTATAAATTGTCATATTTGTAATTACTTTTTGAAAAGTTATTTTTTGACCATATATTATTTGAAAGTTGGTGTATTTGTAATTAGACTCCCAAAAGTTGTCATAAATTAAATTAACCCTCTTTAAATAATATAAGTCTTTAATACCTAACCCAAATGGCTTGTGTTGACCTCAAGGTTTCAACCCTAGGTTACTTGGGTGATTTTGATGATAACAAACTATTGTAGTGTAGATTTAATAAGTTTACTTGAGTGTACAATTTACAAAATATTATATTATCTCAAGTATCTTAAAGACATTGGACTTCAAAAGGAATTAGAAGAAGATATATGAAAGCTACATGATCATGGAACTCAAAGATTAATAATCAAGATCAATGGCAAAGTTGAAGTGAATCCAAGCCACATGATGAAGAAATCCAAAAGCTTAAAGAATTGAAAATCAAAAGACTTAGGTAAGCTAGTCTTGGGTGAGTGTTAGATTAAATGTAAAATTATTTTTGAAGTAACTTCATTTGAAAGCTCATCTCTTGACTTAGTGGACTATAGGAATATGTATATCATTCATATCATCCATAAGTCTTTAGATCATAAGTAATAGGCCATGAACTTTATTTATAATATCATGAGGCCTTTACTAAGGTTGAGTTAGTTCAAGCTTTTATCAGCTTTGGAATAACTTAACTATTAAACCTTATCTAGAACCATGTCTTTCAATTATATCATTTGGAATGTTGTCTAGGAATTATAAAAATAAAGCTTTGAACCTATATGTTTAAATCATAAAAAGCCTTAGGTAATATTGAATGATCTCCAATTGGGAATATTTTTAATTCTCATTATTCATATTTAGTGAAGTTGTGAAGTAGAAGACCTTAAATCAAATTGATTTATTTTATAAGGTCAAAGTTGATTTTGAGGAGGTTCAAATATTCAAAGAACCAACTCATAATCTAAAATTGATTCTAAAACCACATACATCTCATTTTAGTATCTATGATTGGTTTTTAGCATTTTAGAATTGGACTTGATCTTAATGAAGTTTATTTTCATCAGTCCTTGAGGTTTTAGGCTCATTCATGATTTAACAGTGTTGCATTTCAAATGATGATCAAAACAGTTGACTTATTTAAACTGTATAGTCGACTTTTTCAAGCAGCATGTTTTTGGCATTTCTGGAGCACTAAAGTAGAAGACTATTCCATTTCATATAGAAGACCATCTTTCTATTTTAGTTTACGAAATTTTATGAAAATGGCATCTCTAGAGCACTAAAATAGAAGACTGTCTCAATTCATATAGAAGACTATCTTTCTATTTTAGTTTATGAACTTTTATGAAAATGACATTTCTAGAATACTAAGATAGAAGACTATGTCATTTCATATATAAGACTATCTTTCTATTTTAGTTTATGAACTTTTATAAAAATGACATTTCTGGAGTACTAAGATAGATGTCGTTTCATATAGAAGACTTTATTTCTATTTTAGTTTGTGAGATTTGAGAAATAGTCGTCTTATTCATTAGAGAAAATCGATTTTTTTAGGTAGCTTGAATCTAACTCTTTGAGGACTCAAATAAAATCGACTGCTTCAAGCAGAAAGTCGATTACTTTTTCCCAGATTCAATATAACAGCTAGTTTTGGACCCCAAACAACTATATTCTCTTGAGACCCTATATATACCCATTTGTTTTGGGAATTTCTAGACAAGATAAAAATAGTGCAAGAGAGAGCCAAGAGTAGAGAAGAATGGAAGAGAGAGCTAGAGAGAAACCTACCCATGAGCATACATTTGAAAAACTCTTGAATGCATATTTTTGCATTCTATTTGGTAGAATATCTCTTAGGAACCACCATTGAGTCTCATCTTTTATATCATTCATTGTGGTTCATCTTGCATATCTAGAGTTGAGCGTGTATTGAATATCTATTCATTGAGGAATATTGTTGTAATTGTATTATAATTTCTTATCTACATTTGAGAGGAAGACCAAGTGATACACTTGAAAAGGAAACCCAAGTCATGAGCGTGGCAAAGAAGTCTTGGTGAAGTTTTCATTGAGTAAGGAAGCCCAAGTCATGAGCTTGGCAAAGAAGTCTTGGTGAGGTCTTTACCAAAGCAAAGAAGCCCAAGTAATTCACTTGAAAATTGTACAGTATGCTTTCCACCATTAAGGAATGCTCTATAGTGGAAACCTCAAGAAGTTCTCTTGAGGCATAGATGTAGGCAAGAGGGACCGAACCGTGTAAAAATCATGGTGTCACTTAGTTTGCATTTCTCTATCCCTAAACTCCTTTATTTGATAGCATTTCATTTGTTTAAATTGTTTAAGTTTTATATATGAATGCTAAAAATTTAAATGTTTTTATTCACATGAGGAGGATGAGATGAATGCTTGGAGTATATTGGTTGAATTGTGAAATTGATTAAAGTGTTAATTGATTGAGTAGTTATTTTAGTATCTCTTTTGTCAATCAATTTGCATACCATATATTTGACAAATGCACAATCAACATTTTCATATACTACAAGCATGATATGTTGCACTTACATGTACACTTACACTTGTTGTATTCACTAGATCATTTAAATGCATAATAGATAGAGAATTTGCAATCTCACTTATTGAATACATAAGTTCATCAAGTGTTTGACAAAAGTCCATTTAAGCTAATTTTTGTCAAAATAAGCTAAACCGAAAAAGTTTCATCATTTGCCTATTGTCCCTATTCCCCCCCCCCCCTATAGGGACAATTCTTGGGTAACAGCTTGTATATTCATATTATATATATACATACTTGATATAAATATATGACCACATAACATATACACATGTTTATCAACAAAAAATGAGTTATTTAAATTAGTTAACTACTGCCCACACAACAAAAAAGAAGTGAGGCCAATAGCATTCAACTTAGTTAAAAAAGTTAAACATAGTGGTGGATTCATATTTACTGGCAACACCAACATCTAAAAAGCCTGATGTCCTGTTGCCACTCAAAATAATCTATAAAATAAAAAAGAGAAAAAAATGTCATTTAAATATCATTTAACAAATTTCAACTAATTGCATTTGATGGTCAACTAGTACTAACTTGTAGGGCTTAATATTTACTGGCAGCACCCAAAATCAAAAGGAATATGCCATGCTACCTAAAAAGGACCTGTATTTTTTTTTTTTAAAAATAAGTTTATTGAAATAATATACTAAACTTAAATAGCAATCATAGGAAAGAATTATTGTCACGCCCTAAAATTTGGGACTCCTGGGGTGTCATGATTGTCTGATCGTTATCCCACGACTGGATGACCATGGTAGACTACCATTTATCACCCTCGGCTTCGATTCGGACCACCGAGACCATTACTTGTCGCGGAAGCCTTTTCATTATCAATACATCAATTCCTCACTAGAATGTCACATATAGTCATTTAATCTAACTCATAATCTCATATTCTAGCGAAAGCATAATCACTATCATACCTATAGTGTATGCATTCATGCATAAGCAATTCAAATCCACTATGTGAGTCCTTTATTGAAAAATATGCATATATAAGTCTCTTTGAAAAACACATTGTTTATACCCTGTGCGATTAATCGAAATGCACTCCTCGATTAATCACAACCCTCAGTTCGATTAATCGAAGTGGCGATTATGATCAATTGAAGTTGCGCTTGATCAAACTTATATCGTAGTACTATCGAAAGTGCACTGGAATTGATCACTCATTTTAGTCAAAAATTACGATTAATCGACATGGTGCTTTCAATTAATTGCAGATCTGCGCTTAATCGAAGCGAGGCCTTCAATCAATCGTAGGTCCTCAAATAGTTTTCCTGCAAAAATTCTTTAGCTCCCATTCCCACAAGCTTATACTTACAGAAATAAACACAAATATAAAATTATCATCCTCATTGTCTAGCATTCACCATTCTCAAAACGTATAGATATTGTATGTAATCATAAAACATAATCATAACATGTTCTCGAAATATAAAATGTCTTATACATGATCAACACATGCATATAGTCAACGTCCTGGACATGCATTCAAATAAAATATTAAATATCTTTAAAAGAAATCGGTCACGCTGCATGTCAACTTACCGTTGAAAAGATTCCATCACTTCTTTACTATTTCCTAAAAAAAGTTAATACTCATGGGATGAGCTTCAACACGCTCAGTAAGAATGTCTAAAACACAATTCCGCAAGTTCTGTGAATACCACATAAACTTACACTTACATTTAATCATGTTACGCAAAAAATCGTATATTTCAACCATATCATGAGCTACATGTGATGCAACATGATATGCACATCTCTCTCATCCTCTCAACACAACCATTGGACTCCGATTATTGGACCATTCAATTCTATCTAACTAGGGTTCCAATAATAAGTCTGCCTCATATAGGACTCTGATTACTGGATCATCCTATTTTCCTCGTCAAAAGGATTCCAATAATAGGTCCATCCAATTAAGCTCACCACCCTCACCATACGCTTGCCAATGTATGAAGATGGATTTCACATGTTCATGCTAAACGTGCATATGTAATTGAATGTAACATTGTAACCACTCAACATGCTTGTACATTTTCACACAAATCCCACATGCAATCACATTGAACATGTATCACAATTTTCACATTTCACATCATTTATATCGATAATCAAACATACTTAACATCTAAACATGCTTTCAAGATAATTTATCAAACACATAAGTGTCACATTCACATATACACATGAGCACACATAATTCTCTCACATTTCACATTCAACATGCTATTTATCATTTGAAATAATTATAAACATGTAATCACGTCATTTCAAATTAAAAATTCATTGAATTGTATAATCTAGCATGTTTTAACTTTGAAAGACATCTAATTATACCTATATAGCCAATTGGTTGTCATAGACAACCAATATACTCACACAAACCCTGGATTTTATGGGTTAGGTATCCCTACCTTAATTTAGAAGAGCTTCTAAATAAAATCTCCAATTTTTCATTGAAATTAACTTTGTCCAAATTCAATTTCGAACGGATCAATATCGGGCACTCGATGTGTAAAACAATCCTCTCTTCTTCGGCACCTTCTAATTCACACTCCAAGCTTCTCAATTTCAAGAGAGAAGGAAGAAGATTAATGAGAGAATGAGAGTTGTGTCATTCTCCTTTCTATTTATAAACTTAGTCTCTCATATTAACAAAAATGCCACTAGTCACTTACCGTACCTTCTCGGACTTCGTTTTCACTTTCAATAACTCCTACGGACTTGAAATAGATTCCATAACTCATCAAATATTTTATTTAAGCTAATCTCAAAATTTGGTATTATTTTGACACTTTTGAATTTTTCAAGCCCACCGAACCCGCATTCCGAGCCTGTCCGACTCGAAAAACTCAAATTTCACCAAACGTTCTCAAACTTTCCCGGACCCTTATACAAGTCCATAAACATATATTTCACATTTAGATCATATTTTAAATCATTTATAAGACAATAAATGAAAATAAAAAAAAATCGGCAAAAAATGGTCACGATTCTTACAATTACTGACATTCCTTGTAAAGACAAAGTCAAGTATTACTTCGTAAAGTTGGAATCACATCATCACTTCTTCCCTGGCAATACACTAGTATTCATATACAAATCAGAATGTCATTAATTGGTTATCAACAAACCAAGCAAACACTTATCATTTGAAACACTTATAGGATATGCTTTAACTGAAGATCCATCATGTCTATGGCTACTTCTGACACCACCACCACCCCTAAGTCTAGACGATTATGCTCTACCCTATATATACAAATCACATTTCCATTATTAACAACAAGTTATATAAAAAAATCAATTGTCACAAACTTACAGAATATTCTCCAGTTGTATACCCAAACAAGTTTCTACCAATGTCACCACCCCTAACTCCAGAAGATTCAACTCTACCCTACATATGCAAATTAGATTTCCACAAATTAACAAGAAGTCATATAAAAAACTTCAACTATCACAAACTTACACATGATACTCGAATTGTAGACCCAAACAAGTTTCTGCTAGTGACACCACCCCTAACTCTAACTCTTCACCTCTACCCATACCACTTACTGCTGCAATTGAAGATGTTCTAACATGGGCTCGTTGACATCTTTTTCTTGTTGTGCCCCATACCCTTACAGATTGAGCATCTAAAGGTACATGATCTTTTCATATCACTTGTCCCATGTTGAAACTCATCAGGCTCCTCCTCTTATTTTTCCTTGGCCTACCTGGAAGCCTCTTAAAGGGTAGAGGCTGTATTGGGGCACTCAATGTATCTAGCCACATTGACTCATCATGCAATGGATGTATCATGTTACCATATGCGTTCAAGTAAGTGTATTTTCAATACAAATGATGAGTGAAGTCCTCTATTTCCATTCTCTTTGTTAGAATAAGAGAAAAAGAGAATGAATTATCACTGAATTATATTAATGAACGGTATAAATACAATATACAGTGAGATCATATATATAGGAGAAGGAAATGGGTAGTGAGTGGAGAGTAAGTTATCCTATACATAGTAAGTCCCTAATCATAGGAATCCAAATTTGACATAGAAAAGGTTAAATATAAAATATACTAATATATTTCAACACTCCTACTCAAACTCAATGTGGGTTTTACGACGTTATCTGGAGTTTGGAAACAAACTCTCGAAAATGCCTTGGTGGAAGAGATTTGGTGAAAATATCTGTTATCTGATCATGTGAAGTGACTGACCATGACTACAAGTTATTTCGAAGTAGATGATGATAAACAAAATGATAATCTATCTCAATGTAATTGGTCTGCTAATGAAAAACATCATTGTGGGCAATCTGAATAGCACTCTTATTATCACAATAGATGGGAGTAGCAGTGGACGAAGAAACACCCATATCCTAAAGAAGTCATCGTAACAATAAAAGCTCAGAAGTAGCATCTGCAAGTGCTCTATACTCAGCCTCAGTGCTAGATCGAGCAATAACGGACTGCTTCTTACTACACTAATAGATTAGTGAGTCACCAAGAAAGAAGCAATATCATGTAATTGATTCTATGATAAGTGTATCAATTAAAATTACCACACTTCGCAATAGAACGAAATCTTTGCAGAATAGGGCTATCGAAAGAGGTGTCGAACCTCAATGATTATGGTCTGAATGAGTTGAATAACCGGAACTAATTCTAATTAAATTTTAAAGAAAAGAATTCTAATTTTTATATTTAACTAAATTAAAGAAGTAATTAAAATAAAACAAGAGAAAATAAAGAGTGTAGAAAATATGAGATGAATCTAGAGTTATTGATTTCACCACTAACTTCACAATCAATGGTCAGTTGAACTAACTATGAGAAATTATATCATGCATAAGTGGTGTCGGTGGCTACAAGCTCACCTTCATCCGTCAAGAAGATAATATATGATTAAGGCTAAGTCATGGACTATCTTCGATTGACATGTGCCATTTGCCTAACTACTCTACTCTAAGGTGCAGTATGGTTCATCTTCTCTAGGCATACTCCATCAAATCTTTTAATGATATATTCAATGATTACCATTGTGTAATAATCGCTCTCATAATCACAAAAAATAAGAGAGATTGAGTCCAATAACAATAACTAAATATCTAAGACAAGATAAGAAATCATTGAAACTGGATTTATAAGACTTTTATAGCTCAATTTTATAATAAGAATTCTCTAAATTACACAATCTATACATGTATACAAAAATTCCCAATAATTAGAACAATCAAACTATTGATGCTTAGTTAGGGCTACATCAAAACCCGAGTGGATGAACTAGCCGCTTATGATAGAAGAAGAAACTTCAACGGTTGAGGAAGAAGGCATCATCTTCATGGAATAGTTCTTCACTCCAAAGCTCTGCAAAATCTGTTCAATGGCGTCCAAAAGCTCCCCCAAAACAGTCTCCAATTCGCCATTTTATGCCCCCAAGAGAATACATCAAGTCCTAATCCATTTAGGAAATAATTAGGTTTTCCTGCAGCACTAATGTCAAGTGATTCTCCTTACTCATTAGTCATCCTCAACCTTACCCAAGACTGTCTCTATAATTTTATCCGGTAAATGATACATAACTCTTCACCATAGCCAATTCTAATCATAAGATATACCTTCAAAACTAAATTTCTTAATAAACGTAATCAAATCTATCTATAATATGTAATAATAGCATAGATAGATTTTGACATAGTAGTATAGTTGATCTCCTGGAGTCTAAAACTCGTTTGTTGATATAATCAATAGAAAAACTCTTTTATTATAATCAATCATAATTCTACATTTTAAAAATTATAACCAATAATAATTCGACACGAATCACCACAAAATAACATTTTATTTTATGGAGCTTTCCCGGTTCATAGTCTCTTACATATATTTAAATAGTCACCCAACAATTCTAATTTTAAAAACATATATAGCCACCCATCAACCCTAATTCTAAAAAAAATAAGACTTCGTTGACTTCTTTTTTAATTCTATATATTTTTCCATCAAGACTCCTAACAATAATAGACTCATAAAAACTTTATATTAACATTTATTCTTATCTAAATTGTCTTGGTTTGTATTACATTTCATATAGACGGAATATGGAAAAAGAACATCAAAACACTTATTAGAAAAAGGGGAAAAAACTGATTGTGGTCAAATTGAACATGCAGTAGCAGTGTGATGTTTATTTGTTATTTAACATTTTTAGAAATGATGCACATTGTCATTTATTAATCTTTTTAATTCATTTTTTTATTTATTTTTAATCTTTCAGGGAACACAAATTCAGACTACCTTGTTCAATGAGGTAGTCACCAAATTCAGTGATTCACTCTCGCTTCACAAAACGTACATAATTTCTAATGGCATTATGAGTAGGGTGAATGCTAGATATAAGAATGTGCACAAGGACTATGAACTAAAGTCTACCAATGATACTTCAATTGAAGTTGATGACCTAGAATTTGTAAGTTTAAAAAAAATGAAATATAATTTTGTGGATTTCAAGGATCTAAACAAATATATTGATGAAAAAGAAACTATATGTTTGTTTTCTTTTAACTCTTTACTATCTCTATTCATACTTTCTCTTGTATATAAATATTAATAATAATTATTTTTTAGATGCTTTGGGAATGGTTATTGAGGTATCTCCTATCTAAGAAGAATTCTAAAATGCAAAACATTATGATGCACATCCTTTCAATACTACATAAATATTCATAATTACCAAAATAAATTATTGAACTAATTATTCTTTAATGCAGATCAAACACAACTACTTTGACATTATGGGACAATATTGCTGATAATAAAGGAAACATGCTCATGCAACTAATAAACGAAAGATCCATAATCATAGTTACGCATGTGGCAGTTAGTACATACAAAGGTAACATTAAAATTATTTACTTTATATTTTTTATTATATCTATGAGAGCATACAACAAAAGCAATGTTATATCTTAGGTCTGGCTCTTCAAACACAATCAAGATCTACATTACAAATTAATAATATGGATATTGAAAGTGTTAAAACATTGCGACATTGATTCATTATTTCTTTCTTTCTTCTTTTTTAAAATCTCACCTTTTTTTTATATTGTCAATTCATATATATAAACACTTATAATTGGTAGTCTTAATAGTAATAAAATTTTAATATCATGCATGGACAGATTTAAAGAAAATGTCGTAACTGACAAAGATATAAATGTTATCATTTTAACTTCAAAATATCAATTATTCGAAGAGGTTGAAAAACTTCGTCTCAAAGACATAATTGGTAAAGGTATTAAATTACTATTCTTTTTTATATTCATTTAATATTTTTTATTAAATCAAATGATCATAATTAATTTATATCTTTTTTAAATCAAATGATCATAATTAAATTATATGTTAAAAGTTATATTTTGCTACTCAACCTGCAGAAAACACATTATTTTCTTGAAGTAAGACTTGAAGAAATTTAAAATCCAAACGTGTAATGCATGTAAGCAATGCCAAAAAAAAATCGAAGTACAAAATGATGGACTGACTTGTAAATATTGCAATATAAGTGACACAAAATGCTTCCAAAGGTATTATAATATCTTTTAAACATTCTTAATTTTTTAAATCGTCTTAGAATATTACAAATATATGATTTTCTATCATTATGTATTAATGAAGTATGTATTCATTTATGTAGTTTATGATGCAATTTCGAGTGACAGATGTAAAAGAAACAACATATATAACAATATTCCATGATTGTGATCAATCATTAATAAATTATTCACTTGACAAGTTATTACAGTTAAAGATTGATGTAAAAGATTTTCCTATCACAAAAGTTACAGATAAAAAATAACTCTTTTAAATCTATCAATATTTTAAAAGTAAATTTGTTTTTTTTGTAAGATATTGATGATCGAGATGGATGAATTTTATAGCAAAGTGACAAGTTGCAAAAGAAAATTATTATTTTTATTTATGGTGAAGGTAAATAATAGTAAAAATGAATTGATTATGAATCGTTTTTTGCGAATAGCCGTAAGGAAGTTTCACTCGAGAATGAATCATTTGAAGAATTACTGAGGGATACAAAAAGGATAAAACGTTACGAATTTTCAAAAAAAATCAATAGATAGTTTAAGAATTGCTAGAATAGTAACTTTTACTTTTTTACCATTTATCTTTAATTTTTTGCAGCAACAAGTAATTTACTTTCTGTATTTTTTATTTAATGTTCTTTGTGATATCCAATATAGATATATATAAAATTAGAGTCTCTCACCCGTGCATTTAAACTAGTATGAATATATATCGGTTAAAAAAATAAAAGAAAAAGAATGTATATACAAATATGTGTGTATATATATACATAGCCACTTCCCGCCCAAACCCTCAAACCCAGTAGAGTGATCTGACATATCTCTTGTCGGAAATGGATGCGGCGGGTCCCGGCAAAGATATGGGAAGCTTCGCTCTATCCTTCTCTCCTCTGAAAACTCGCCTCCATTATCCTCTCCATGTGGAGTGTAAACCCATAAATCTCCTCTTCTCTATTTCTATATATCTATACATAAATACATACATACATACATAAATATGTAAATTCTCTCTAAACTCTCTCTCTCTCAGTTTTGAAGAGTTGATGGATGACAATCCACCCCTTGCTCACCTTCTTTTTCCCAACCTGTATTTACATGTATTTGACGAAGCAGCTAATTGGGCTCAGGTATTACATATTTTTCTTGAAATTCTCTCTCTATATATATATATCTACCTTCGTCTCAATACACAGTTCTTAAATTGATCCAAATCGATTTTTCCATGTTTATGGCATATAGAAAGTCATTGCCGCGGATTTCAAAGGTTGTAATAATGCGACTGTAAAGGAATTTGTGCACGTTCGAATCAACATCAGTGGTTCTCCTCTGGAATGCCCTGATTTCTTTGTTAACCTACTTCATTCTCTTTTTTGTTACTATGTTTTATGGGTACATTTTTATTGTTTCAATTGATGTGATTTTGGGTGTGTTCAGAAACTTTCCAAGCATTGGACGCATAAGAGTGAAGCATCGCGGGATTCTTCTCACTCTAGAAGAGGAGAGGGATTATGTGTGCTGAAAATGCAAGCACAGGTGTTTGTTTTATGCAATGTTTCTTCATGCTTCGCTTCTGAATATATGTTATATGATTTTGCTTCTTGATAAATTATTAGCTGAATTTATTGAGATATTGTTGAAATTATAGGTAGTTGGTCAATCAAGACCAAGGAAGTGTCCTTATTGACATTAGAATTCAACCAATTTGGGAGAATTCAATCCATTAAAATATATTAATTTTTTTTACACAGTATCAAAATAGTAGCGGTTCATATATGTGACCTTATGCAATGCTGTTAACGAAAGTCCATTATGCCAAATCAAGTTGGTGGCGTAGTCTAAAAGCTACATGTTGCTTTTGTTTTGTCTTATATTCCAAAAAAATCAAGTTTGTGTCAACAGTAAATAACTATGAAAGTTCAGCACAAGCTCTCATTCGACTGTTTATTAACTGAAATGTTATTCGGCTTTTCAACCATTGAAGTATGTGATAAGAAAAACAGTTGACGCCATTGACGGTAGTAATCTCATGCTGGGTTCTCCAACATACATATCAGTGATATTTTGAGAACTTATACAGTGATATTTCCATCCATTTTGGGCTTGCAAATATAGTGGAAACTTCAAAAGGATGTTTAGCACTGATGGGTATTTGGTCTTGCATCCTAGATGGGCTTAAAAATTAAAATCAATCTAGAGTCAGACCAGATGAAGTCCCAAATTACATTATTTTTTCAAACCATGGCCTGGTATCCAGTCTGTGATTTTCTTATAAGTTTTTTGATATTTCATAATGTCGGTAACGAGCTTGAATCACAAATATTAATACTTTTGCTTGATTTGCTGTAGATACAATACAATATTTCTGGCTAATGGATGTTTGTGTAAGTTTCTTAGCTGGATTATCTGTTATGTTGGCAATACTTATATGTAGGTTCACAGTTTATCCTGAGTTGGAAACTAGAGATTCCATACCAATGCCATCATCTTGTCCACCCAGGTTTACTCTTTATTCTTTCAGTCTTATATGTCATTTTATTTGTTTATTTATTTTACTTTATACTCAATTCAACTCAACAAAGCCTTTTCCCAGACAACTTTCTACATGAATCATGTTTCACCATTCTATTCTATCAAGTTTCTTAACTTACTATCCTAACCCAAGTTAGTTTTGGTTTTCCATGTCTCCCAGAATTATTTATTTTTTCTTTGAATAGTTTAAATGACACAGGCAAACTTAGTGGCCACAATTGAATTAGGCCATGTGGTTATGTGGAATATAAGAATATCATCATATTAGCTATTTTTTATGAGTCATGTAAAATGCAGGGAATCTTTCAGATCGACTGCTGGTATTTGTGAGAGTTTAATGATGTGTGTATGTGTAAGTATAAGTATACTTTTAGTTTCATAGCCGACCACAAGTAGTTGGGATGAAAGCTTTTCTGAGTTGACTTTTGAGTTTTTTGTTTTAGTTTTTCTTTCTTGACAATCCATAATATGTCATTGTGTCTTTTACCTACATGTCCCTTGCAATTAGGCGTCTGTTAGCCTTTTGCCATAAATATATTTCTGTTTTGCTATTCTTTGGTGTTTGATTACTAAATCTATTCTCCCAGAACAGGGATCTAAAATATGTGTAGGCGCCAAATTACAGCTAATAGAAGACAGTATAATGCACCATGATTATCAGGAAATTAAAATCCAGGAGAATACCCAGGTTTTGGGCATTGGGGCTGTCCCTCGTTCAATTCTTATTATTCTGAAGGATGATCTTGTCGACATTGTCAAAGCCGGAGGTACAGCATCTTGAAGTTCACAATTTAGTCGCTCTGAATTTTAAGAATAAAGGTAGTCAATCATATCATCACGGGGATTTTTAAAAAGTTAACTCATAACCTGTTCTTTTTGATCCATATGCGACACAGAGTATTAAATGTTTAGGTTACAGGCTCCTATTCTCTGTTTTGTTGTTTTATTTTTATTTATTTTTTGTTCAGATTTCAAATTGCAAATAAGTTACCTAATTATGGTCGAATGTCCACTCTAGCCTGCCAGAAAAAAAAGAATTACAAAAAAAAGAAAAAAAGAATTGGTGGAGTTGTGGTCATAAGTTTAGGTAGAGTATAAAGTGGAATGAGAGAAGACTTAACATGCAGGATTAATCTTTTTCACACACTCCTTCGTTGCAAGCCTGCAACTTGGGCATACTATGTCAGGTTGCTAGGCAACTCAACCCCAGCCACGAGGGCTGAATTGGCAGCATGCATGCCTTCAATGAGGTTGAGTCAAGGCTTGTCTGCTCTAGGACAATTAAATGAAAAAATGAAAGAAATGAAAAAAAGTTCTCCATCCTCAATTATTCAAAATAGAGTTGCTTTATGCTTCCTTGCAATTTAATTGCATGAAAGGAATCTTAATGATGCTTTGTATCATACTAAATGGTATTAGATGGTAAAAATCCCCTGAAGTTTTGATGTGAAGATGCCACTTTGATGTTCAAGATGAATAAGTTTCCTCTTCCAATTATCTGCAACAGAGTTTTGGAAATGGTTATCCTATGTTACCTTTTGGTCTACTTGTGTTAAAATTCTCTTGCTGTTTGGATCAATTGAATAAATGATATAGAGATAGTGTTGGTGTTGCTGATTCTGGTTTTAAAATTCGTCATACTCTGTACACATATCTGCAAGGAATACAAAGTAGTATAAATAATGTCATATATAAATTGTATATTTAATAAGGAAAACAGAATAAACTGGTGTTACTACATATGAATCATTCAACCCAAGTCCTTTTGTGGGTTCAGTCGTGTTCAACCTGCCCAAATGGCAGACCTCATGGTTCCAGTGTAACAAATAAAATATATCTTTCTTGTCAATCTTAATAGCATCCTCATTTCTCTTTCTAGATTGAAGAAAGGAACAAAACCAGAAAAGTGGACACTTCCTGTAGTGGTCTTTTGAATTAGCTCGTGTCATCCGTTGGTGGTTATAACTTTATTCAACCGTACCCCTTTCTGTTCTATAGTGGCTCCAATTGTGCTTGCCAAATAAAGTACTTCCTCTGTCCTAATTTAAATGCCCCTTTTGGATTCCAACTTTATAAGAATTTAACACTTAATGCATTCACATTGTGTTGGTAAAGATTTAATTTCTTGAATTATACCTCTATAGTTTACTTTTTTCCATAATGATTTGTGTGCTAACTTTTCAAAAATGGGTAAATTAGGAATGTTTAGGAAAACACATTGACTTTTGAAAGGGACATTTATTTTGCAACATCCAAAAATGGAAAGAGGGACACTTAATATAGGACAAAGGGAGTAAAAGAATTGCAGGGAATGTTATAGAAGATTGAGCAATTGAAGGCATCTCTTCCTTCCCACTCCCCCCTTCTCTTGAGCTGGTAGAATAGGAGTTGATCTGAATAGCGCAACAACTGTGGAGACAATAATTTCTTGACTAGGTTGGTGGCAACTAAAAAAATATGTGCAGTCTTGAGTCTTTAGGATCAAGTTAGTTGATCTGAGTGAATAAGAACAAACATCTGATAATTTGAGGGAGAAAAAATAGCAACTGGCCTGGGCAAGAACATCAGGAGGGGTATGATGCACGAATTATATGGGAAGTTAGACAATAAGATAGTAGTTGTTTGGATTGCTATGAAGAATTATGTCCTTGGAATACTTTTAGATTACAAGAGATTACCATAACACCGAGAAGATGATCTTTATCCAATAACTATATATTGTTATGATGTCTTGGCATGAGTTTTGTTGTTTAATGCCATTTTCAAAGAGATAGGGAAGGAACAGCCATATCAGTAAACTCCTCACTATCAGATGAAAGAACTTTAACATTTGCTTCAAGTTAGGATTCAGTATTTTAAAGAATATTATTTTTATCTTTTTATTTTTTATTTGTTTATATACTTAGTATGCTCTTTGAGATATATAGTTATTTCTTAAACCTTATATCTAATCTTATGCTGTGAATGTATATTTCTTTTGTTGGAGGGATGTGATAATCTTTTTAACTTATTTCCAGATGATGTAATTGTTACTGGTATTTTGACCATGAAATGGTCCTCAGCTTGAAGGATGTGCGATGTGACCTTGATCCTGTATTAATTGCTAATCACGTGAGGTAATTATTATTACTCTGGGGACTATTGAAGAAGTATGCACTATCTAGAAGCAACTAAGCTAGTGTAGAAGAATTTCTATTATTCTGCATTTGATTATTTGTTGCATATAATATAATTTCAAATTTAATATTAGAGAAATGTCGAGGAATTTTTTTATGTTTCCTTAAATATAAGGCATATATCATGAAGCACTTACAGCATATGTTTGACAAATAATAAGAAAAAGGAAAACAAAGAAAATCGTTTTGCTGACATTGAAAAATTGCCTTAAATGAAGTAAGCAGCATAATTATATCTAAACTTGGAAGTATTGAAGAGTTGGTTCGACTGGTCAAAAAAAGTACAAGAAGAAAGTCTGAAAAAAATTTAAGAACATTTTCACATTTTTGAGTGCAGCAAAGATTTTACTTATCCATTTGCACGAGAATTAGTTGAACTGATTTGGCCTGCATGGGTTTTTGAATATAATAAATTCAGCATGAGTCATGACATTAATTAGTTGAGTAGCTAATCAGAATCTTCTTTTCCTAGCTCAATCTGAAGCCATTTATATCTATATAGATCTTTTTTGGTCGTTTACATCTCAGGAGCGAAAGGGAGCTGTCTTAGTTGTCCGGACTGGTTGCGACCATTTTTAGCTAAAAAAACTGCCACATGCTTATTTTTTTCACCTCGCATGATTATAATTTGATCTTTAACTTGATATGTATTTTTCTTTTTAGCTGAAAGTTTTTGTGTTGTACTTTAGTTGTATGTCACGTTTACAGGACTAGCTGATTCCTTTTTGGCTTAATTTTTTTACTATGGCATTCTATAACAGGCCAAAATAAAATCTATTGCATTTTATATTCTCAAGTTCTTCACTTAAAGCTTGAATTGCACTTTTACTGCTTTTGCAGCCAGACAAAGAGTACTCATTTGTTCTTAAATTTAATAAGGTGTTTTGCTCTTTTCTGTCATTATCTTTACACGGATTATTTTCATTTTTAGGAGAACTAATGAGCAGAAGTCAGATATAGATATCCCCGATGATGTTGTTATGAAATTCAAGCACTTCTAGTTGAAATTCAAAAATACGCCATTGAAAGGTAAAATGCCATGCTTGTTTGAGTTTCTATTTTTATTTTTAGACTTTAGCCTCGATCCTTTTCTTAATTACCTCAGGGAGAAATGCTATCCTGAGAGGTATATGCCCGCAAGTTTTTGGACTCTTCATTGCAAAGCTTGCAGTTATTCTCTCATCCCATACCAAGCTTGTTTTTATTTTAACTTTTGACATTCACACTCCATTGTGTTCTTTACTTCTATCCGTTCCAGATTTAGATGTTTAGGGTAATGGTTATGTGATCCAATTTAACATAATGTGTATTTTGTTTCTTTAATTTTATTAACAGATCACTTCAAACACCAAATTAACACTGTCTACCTTCAATCTAGTTGCGTTGACGCTTATTGGAGGTGTGCAACATGCTGATGGTTCTGGGACAAAAGTTCGAGGAGAACCACATTTGCTTCTTGTTGGTGATCCAGGTAACTTTTGACTTTTCATATCTTGTTTATGTTATTTTTTAGGTGCTCCCTGTAGAGATTTTTTTATCAAAGTAAAAAATAAAAAGAAAGAAAATGAGAAGGAAAAACACAGCAGTTGCGAGTACGGTTGGTCACTCTTTAGTGTGCTGCACCACCCATAATCTTTTATAGTCCTTGAACTTTTTAGAAGTTCATGAATTGATTCCACTTCCTGAACTAACTGAAATTTATTTTGAATTTTACTTTAATGTCAAGTTCACACTGAAATGTCACAAACTTCTACAAATTACTCAATTTCTGGCATGAGTCATGACCAAAGTCATAACACAATGTTCAAATCCTTGCTCCACCTTGTCATCAAGCATAATATTGCTGATTTAGTCCATTGATGATTGACCCCACCTGGAGTGGCATCCAGCAGCTGTTGTTTACTGCTAAATGTCTTTTTTTTGGGTGGTTCTGTTTCAATGCTAAGCATCAACTTGTGTTAGGGCAGATACTTTTAGGGACCATTACTTTGTGCAATGGTAAAAGTTTGGACTTTCAACTATAAGAGCACAGGTTTGTGTCTAAATGCAGATGCTCGTGTAAATAACGTCTAAAGTTAGATTTGTACTGAGTCCGCCTTTCTTAACACCCTCGATTGAAAGGGACCAACATTTAAATACAGTGGCCTTTTTTATGTCAGTACATCCACACCCTTGATTAAAGGGTACCAATCTCTTGTAGTGACCTTTTTTATGTCAGCGCTGATGTTATTCCATAATTGACTATTATTTGTTATAATAATCTGATTCATGATAAAAAAAATTCAGTTTCCAGTGCTCCCTTATTTACTTATTGCATTCTATGATGCAACTATCTTATAGTTCCTTGCTGCACTTCGTTAGTCGGAGACTTGGAATACAAACACCTTGAAGTTTCTTCTTAATTCTGGCTGCAACATGCTATTTAACAACTGTTGCATTTTGATTTATCATTACCATTAATAGTGATAGTGCAATGTGATAGCAGTGGCTCATGACCTAGTATTCTGCATATCATATAAGGTGCATTAGATTTCTAAGGAGTGCATTTCAGGTAGTGCAAGTAGTACTGCTTATTTGCTTGATTCAAAATATAATGTAAGTTGTGGTCCTCTTTTATAGTTTCGTCTATATAGAAGCAAGTAGATATACAATTCATATCAAATTACCTAATATGTTCCATTTTCTACCCAATTTTGACTTCACTTTCTAGATTGTTGGGCTTGAAAAATGCCACTCTAAATATCCTTTCTTTTTTAATCATTCATTATCTGGTTAAGAAGATGGTTTCAGGAGCTAGAAAAATATTTTGAACTACTAAAACAGTGCCAAAACTGATAAGCTATTGTTGCCATATAAATCAATCAGGTACTGGAAAGTCTCAGTTCTTGAAGTTTTCTGCTAAATTAAGCACCCCCTGTTACTGCAATCAAGGATGGAGGTGCATTCTTTTTTCCCGTCTGGCTCATTATTTATTTATCTATTTTTCTAATATGATCAAGTTTACAGCAACGCTGTTGTTTTACTTCTTTATTCATTTGTTTTCTTCACCATCTTATTTTTTATCATTTATGACGTGTTGTGGCCTTCATCCCATTTTCATCTCTGAGTTTTTTGTTTTTGTTTTTTCCCTTGGCAAGAAACTCACACACCCACTTTTGTCCCTAACAAGACTTGATCCCTAGGCCTTCCACTTTAGAAGGTAGAAGAGATACCAGTAGGCTACAGCTCTTGGTGGTATCTTTGAGTTATTTGTTTAGAGTTTAATATTACTAAGATCGTTCTTGTGCAATATGAAAGAAAGATGGAGGAGCCATTCTTACCTATCGCATGGATTGTTTTAGTTTGTAATTTCAGAATAAAGGTGTAAAATTCTTCCACTTAAGTTTGATATGAATGGTTGGATAAGACTAATTTTATTTTTTTAGGCGGACTGCTTGTATCAGAAAAATGGTTTTTTAGTTGGGATCTACAACACTAGCTCCAAATGTGTGATTTTTTCATTAATATCATGATGCCTGGATATATAGGTACATGAGACGGGAGAAAACAGTTTTACTTTAGATATGAAGTTATTTTATAGTTGTAGTGCGTTTTACTTGTTCTGGGAGCATTTTTCTAGTTCTATTTGGTTAGGTGTGCTCTTGAAACCATTAGTTACTTTGTGATAATTCTAGTGTCATTTTTTTAGGTGTAAAATCAGTACTGTTTCTGTCTCTCTCTGGGGTACATATTGTCTCTCACGCATTATATGGTCGTAAAACGTTGTTTTGGTTGGATGATTATGTAGATTCTACTTGCATGAAATAATCCATTTCACAACAATTTCCCCTGTTCTTTAGATTTTTTGTTGCATCACATGAGATTTTCCTAATATTTCTTCAAGCAATATCGTTTGAAGTCTCTCGAAAGTTTTTCATTCCACCTATTTTTGTTCACATAACTTGATATACCCTACTTACAGTTCAATTAAAAATACTAACCACATTTATTGAACTTTCAGGGGAATGGATGTTAGAAGCTGGGTC
The DNA here is from genome assembly GCA_026545225.1 of Cornus controversa. Classification (NCBI taxonomy): domain Eukaryota; kingdom Viridiplantae; phylum Streptophyta; class Magnoliopsida; order Cornales; family Cornaceae; genus Cornus; species Cornus controversa. The sequence continues at coordinate 33,979,465 of CM048853.1, forward strand.
TCTTGTATTAGCAGATGGTGGTCTTTGTTGCATAGATGAATTTGATAGGTAGTACCTCTGGATGGCTGCATCAAACCCTCTTTCTTTTCTTTTACTAATCTTGTACTCAAAGCAAACTGTTTTTAAATTTGCTTTCATCTGTGGTATAGGATGTACTAGGTTTGCATTTATGTTTTTGACATCCCTGTTTAAGTAATAAAGTAACATATAATGGTTCTTTCTTTTCTCTTGGTCTGACACAGTGGGGTTAACCCTCTCCCAACCCATAGAACCCTCTCAACCCCATATGTCCTTCTACAAGGACTTGAACCCTTCACCTTTCTCCTAAGCGACAAGCAAGAGATACCACCTGATCTAGATTGTTAGCAGTTTTAAAAATCATCGTCATTGAGAGTTGTCAACATGAAATTCTAGTGGATATGCAAATGTTGTAGGAGACCTAGAGGGGATGAGTATGTCCCTTTTTGTCTCTTCTAACTTTGCTTTATTGTGGTTAATGTTTTACCAAATTTAACTTTTATTCAGTCAATTATCATATACAAATCAGCCATACAACCCATCAAAGCAAAATATAAAGTAATAAACAAACGTAAACCATTTCAAAATGTCACCAAAATTATGCGAGAAACCACTGTTTAGCCTAGAAAGTAGGATCTAAACTCTTACCTTAAGAATCAGTTGTGTACATTTACCTACGATTCTTATGTTGGAAAAACAAATCGAGTCTAGGCTGTCAAAATAAGTCAGAATCTGTTTGAATGGCCGAAAAAATCAATTGGCCTTTGAGTGATCTGTTTATTATATATGACCTTTACAAGAGAGCTATACATGGAAAGAAACTAATTGCCGAGTGATTCTAGCAGTCTAGCTTTATATGAAAACTATATATTCTGTCAATATGCTAACTGTACAAGCCTACGTAAATTAAGTAAAGGTGAAATAAGGAAAGAAGAATAGAAGGAAAGAAGATTGATTATGGACAGCAGAGCTGTCCATTGACAACCCCCCTCAAATTGATGCAGGTTGATCAACAAGCATCAATTTGCTACTTAAGAAACAATGTCGATGGCGAGTGAGAGCTTTGGTGAAGATATCAGCAATTTGTAGTTCAATGGAAACATGTGGAAGAGTGATAACACGAGCTTCAAATGCTTCACGAATAGAGTGACAGTTGACTTCAATATGCTTTGTGCACTCATGATAGACAAGATTAGCCGTGATCTGAATAACACTCGTATTATCAGCGTGTAGAGGTGTAGGATCAGTCTCAGAAAAATCTAACTCAGCAAGCAAACCTCGAAGCCAAATAATTTCAGAACAAGCAAGAGACATCGCCCGGTACTCAGATTCTGTAGATGACTTACGAGACTCTGTCTTGCTTCTTACTCTTCTAGGAGATCAATGCATCACCTAAGAACACACACCAACCAGTGATGGAGCGACGTGCATCAGCACAACCGGCCCAATCAGCATCGCTATAAGCAGTAAGTCGAGGAGAATTGCCTGCAGGAAAGAATAAGCCATGGGCAGAAGTGCCCTGAACATAGCGTATGATTCTACGGACAGCAGCCAAATGAAGATGACGAGGGGTCTGAAGAAACTGGCTGACTTGCTGAACTACAAAGGAAATGTTCGGTCTAGTAATGGTGAGGTAGACAAGACTACCCACCAACTTCCGGTATAAACTGGGATCAGCAAGTAAATCACTCCTCTTTGCGAAGCTTGACATTCAATTCCATGGGAGTATCAACAGAGGTAGCCTCCTGTAGGCCAGCTGTAGCCACCAGGTCACTAGCATACTTATGTTGATTGAGTGAAATACCAGATGGACTACGATGCACCTCAAGACTGAGAAAATATGTGAGAGATCTAAGATCTTTCATGTGAAAGGACTCAGATAGATGAGTCTTGAGCTGACCAAGTAAAACAGAATCGGAACCAGTAATGACAATATCATCAACATAAACCGAAAGAACAACAATACCCATGTCTGATTTCCGAAGAAACAAGGAAGTGTCATACTTGCTCTGCTTGAATGAGAAGTATAATAAAGTAGTTCGAAATTTATCAAACCAGGCCCTTGGAGCTTGTTTGAGACCATAAAGGGAGCGACGAAGCTTACACACATATGAGGTTGGAGAGGGAAACAATCCTGGGGGTGGCTTCATATAAATACAATCTTTAAGATCCCGGTGAAGAAAAGCATTCTTGACATCCATCTAATGTAGTGACCAATCATTAGAAGTAGCAAGAGCTAAAATCGTACGAACAGTGATCATTTTAGCCACAGGAGCAAATGTCTCTTCATAATTGACACCATATTCCTGATTATTTCCAAGAGCAACAAGCCGAGCTTTATAACGATCCAAACTTCCATCAGATCGAACCTTGACTGAGTAAACCCATTTGCAACCCAGGGAAACTATGGTGGAAGGACAAGGTGCAATGTCCCAGGTGTGATTGGCCTCTAGAGCAGCAATTTCTGCTTGCATAGCTTGTCGCCAACAATCATGCTTGACAGCATGTGAGTAGCATGTGGGAATATCAAAATTGGACAATGTAGCAGTAAGAGCTGAAATAGAGTGGCCAGAAGAAAAACCATACTGATCCGGAGGTACAGACACTCGAGGAGAGCGGCGTACCAAGGACTCTGGAGGTGCTGCAACTGACTGGTTCTGGAGCATGGTAGGATCAGATATCGGTGAAGCCATCAGAAGAGACTGTGGGCGGGAATGTCTTATATACACAATACCTGGTTTAAAACGAGAGCTGACTTGATGAAGATTTGAGAACTGCCCCTCAAAGGAGGGGAGGACCACAGTAGAAGAAGAGGGCACAAAGGACACAGGAAATAAATGTTGATTTTCAAATAAAATAACATCCCTAGAAATGCATGTACGATGTAAAGTAGATCATAGCAAACAAATCTCTTTTGACACAAATTATATCCCAAGAATGCACATTTAACAGATTGAGCAGATAATTTATGTTGCTCATGAGAAGGTAAATGGACAAAACATACACAACCAAAGATACGGAGATTATCATAACTAGGTGGTTTAGCATTCAAGCGGAAATAAGGAGACTCCATGTGTAAGACTTGGAAAGGTACACGATTAATCAAGTGAGCAGCAGTTTTTAAAGCCTCTACCCAGAACATGGATGGAACAGAGGATTCTAACAAGAGAGTACGTACCACATCAAGAAGATGTTGATTTTTGCTTTCGGCTACTCCATTCTGTTGGGGAGTAGCAGGACATGAACGTTGATGAATAATACCTTTAGAAGCCAAGAATGCCTGAAACTCAGTAGACAAATATTCACCACCAGAATCTGTGCGTAATGTCTTAATAGTCGCAGAAAATTGATTGTCAACATTCACTAAAAACTCAGTGAAAGTACGAAAAACCTCAGATTTAGAACAAAGAAAATAAACCCAAGTGAATCTGCTATGATCATCAATGAAAGTCACAAAGTATTTAAAATTTTCATGTGAACTAATCGGGGAAGGTCTCCAAACATCACTATGGATATGATCAAAATAGTGAGAAGCTCTACTAGCATGCAAAGGAAAGGGAAGAATTTTGCTTTTACCAAGTTTACAAGAATCACACTTAAGAGATAAAGAAGAACGTTCTTTATTACCAAGAAAACTAGAGTGCAATACATGAGATAAGATTTGAGTATTGGGATGGCCTAAACGACGATGCCACACCATACTCAGATTAGGAACATTATTACAAGCAAAAGACTGATTAGAAGAAACTGGAGAAAGTGTTGGAACAGGTAAAAATAGTGGAAACAAGCGCCCCACTTTAGGTCCCTTCGCGATCAGCTTCCCCGTTACCTGGTCCTGCACAACACAACCATCACCAAAAAAATTAACAGCACAATTGTTATCAACTAATTGACCAACAGAGATAAGACTTGTGGAAAGCTGAGGAGCAAGAAACACATCAGTAAATTTAGAAGATGCATCTCTTACAGCAGCTATGGGCAAAGAACTGCCATTGGTAGTCTGAATGGCAGATGGACTAGCATAGGGCCGAACATGACACAGAGTGGTGGGAGTATTCGTCATGTGATTAGAAGCTCCCGAGTCTACGTACCAAAGTTTAGTAGAATCTTTACCTTGAAACCCCATTGCAGATAATGTCGAAATTAGCATCTGTTGCACCATTTCTGGTGTGCAGTAATTTGTTGCGGGAGGTGCAAGATCAGAGGAAGCACCTGAGGAAGAGCCATGTGCTACAGAAGTTGCTGCGGGAGGAACAATAACAGAAGTCTGAAATGCTTGGGCCTGACGATTATGGGGACGGATACGACATTCTTTAATAATGTGACCCTTCTTCTTGCAATAAGAACAATATTTCTTGGGACAATTAGCAGCAATATGCCCATATTCCTTGCAGCAGAAACACTGCAAATTTTTAGAAGTCATAGATGATCCTCGTCCTTGGACAACATAAGCTACAGGTGTCGTGCCCGAACTGCCATGAGATTGCTCTAGAATAACTTAAGTACTAAGACGTTGTTCTTCGCGAAGTAACTCACCAAAACAAATATCAAGAGAAGGAACAGGAGATCGGTTCAGTAGAGAGGAGCGAACAAATTCATATTCCGGACGTAATTTCATAAGAAATTGATCACGCCGGCTAGTCTCGTGAAGAGTCTGGATAGTCGAAAGAGCATTAGCAAGAACATCTGTTGTAACCAAATCAGTATATTCGTGTCAAAGAGTCAGAAAGGCCAAGTAGTAGTCTTGGATGGAAAGACTACCATGTTGAAACATGGCAATTGCATGTTCCAATTGAAAGCGACGAGCATCATTAGCTTGATGATAAACCTTCTTCAAGTAATTCCACATGGATTGAGCGGAGCGATGAGGCCGCAAGTTGGTAACAATATGTGGCTCCACTGAACCAAGAAGCCAAGACATAATTCGAGCATCAAGTACAGCCCATGAGGGAGAAGCTCTGAGATCTTTGGATTTGTTAGTAGCGGATTTTGGAGCAACATTTGTGCCATCAATATGATCCCAAAGATCTTTTCCTTTGAGGAAAAGTTCAAACTGAAAAGCCCGAGTAGTTTGTGCCCGTAAACTTGACACACACAGGTGCAGAGTCCATCACAAAGAAATAAATTCCGACACAAGGCAAATCAAAGAGAAACTAAGAGATACCCACTGAGAAGTGCCGAAAGTACCACAAATAAAATGGCCAAAAAATAAATTACCACATACAAAAAAGGCCAAAATGACCAAGAGAGGAAAAAAAATTTCAGGCTCGATAAAACGAAGGCACAAATTGCCGAGATGCCCACCAGAAGGATGCGACTGCCGAGATGAAAACAGAAACTGCCGAGAAACTATGTAGACCAGAAACAGACGCATCAAGAGGCTCACCAGAAGAGAACTCCTGCCAAGACCTGAACAGAGGCTGCCTAAAAACTCAAACCTGGAACAATTGAATCGGCTCTGATACCATGTCAAAAATAAGTCAGAATCTGTTTGAATGGCCGAAAAAATCAATTAGCCTTTGAGTGATCTGTTTATTATATATGACCTTTACAAGAGAGCTATACATGGAAAGAAACTAATTGCCGAGTAATTCTAGCAGTCTAGCTTTATATGGAAACTATATATTCTGTCAATATGATAACTGTACAAGCCTACGTAATTAAGTAAAGGTGAAATAAGGAAAGAAGAATAGAAGGAAAGAAGATTGATTATGGATAGCAAAGCTGTCCATTGACATAGGCAACAGAAGCAATTAAAAAAAATTCGTTCCCATTAGTTGTGATGAACCAATTACTAAGAGAAGAATAAGAATTCCATACCTCTAGACAATTCGTATATTTGCCCACTTCCTAGAATTCCAAGTTTGAAAACTTTCAGTTCTTTCCTCTGAATCGCATAACAGGTGCAACAACTTTGAACAACTTCTGGCGGTAACGTGGATCTCCAAAAAATCTGATTTTTGGTGACAATGTAGCCCTGGATGTTAGCTTTCCAACCCCACAAATTTCACTTCTGTCAATAATATAGGCTAAGTTGAGAGGGAAATCTTAGAGAGGAGAGAAACAGACTATTTTATTATATATTCAAAGAGTGACTACAATTTGAATTTATAATGATCTAAAGAACAAAAATAAAGAAAGCAACAATATATGAAAAACTGTGTATATGGAAAGCAGTGATTCTACCCCTAATTAAGGAATAATTGATATAGTCCTAATTAAGGAATAGTTGACTGACTATAGTTGTATTCTATTCACGACACTCTCCCTCAAGCTGGAGAGTAGATGTCAACAACTCCTAGCTTGTTGCAAATAGAATCAATGGCATGCTTTGGAAGTGCCTTAGTAAAGATATCTGCCAACTGATTACCAGATGATACAAATGAAGTCACAATTTCTTTGGAAGTCACCTTAGAACGAATGAAATAACAATCAACTTCAATATGCTTGGTTCGCTCATGCAAAATTGGATTACTGACAATGTGAATAGTTGTCTGGTTATCACAATAGAGAAGAGATGGGTCTTGAACTGAAAACTCAAATTCTTGTAACAGAGTTCTCAACCAAGTTAGCTCATAGGAAGTATGAGCCATGGTACGGTACTCAGCTTTAGCACTAGACTATGCCACAACTGACTGCTTCTTACTTTTCCAAGTTACTAGATTGCCTCCTATAAAAGTACAGTAACCAGTCATTGTTTGTCTGTGGGAGAACCTGCCCAATCAGCATCAGTATAACCTTTGATGCGAAAATGTCTAGATGAATGATAGAAAAGACCACGTCCTGGAGCTCTCTTAAGATACTTCAAAATCCGTGTAACCGCGTCCATGTGAGAAATTCGTGGGCTAGTCATAAATTGACTCATAACACTGATTACATAGGCAATATCTGAACGAGTAATGGTTAGGTAAATTAGCTTGCCTAAAAGACGTTTGTACATTTCTGGATCATCAATCAAGTTACTAACCTCAGGCAGTAGCTTCAGATTAGTCTCCATGGGGGTTGTTGCAGGTTTAGAGCCAAGATAACCCGTATCCCTTAAGAGATCAAGAGTATATTTTCTCTGAGATAAACAAATCCTTTTCTTTGATCTAGCAACCTCAATACCAAGAAAATAACGGAGCTTGCCCAAATCTTTAGTGAGAAAATTCAAACCCAAATGATGAATCAAGGTCTGAATCCCCTCCTTCTCACTCCCAGTAATGACGATGTCATCCACATAGACCACCAAAATTACAATGCCACACTTTGTCTTTTTAAAGAAAACTGAATGATCAGCTTGACTCCTAGTTATGCCATGAGCAACCACCGCCTTGCTAAATTTATCAAATCATGCACGAGGTGAATTTTTGAGTCCATATATAAATTTCTTGAGATAACAAACACACTCCCCCTTGGACTCAAATCCAGGAGACTGAGCCATGTACACTATCTCGGTAAGATCACCGTGAAGAAAAGCATTTTTGACATCGAGTTGATGAAGAGGCCAGTCAAGATTGGCAGCAAGAGAGATAGTTATGCGAACAGAGTTGAGCTTAGCCACAGGTGAAAAAGTTTCAGTATAGTCAATGCCATAGGTCTGAGTGAAACCCTTAGTAACAAGACGAGCCTTTAAACGATCAACAGTGCCATCGGAATTTTGTTTCACTGTGAAAATCCAACGACAACCAACAACATGAGCACATGCAGGTTTTGGAAGAAGATTCCAAGTATGATTAAATTGTAAGGCATGCACTTCCTCTTCCATAGCTTTTCGCCAGCCAGGATGGGAAAGAGCTTCCTTGTATAACTTAGGAATAGTAACAGATAATAATGATAAAGAGAAAGCTCGAAAAGAAAATGACAAATGGTCATAAGAAACAAAATGAGATATGGGATGATTAGTACAAACCCTTCTACTTTTGCGAAGTGCAATGGGAAGATCAAGATCAAACTCGGAAGGATCTGTAGGCACTGAGGAAGATGATGGAGGATGTAATGAAGGCTCTACCTGTTCAACCGCTGGGGCAGGTGGCAGAAGAGGTTCGTCCAGGGCAGTGGGAGGAGTAAATTAGTATCCCTTCGAGGTCGTCGAGTATAAACCCTAGGAGCGGGAGGAGTATCAAGAACCGGAGATGGTAGAACAATTTCTTGAAAAATAGGTTCCTTCACTTGACTACCCTCCTTAGAATAATATGGAATATGCTCAAAGAATGTTACATCAGCACAAACAAAATATTTTCTCAAAGAAGGGTTGTAACACCTATATCCTTTTTGGGTGCGATAATAGCCTAAAAATATGCATTTGTGAGCTCGAGGGTCAAGTTTGTCCCGTCTGGGATTTAAATTATACATAAAACAAACGCACCCAAACACTTTTGGGGGAAGAGAGTAGGGGTCTTTATCAGGAAACATCATCTGAAAAGGTGATTTTCCTTTAAGGACCCGAGATGGCATTCTATTCAATAGATATGCCGCAGTAAGAACTGCATCTCCCCAAAAATATTTAGGAACATTCATTTGGATCACCTGAGCATGGGCAATAGCAAGTATTGGTCCATTCTTTCTTTTAGCAATTCCGTTTTGTTGAGGAGTATCAACACAGGAAGTCTGATGAGTGATACCCCTCGACTCAAGCAATTGCTGAAAAGTACATTCTTTATATTCAAGTGCATTGTTAGTCCTAAGAATATGTAACTTGACATCAAATTGATTAGTGATTTCAGCATAAAAAGATCTTAAAGCATGAAACACTTGAGATCTATCTTTAAGCACATATAACTAAAGTCTTGGATTTCGTTTGAATCTCCCTTTGAATTAATTTATTGTTGCTTGGAATCAGTTGGATATTTTTACAGTGTGTTTGAATCCATCATGAATGTGTGATTTAGTTCTTAAAATTACTAGTCTGGTTGGTGTTCAAAAGCAGCATCTTTTAGTTCCATTATAACTTGTCATGAAGGGGTGCTTCAATGACTGTATTTGTACAAAAAGAGCTTTGAAAGTTATCGTCTCTTAGTCTTATTCCCTTTCCATCTGATGGACACAATTCTGCTTGGTCGAACATTGGGCACAGAACTCATTTGATTGGTTTATTTATTTATTTTTTAACTTCATTCAATTCTTAGAATCATGGTAGGTGACCAAGGATCGGCATTGCATCATCTTCTGGTTGATGAAACTCGTGGATTTTTAGTTTACAGCAACCAGATCGTCTGCGACTACTTAATATGGGTTGATCAGCATGGGATTCCCTCATTGGAGATTCTAAAAAGCCTTGTGGGGTCGGCAAAAGCAATGTTGGATTTCCAACCTGCAGGATGCCTATGGTTCATAGGTCAGAGTTTCTGATATATAAAGATTTCTACCCAAAGGAGGCTCTCCAGACAGACCTTACTAGCATGGAAGATAAAATTTCTGTTTAATTCCTATCTGTATTAAGAGTATGCCCCTTCAAACAAAATTCATCCTCAACCAGATTCAAGTGTCTTCTGTAAAGAAAGGGAATAGCAATGAGTGCTTTTCAATCTGACATCTTGCAGGTATATTCATTTTGTAAAAGGATATTTCAAACCAATCCTTACAAAGGTAGCTGAAAAAGTTATTTCGAGTTATTATCAACTCCAAAGAAGATCTGCAACTGAAAACGCAGGTTTTTCCTGGACAATTATCAGTTTATAGTTTATAATCATTGTCATTTTGCTTGCTTAGATCATGCGTTGCAATGCAGCAAGGACAACCCTGCACATGCTGGAAAGTTTAATACGACTTGCTCAAGGTAGATTACTCTCCGTTTAGAGCATACATCCAGCATCAATTTCGTACTTTTCCTCACCAAGGATTTCAATGTTATTTATGTTGCAGCACATGCAAGACTGATGTTCAGAAACGAGGTAACTCGATTAGATGCCATCACTGCCATTTTATGCATCGAATCATCCATGACTACCTCAGCCATAGTGGACTGCATTGGGAATGCCCTGCACTCCGACTTCACTGAAAACCCTGATCAAGAATGTATCCTTGCCATTCTTTTTCCTCTACACACATGCATGGATGCCTGTAAGAAAATTTGATGCATGCATGTACTCCTTTTTGAACATATATACCTGCCAAAAATGAATTGCATAGGCATCGCAAGAGTGCTCTACAAGTCTGCATATAATTTAGGTAGGTTCCTTGCATGACTTGGCATGAATTGGCATGCATGGAAGCTAATTATATATATATATATATATATATATATATATATATATTCTGTCAATATATATATATATATTCTGTCAAGCTTGGGATTTCACCATGTCAACGATGTTTCTTATTCAAGTCCTGACATTATCTTGTTTTGGAAGTTTGAATCTTGACTAAATGTACTATAGATGTTAAGCAAGAAAAGCTGATACTTGAGAAGCTGAACTCCATTGATGAATTTCCTGACATAAACATCACGGAAAGATCGATAAGTGGATGAGAGTGTAGAGAAAGCAAAAGCATCTTGATTTAAATGGTAAATTCGATTTGGAGTTGCTGTTCATGAGCACAGGGTTTTTCTCTACATGGAGTGGCTGTACAAATTTTTACTGTGAAGATCTCTCATCTGTTTCTTAAACATGTGGTAGGTTATTAAAACTTGTGAATATCTGTGATTTGTAAGGGGTAATTTAAAATAGTCCTTTGATAATGTATGCAACTCTGAAACCAAACCATTCATGCTGCACTTCCAGTGGAAACCTCCTGATATGATATCCTGGTTCTGACTTCTGAGATGCAACAGCAGCGTAATAATATAAGTACAAAGTTTAATGTATAGTACTTTACAATTTATCACATTGTTCAATGTGTTTAATTTTTTATTTGTTTATAATGGAACCAAGAAAGTTTATATTAAGTAATACAAAAATTACAATGGAAAATATTCTATGTATTTCAATTTAGTTATTAAAATATACATACTCTTTAAGCCTAAAACAAATCTTTTCTTCTTTTTTTTTCAAAAATTATTTTCAAAAACTTTTTTTAGAAAATTGAACCAAAAAGCCTTATACCAAACAAGTCTTAAATTCATATACCATAAGTGGGGATGCCAATTTAACTTGCCCTATTTGGTCCTTGTTCCATCCCATCCTGTGGTGCGGGTTTGGGATCATAGGTTAGAAGTAGGGATGGCAATTTTGTCCGTCCCGTCCAACCCCATTTAGGGAGGGTATGAGAGCCATTTTTTTTCCGTAGGGGTGGGTTTGGAAAAAAAAATCAAAACTCGCCGCGGGTACAGGGCGAGTTTGGGACTCTATAATAACCCGCCCCGCCCCGCCTATATATTTTATTATTATAAATATATTTATTTGTATATATATACAAATTATAATTTTACTTTTGGTTGTATGAAGACTTATGTTTTCACTTTATCTTTTTGTTGTATTAACACTTCTTTAATTGTTGGATCAAACTTGTTACTAAGTTATTTAGTTGTGAAATATATTTTCTGTAATAGGCTATGTAATTGTGGAATCTTATCATTTTACTTCTTAAACAGAGGTTATACTATTTTGAATTTAATAGTATCAAAATTGGTACTACCCACTAGGCTCGTATTTTTTGAATAAATCAATTTTTATTGATGTTTGATGTGGCTACAATTTTGTGGGGAGGGGCCCCGCCTCACCCCGTCTCGTCCCACCCATTTTGAAATTTTAAACGAGGCGAGGCGGGGACGGGGTGGGGTTTCTTCCAACGGGGCGGGGATGGGTTTTGAAATTTTGTCCCGTTTCAAACCCGCGACGGGTTTGGTAATAATGTTGAAGGCAGCGAGGCGGGGATGGGTTTTAGGCAAACTCGTGTCGTACCTGCCCCGTCGCCATCCCTAGTTAGAAGTGGATTTGAGAAGAGAGTTTAAAATTTGTCAAGTTTTGAATTTGTTTCAATTAATAATAATATACAAAGAAATATTCTTTTATTAGTTATAATATTTCTTTACCCTTTATTTCTGATGATAAATCTAAATTTTAACAACATTTTGTTATTATACTAAAAAAAAAATTACAAAATCTAAATTTTTTTAAGCTTGAATTGTTTTTTTTTCTTTTAAATATGTATATCGAGACAACCTAAATTCGATCGGACTCTGATATAAAGCGGAGCAAAACTTATTTGTGAAAAGATTTTTATTTGTGGGATGTGTTTGAAAAAGGGGCGCTTGATTTCGACCATGTCCATTTGTCATCCCTAACCATGCATCAAGGCCTAAATATGTGTCACGTCATCATTTTTTGGTTTAAATGAAGTGCATGAAAGTACTGCATAACATTGTGGATGGTTGAGCATGTGATGATGTGGCACAGTTTTAACCTTGGATGCATGCTTGGAGAAAAAAATTATTGGAGAGATTCGGTTTCCATTTCATACTTATTTAATACTTTCCAGACACATTTAACAAGTATTGAACATCAAAATTTAACTTTTTTTTTTTTGCAAGTAGCAAGCATGTAATAATATAATTGTGAAGAAAAGCTTGGAATTTCTGTAAAAAGGATGAATTGAGATATAACGACAATACATTAAAATTCAAAATTAATTTAGATTTCTTTATAAAAATAAAATAGTAATTAACAATATATATATGTGTGTGTACTTCTGGTAGATATGCAAATATTTATTATATTATATCATAAGTGAATTTGTCTGCAATATATATATACTTAGCTAAATATAAATGACTGTTCTATCGTAATTAAAAATTAGGGTAAATTGCACCGACTTTCTTTGAAGTTTGAACTAATTACACGCAGTATCAAAATTATGCATTTTGTTGCATTGACCCCTCCTTAACAGAATGGCTCTGAGCACTGTTAAATTTTTGGATAATTTTACTCTTATACCCCTAATATTTTAATATTAAAAATAATAAAATATTTGGTTATATAAAATTACTTTCTAACCCCATATAAAAAAAACATTTTTTTCCTCTTTTCTTCTCTCTCCTACCATGGCCACTGCCACTACCAACTCTCTTCTTCCTTTAGTTCTCTCTTTCATCTCCAATTTCAATCTCGCCACCCCCACCATTTTTACCACCATTGCCACCACTCCCATCACTTCCAAGCACAACGTTTACCAAACAAAACCCAAAACAATGATCACTAACCTTTCAATCAACGAGACCATCATCCATGGCAAGAACATGGATTTCGTGAGAATAAGACAACAAGAGATTGAAGCCGCCATCAACCTTTTCGAACCTCCATTGCCATGAAAACCCGTCGTTTCTAAGTTAAAAAAACAGATGCCTCTCTGTCTCACACATCTCTTTCTCTCTCTATATATATAGCGATCTTTCTCTCTCTAAAAGATTTGCAAAATCTACCCTATTTTTTAGGGATCAGGGTTTCGATATCAGAGGAAGAAGAAGAACTAAGTCGATAAAGTCAAAGGAGTGGTGGTGGCCGGTCACCTATTCTTCCGAGCTGGAAGTGAACTGAGTCTGTCACCGGGTCTATCACGCCCCCAAATTTCAAAACCTGAAACTCTAGTCCGGCACTTGAATTTGGTGCGCGACTTAAAAAAATAATGTCCATCTTACCATACATCAATCCAAAAACTTTACATATTACAATCAAAATATGATCGTCTAGATCATCTATTACAAAAATTCCATCTGGAGACCTCATCCCTCATCCTGAGAGTCAACTATGTGCAACAAAAGATAAATACATGCTAAGAAAATTACATGTAAATGGTCTCCATCGTCCTGTACCGCGCTTCCATTCACTCGGTACCTGAAAAATAAAATGGGGTGAGCTCAACAAGCTCAGCAAGAATTGCAAAACACTATCATTGCTTAACAAATTGACCTTGCCTTAAATTCCTACATATAAGGACTCGTACAACAATCTTTGTTGATTAGTTTCACAAATTTTCTTATGATAATTAAACTCTAGTTAATTATCATATCCGCAATTTCCTTCACACCCAGATTTTCTTTATGATAATTAAACTCTAATTAATTATCATATTCACAATTTCTTTCACACACAGGAACCGTATTCTCAACAATTCCTTATTAAGCTAATCGTCTAAATTAACTTAACATAACCTCACAATGAGCCCCGGGCTCCCCTCCAATAGATGGCATGCTTAGCCAACAAGTGGTGCGTATTGCATAGTCCCGGACTAAGGAAGCTCGCACATGTGGCTGGGCTTGTACGTCTACTCACCCAGATGATCCCGGACCACGTCCACACAATAAGGGCACGCTCCGCCCAATGGCCATAACAAAAGGGTTGTACACACCCTATAGGTAGGTCCCTGACCATACCTCACAAATTCTTTAGAAATTTTTATCTCATTTTCACACATTCAAGCTTTTAAGATTTACCAAATGCTTTCAACATTTAATAAATCAAACCGTTCTTTTAATGTGATCTCTAATCACATTAATTAATCACTTTAAGATTTCACCACTTAAATCTTTTATAAACTTAATTATTTTAGCATAATTAAGTTTATTATGCCAAAATATACAACTCTAGAGCTTTTCGTAATTTTTTAAAGCTTCAAAGGATATTTTTCCCTATTTCACTATAAATAAAGGGAAACAAGCGTTATTTACCAACATAAAATCTTTTATAATTTATTAAATGTTTTTCACATTTAATAAAGTAAAAGAGCGAATTGGGCACGTTCATACAACTTAAAACGTCGCTAACCGAAACTTTAATTTTTAAAACCAACTCTTCAACATAACAAGCTCTATTGCGCTAAAACAAATGATTTCATAAATTTTTCGTAATTTATAAAGCATTCGAGAATTTTTTCCCTAGAACCAACTATTCTAGCATAATTAGTTAAAAAATGCATAAACATAGAAATTTCAAAAATTAAACATAATCTATGGCTCACAAAACATTCATGCCCAATTTAAACCTTAGCAACCTTATAAAAATCAAAACATAAATTTGAGATCAAAATTTATAGGCCCAATTCTTTTAATTCATAAGCCCAAAACAAAGCCCAATTGATTTCAACCCAATTCTTGCACATGGGCAGCCCATTTCCATATCCATATAATCTATGTTATAAACTAACCATCTCACAACTATAGAACCCAAACTTCATCACCAAGAATACCCAAATTGAACCAGCCACCACAAACCTATCATTAAATACTCAATCTGCCACCTTCAACAACCCACCACCGTAGCCATTGAAGACCCAAATTCATACCAAACACATCCATTCTCCATCACCATAAGCTACCACTAGGCAGCCGAAGACCCAAGCAAAGCCACCATCTTCGGCCCCAACCACCATGAATTGACTCACATTAGCTATGCCTCACCAAACCCACAACCAAGGCAACCAAACGTGACCAACCTGCCACCTCCATGAGCCGCCTCAGCCCAACTAACCACCATCATCACCATCCTCACAGCCGAGTATCCCTCACCCAGCCATGCACAATCCCATCACCAACCTTAATTCGTGAACCCAGCTAACACCACCTCAGCCGCTAACACCCAAGTTCCACCACAGACCAGCCACTGTACACACTTCTTCAACCTCTTCCCACGGCTACCAAACCATGGCCACCAAACCAAACCCAAGCCATGCATCCGAACAGACCTAACACCTACTGAACTTAGAAAATCCCATATATATATATATATACACATATCAAAACATTATAAACATATTGATACAAAAAGAAGAGAAACTCACAACAATTATTGATGAAACGGAAACTACCACTTAAATCATAAATGCAGTTGGTTTATCTCTATATATCTATATCTATATATATATAGAAATGAAGGCAAGGTTCAACTTGCCTGGTTAATGATCTTCTTCTCCTCTCTTCTCTTTTTCTCTTCTTCTTCTTCTTCTCTTCTTTTTCTTCTTCTCTTCTTCTTCTTCTTCTCTTCTTCTTCTCTCTGTTTCTCTCTCTATTCTGCAGACCCAGTTTCTTTCCCTTTTCTTGTTTTTATCGGATAGCCTTTGGTCCTTTGATTCTTAAAAAAATTTGCTTGTTACATCACTTAGTATAATATCTACATTACAAAACCCAAGTCTCCATGTGTCAACCATACAATAAGTTGTCTACCACCAACCAATTCATCTTTTCATACATTAATTGATTCACATGACAACACACCAACTCAAACTTCACTTACACGACATAGTACATATAGTCTATATATATATATACACACACACCTATATATATATATATACACATATCCATAACTACCCTTCTAACTCCATAGAATCCTAGAATGACCTTTAAATCCTAAGAGAATGAAGAGAAAAGAAAATTCCTAATTTCAGGGTGTTACAGGGTCAACTCGGACTCAGCGTGAGTGAACTTCTTGACACCATCATTATCGTTCTGTGCAACCCCTTCGTTTTGGGTGGTTTCTTGTGATGCTATCAATTTATATATATATATATATATATATATACACAAAAATTAATGGGTTTGGATGGTTTCCTATGAGGCCATTAATATTTATATATACGCACACACAAATTAATGGGTTTTGGTGGATTGCAAATGGGTTTGAGTTGATGATTTGGGTATTTAGATTCTGTAATGGATGGTTATTAAGTTGATTGATCTGTAAATTGATGTTCACTCACCATAAGAGACTCTAATATCAATATGCGAGCGATCTTGCTCTAAGATGATTTGGACGATGGAAGCATTTGCAATGTTACATTTGTCTTGAGTTTGTTATATCATATATGTGATATATGTCTGTGTATATAACATATGTATATTTTCGTTTGTGATTGTGAGTTGAAGGTAAAAACAAACTTTAGTGGTAGGTAGGGAGGAAGGCTATTTTCATACATAAAAATAAGGTTTTTTTATTTATTTATAATTTGATCACAATTTAAGGGTAATAGTGTCATTTTCTCTTAAATGGGCATTTTGGTCCTTGCAACCAAATTTTTGAACAGAAATGACAAAATTTTGAACGGAAGGGGCTCTTTGTCACAACGGATCAAACTTAAGGGGAGCATAGTGTAACAAAATGCATAAGTTTGATGCTAGGTGTACACAAACGCTACGAAATCTTGACTTTTTGCTACGAAATATTCTATGGTAAAAAATTAAATTTCTTGTAGTGTGTAATTAGACCAAACCTCAGGCGAGGTCAGTGTAATTTACCCTAAAAATTAAGATGGTAAATACCACTTACACCTCCTTAGTTTAGGCAATATTCCGACTAGACCCCCTCTAGTTTCAATAATTCCGACTACATCTCCTCTAACTAACGTCCGTCAGTTAAACTAACAATTTTTAATGATTTTACTAATTTACCCTTATTAAAATATTTAATTTAATTAACAAAAATGGATAATGCTAAAAAGACTTAATTGCCCCTCTCTCTCCATCTCTTTCCTCTTCCGATTTCCTCTCTCCTAATTATCTCTCTCTATACAATGTTCTGTTATATATATATATATATGTATGTATGTTATGTAGTATATATATATATATTATATTATATATATATAATATATATTTCTATACATGCACATATATATACATACATTTACCAAGATCCACCAACCGAAACTCCATGAATGACCACAAGCGGAAACCATGGCTGCCACAAACCAACCCAGCTCCACCATCTTCTTCATCATCAAGCTACACCAAAGAAACCCCACTTCTGGGCATGCCACCACCTCGAATCCACCACCATGGCCAGCAAACAGGAGCAGACCCACTTCACCTACTGGCACTGAAAACCAGCCATCTTCCAAGGCCAAGCAGCCACGGCTCAATGACAGAGTCACCTCCACCACCATGGTCGGATCCTCATTCACTAAGATCAAACCACACCATTTTCGGCCAGCTATAATAGCCAAACCCATTTCAGCCACCAGAGAAGCACCGCCATCAACAACCTAAGCTCATCTACACCACCATTTCCTCGTCGGAGCAACCCAAGGATGAACCTCCACACCAATGCACACCTAGCCATTTCAGCCAGAAACAGAGCTCTGACCTTTAGCCGAGAAGGCAGCCACCGCAGGCACCGGATTCAATGTCCAATCTTGCCGACAACAAGGACCTAGCAGCCAAAAGTAGAGCCTTGGATGGTGTCTCACCGGAGACTGTGGTGATGGTATTGACATCACTGCCGCATGCTCCACCTGCCACCGTCAGCCACCACAGACGACGGCGGAATAATAAGAGACGGCTCCATGGTTGCTACGGCTCCGACTTCAACACGGGAACAACTGGCATCTGTCCATTGCCGAACCTCATGCCAATCACCTGCTGCACCATCTGCTAGAAAAAATGGAGTTAAAGTTTAAGCCAGCACCACCGTCAACCACCATAGACGGCTTCATGGTTACTGCAGCTCTGGTTTCAACATGGGAACAACTGGCATTTGTCCATTGCCGAACCTCACGCCAGTCACCTACTGCACCATCTGCCAGAAATTTGTCGGATCGGCAACTATAAACATCATCATTGTCCTCTTCGACACACATGACTGTCGTCGTTGTTCTCTTCGACGCACGTGACTTTCGCTTGGTTCTCTTTATGACGAAAATCCTGTCCTGGCATTTCGAACCCACCCTCTTGGCATCCGTGGCCGTTCTGATTGCCGGATTTTCTAGTCCAATCGTCTCCGATTGATTAGAGATCGATTTTTCTAAAAGGCCTTGGTTAAGGCTTCGGCGAACATTGATATATATATATATATATATATATATATATATATATAATAAGTATATATAACATAGAGCAATGCTACACGTCATGAAAATATTTCATGAATTTTTATCTTGAATGATGTGGCAATTAAATGGTGAGTTAGTATTGGTGGGATTCCCCCCATATACGGAATGTCAATGGTATTATCACTTGCCACATCATTCATGAAGGCAATTCATGATAAAATTTCATGACATTTAGCATTTCCCATATAACATACGATATATAATATATACATCCAGAGCTTATTGATATGCATAGAATATATATAACATATATAATATATAAGTTAATGGTACTTTCGTAATTCAGCATTGCTCAGTGAAGTAAAGATGTTATTTTATGTATGAGAAAGATGTGAATCCAAAATTAAAAGGGTGTAATAGAAATTATTAAAATTAAAAAAAATTTAATCCAAATATATCTTAAATTAAGGAGTATAAGTGGTATTCTCCGATTAAGATTTCAACTCCTATTCTTTTAAGCGAAAAACGCATTTGTTTTCAAGAGGAAGTTTCCGCTGCTAGCTGGGATCCAGTGCAGTGTGCTGTATTGTATCAGACGCCCCACAACTCTCACACGTGTACGGCTTGCATCGAGCCGCGATACAACAATACTGACCACGGTCGACCGTGGTTCTCACAGAGTTGTCAGGGCCACCTAACATCAGTTATGTGGGGCCCAGAGATCTAAACCGGAAGTGCATCAGATTGTACCACCTGGTCCAATGGTTGCCTTTGATGGCCGTTGATTTTTCATTGCAATGGAATACTAATACTTATATAAAATAATTGCAGAGCTGGTATCCTTTGCGGTGTGCTCTAGCTACTGTTTATCATACTAATCCCAACTCACATGCCGTGTGATCGATGCACGCTCAAGAAAGCAACCCTTTTTCTCACTCTCTTATGATCTTATCAACTTGTCCCTAGTACAGCAAAAAGCAACTTAAGCAAGTCTCTCTCTCTAAGCACGCAGATTTTCCTCTCACAGCCCTCTCTCTCTCTCTCTCTATATATATATATATATATATATATATATATATATCTCCCCTTTGCAAACAAACCCTAAAGAAACTATGGAAGCAACAAAAGAGTGTTTCAAGTGTGAATACTCACAGAAGACATCTTCGATGATCAAGAGCAGAAAGTACATGAACATGGAGTACTCCTTTGTTAGTACTCCTCCTGTTAGGGGTAACATAAAAAAGCAGATATTCTTGGCCTTGCTCCGAAAATTGAAGACTGTCTTTTGTTTTCCTCAAGATAATGATGATCAGTAACAACATTTCACCTTGTTGATACTCCTTGTTGTTGCTGCTTTAATTGTCTTGTACACTGTAGTCATGTTGTTGCCTTTGTCACAGACTCACAATATAATGGTCATATATATATATATATATGATCTTAGTGTGTTGTTTTTGTTTAGGTTAATTTGGGTGTCTTAGCACCACGTTGTTGTGTTACTCTTGTTGATCCTTTGGTTTAAATAATGTTACATAAAAGCTTGCTAGCTAGTGTGTTTGTTATTGATTGACCAGTGTTGTTGAAATATATATATATATATGCATCTCAGTCAGATCTCTAAATTGCAAATTTACCATGGATTGATTGACAGTTTAATTACATCCAGGACTTTGAAGTCTTCCATATATGGCCTTCGGAAACGCGATAACTATGGTTGCATATATCAATTAGCGCGCTAGAGAGAGAAAGTAGAGACAGAAAGTTGTGAGAGAGTTCTTGCTGTTCAGATTCATCCAAATTCGATTATTCAGTCCTTGCTATTCAGATTCATCCAAATTCGATTATTCAGTTCTCAATTCTTGCATCTACAACCTTCTTCCATCTTCTTTTTATAAACAAGTCCCAAACTTAGAGAAGCCCTAACAAGGTGTGAGAGAGAGCGCTAGAGAGAAAAAGTTGAGAGAGTGTTCTTGCTATTATTTTTGATCATTTCTTTAGCATTTTCGATCAGCAAGTTATTTCCTAACTCATCCAAATTCGATTATTCAGTCCAAAATTCTTGCATCTAGAAGCCAGAAACAAGGAGAGGAGAGAGAGAGCTAGAGAGAGAAAGTTGTGAGAGCAGTGTTCTTGTTTGAACATCAATTTCTTTCCTAGATTCATCTAAATTGGATTAATCAGTCCACAACTCACGCATCTACAAACTTCTTCCATCATTTTATAAACAAGTCCCAACCTCTGGAAACGAGTAGAGAGAGAAAGTTGAGTGTGTTGTGGCTGTTCATTTTCGGATGGGTCATTTCTTTAGTTTTTTTTTATCAGATTGGAGCAATTTCTTTTCTAGATTCATAGTCCCAACCTTGGAGAAGCCGGAAACAAGGAGAAAGAGTGTTTTTGATGTTCATTTTATAGAAGCAGGAGACAAGGAGAGAGAGGGCTAGAGAGAGAGTTGTGAGAGTGTTTTTTCTGTTCGTTTTTGTATCTTTTCAGCCTTTTGATCACATCCAGTTCCAGCAATTTCTTCCTAGATTTATCTAAACTCGATTATTCAGTCCACAACCAAGTCCCAACTTTATACAAGCAGGAAGCAAGGAGAGAGGGGGCGCTAGAGAGAGAAAGTTGTACGAGTACTGTTCTTGCCGTTGATTTTTCGATCTGAGTTCGAGCAATTTATTTTCTAGATTCAACTAAATTTGAGTATTCTTGCATCTACAACCTTCTTCCATCTTTTTTTATAAACAAGTCCCAACCTCTGAGAAACCGGAAACCAGGAGAGAGGGGGGAAAAAGTTGTTATACTACTGTTCATTTTCGATCATTTCTTTAGCTCTTTTGATCAGAGTTCGTGCAATTTCTTTTCTAGATTCATCTAAATTCCATTATTCAGTCCACAATTCTTGCCAGAAAACTGAAATGCAGTTTTTCCGCAAACTGAATTCTTTCTAATCTTGATGATTTTTTTTTTTGAAAGCTGGTTTAAGCAAATCTTCTTAAGAATCAGAATGCACCATTCAGATATTTTTCTAGGAAATTAAGGTGTAATCTTTGGCAACTTTATTTTGCTTTGAGTTGTCTTAGGAGGAGGGTCCTATTAATCCTAATATTAGTAAAAATTAGATTTTAGTGACCAAAATTAAAAAAATTTGCCAGTGATCTTAAACTCTAGAAAAAATAAATAGTGACCAAAATTGCTAAACGATCTATTTACATTATCTATCATATTAATGTAATTTAATTGTTGTGATTGGAATGCAAAATAATATATTTCTAGCCATTTAATTACAATTTGGACAATTGATTCATGTGTGTGTGTGGGGGGAGGATATAGTGCTTAAACAATATTAGAGATGTTCATCAATGAGCCGAACCCAAACTACTTCACACCACCTCTCGACGGATATGTGGTTGTTATTATTGAAACTTTTGATAATTGGGAGTAGCGTTGGAGAAGAGAATTAAAAAAAAAAAAATTTAAATCTCTGTATAGAATATTTTAGACATTAAACATGAATGGTTACTTATTGACAATTATTTTTTAAGTTTAATTACTATTTATCTCTTTTTGAATTTAAAATTACTAAATACAAATGTTTCTCAATATTATGACCAAAATCTAATTTTCCAATAATATTATTCTTCATAAGTTTCATCATCGTTTGTTGGAATTTTCTCTTTTCCTCATAGTTTGGTGTGCACGAGCTTCTAGTTTCTCTGATATGGCCTGGTGTTAATTTGACATATAGTAAGAGTACTATTTTATTTATTTTTTAATTTCGCTCTTTAAAGATCGATCATATATATATATATATATATATATGTGAATTTGAGATACTATTATTAAACAGCTTTCAACAAAAAAAATTCTCGTTTTGTTGATATGATTTTCCAGGCAAAGATGGTATCTTTTAGTAGTGGTTTGTTTATATATATATATATGTATATATAGATATGGTTGTAGATTTTGCCTAAAGTATCAACTTTTATCCAATCGTAAACACAACCACTGCGGTTTCAGTCAAAGTCTCTTTGCATTCTAGTATTCTACCCTTCCCTTCTACTTCCACCCAACTGGGTCCCATCTCTAATTGGTCTACCGTTCACACTCAATAATAATATTATAAAAGCAGCGCTGGGATCCTCTGCGGTGTGATCTACTGTTTATCATACAGATCCAAACTCACACCGTCCGATGGAGCGCGCTCAAGAAAAGCAAACCCTCTCTAATAGCGTCTCTCTCTCTTATCAGCTTGTCCCTACTCCCTGGTATAGCAATCAGCACCCTAAAGGGACCACTTGTCGGATCAAACACACCTAAGTAGACCTCCCACATGACACGCACGCTGTCTTTCTCTTTCTCTCGATCTCCCCTTTGCAAACAAAACCCTAAGAAACTACATCAACATGGATTCCTTTGTCGCTCCGACCATAATGTCATTTTTTATTAAATTATTACTTTTTATTATGATTATTTAATAAAAAATAATCCATGACAAATATGAGACATTTTGTAACAAAATGTGATAGTTGAAAATATTGTATACAAAATATAAAATATAGTTAAGAAGATTATTTACAAATTTGGACATCATTCAAACTTAGTTTTTTATACTTTAACCTATATACATATCTATATTATATTTAAGTTTAGTATAATAAGACAAATGATCAAAAGTGGTTAAAAAATTAATCATGTGATTCAAAATATCTTTGTTTATTGGATAAATTACATTTTGACCCCCTGAGGTATGTTCATACGACAACCTGACCCCCACGTTGGAGTATCAACTTTACATCCTTGAGGTTTAAAATTATACATCACTTTAGTCCCTAAAGTTATTATCAACGGTCAAATTAGCAAACAGTAACAAAAAATGCCCAAACTACCATTCATCGATTTCAAGTATATAATGGTCAGATCTAACGCCCCACCTTCACAACCACCACCGCCATCCATCCCCACTCCCATAACCACAACCACCACCACCATCCCCACTTCCACAACCACCACCACCATCCATACCCACAACCACAGCCACCACCATACCTAAATACTACAATCTGTTGCATCACAACCACCATCTTCACCCCCACCCCTAAAATGAAACCACCATCCCCACCTTCACAACCACTACCGCCATCATGCCCAAATACTACAATCTGTTACATCACAACCACCATCTTCACCCCCACCCCTAAAATGAAACCACCATCCCCACCTTCACAACCACTACCGCCATCATGCCCAAATACTACAATCTGTTACATCACAACCACCATCCTCACCCCACCCCCAAAATGAAACCACCATCCCCACCTCCACAACTACCACCACCATATATACCCACAACCACAACCACCACCATGCCCACACCATAACCACTAAGTCTCGGAGGTGGTGTTCGCCCCAAACCTGGATTTCGGCGACTTTGCGACCGATCTCCCGCATAATCTACTAAAGCCACTTGTCTGCCTCGATGAGGTCGCGACACTAAGAAGGCCAAGTAAGGGCAGCGTTCTTTGATTTTTTTTCTTCTTCTCGTTCTTATTGGATCCATAGGTTTCTGCATTGCAATTGGGGCTACAAGAAAATTCATAGGGTTCACCATGAATACACAGCGACGATAGGGTTTGCGCCAAGTTCGAATAACGTGGGGAGGCAATCGACGGTGGTGGAGTTGAGCGTGACGCAATCGGTGGAAGTTAGTGACAATGGAGTTTTGATTTTAGGTTGTGATGAATGTTTCTTGGGTTTAATCAGTGGTGGTTGTGGTGTGGGCATGGTGGTGGCTATGGTTGTGGGTATAGATGGTGGTGGTGGTTGTGGAGGTGGGGATGGTGATTACAGATTGTGGTATTTGGGCATGGTAGTCACTATGCATGGTTGTGGGTATGGATAACGGTGGTGGTTGTGGAGGTGGGGATGGTGGTTTACAAATTGTGGTATATGGGCATGGTGGTTACTGTGGTTTTGGGTATGGATATCGGTGGTGATTGTGGAGGTGGGGATGATGGAAAGAGAAACGATACAGAAAATATAGTGTATGTAATTTAGTGAATGTAAGTAGAGTAGTTTAGCCATTTTAGCATGTCGTGGATCAAAGTCAACCAAAAACTACTGACAGGGGGTGAAAATGAAGATTCACAAATGTGAGGTGGTCAGGTTGACCTATGGACATACCTCAGGGGGTCAAAATGTAATTTGCCCTTATTTATTTATGGTTCAAAATAATTTTATATAACAATCATTATTAAGAGTGCATGATAATATCGTAGGCATAGCCATACACTAGTGCATGTGTAAGACTTGAAAATTGCAAATCTAGTACCATTGATTGATTGCAGGACTTTGAAGTGGATCAATGGCACCCATCCGAAAGGATATATATATATATATATATATATATATATATATATATATGTTGACTCATTAATAATTTTGATGGATTTGTGTTTGAGTGGAATATTCCTTGAAAGCAATCTTTATGGGTTGAGTGATTTTTCTAGGAAATTAAGGTGGAATCTTTAGCAATTGACTGCTTTGTTTTTTTGTTCCCATTTGGTGTTGCCTAAGGCTTCCTTCCTAGGATCTCTTCCTTGCTTGCTTTACAGTATCATGATGTGAGTTGTAAACTCTCACTTGATATGGGCATATATATATATATATGAGTTTGGGTTTATGTGATTTTTCATCAAAGTTGATAGTAAGTATATATTTTTAGTTTTGGTAAATTAGTCTGATCTCCTCTAAAGTTTTACCTAATTATTTTTGGATTAAAAATTTTAAAATATGATAGTCAACATCTCTATAGATTTGGTTGACTAACGGGTACCCTCTATCATTAATTGAAAATCTACTCCGTTAAAGTCAATTAACATAAAAATCAAATTGCAAAAACAACCCTCCACGACGGTAGTACTGGTGTGACATTGATGGAGAAACAGTATATATAAAACATATTAATCTCAGTCAAAATATTAGAAATTGAGATTACTTTTGCACAAAAGTGTTACAACTTGAGGGTACTCTTCTAATTGTATATTAGATGTAATTTTGTTTAAGGAGACATTAGTCTAACAGGAGTGTCAGAATAATTTTTTTTAAATTTTAATTTGAGAGTAATTAAACCAAATTATTTACCCTTTGGTTTTTAATTGGCCACTATTTCAAGCTATCAGTGGTTTACTTGTTGTATTATGCTACTAGTTACCCATTTGATATGGGCGCCCTGCTGTATATATTGTTGTATTGTATAGGATTCTCCTAGCAGTGCTTTGCTTTTTTTTCAGGCTAGTTAACTCCTTAATTGGGAGTCCTCACTCCATTCCTTACCTTTTACCAAAATAATAATAATAAAGAAAAATAAAATGAAAATCCCAATTTGACCCCATTCAGTCTAATTAATTAGGGTCTAATTAACCAAGTAGATAGTATACATAACATTGCTTTAAGTTCATATATATATATATATATATATATATATATATATATAGCCTAGATTGGGTTGAACTCCGTCGAGCCATCAAATAAGTTAGCCTTTTTGAAGGCCATTAAGAGTCATGATAGATGTCCATGGGCATGCATATATTATTTGATGGCTCGACGGAGTTCAACCCAATCTAGGCTAGCTCGTTGAGATTGAATCAAAACCATTCATCATGCATGCATGTATCATCTGTCACTCCAAGCTTATTCAACATCCAAATTAAAAGTTCTATTTTTATTGAACATATATATATATATATATCCTCTTTGTAATAAATTTGAGTAGATTTGTGGGATTAAGTTGACCGATACTTAAAAATAGAACTTAATAATAGAATTTAAAGGTGAAACTTTTATTTATAACTTTACCCCGTATATCTGAGATTTGCTACTTTCATCCTTGTATTAAATTATGAGTCAAAATCATTTTAACCTCTCAAGAGGTGACCGGTAACTCTGCTAAAATAATTTTTTACAATGTCAAAATTATCTTTAGAATGAGTGAAGTTATATTTTTATTTAACTAATCTACGATGTGACAAAACTAATCCAAAATATATAATTGAAATGCCCTCAAACTTTTTATACATCAAATTTATTTTCTCTCAATATTTCAACTATGGGATACAATCAATGAAATGTGAATTCCATTGATACATTGTGCTACTACAAAGTTTTAATTTCAATGAGGTATAATAGTAAGTAAAATGGTAGAAAGATAAACTACATTACAATAAAGCTAACAAAAGGTTAAAGTATAATTAGGCTAAGACTAGGGTACAACTAAATTAGTACTTAGACTGTGCTTGTAGAGAGAGAAAATAAGAATCGGGTCTACAAGGAGGACTAAATTTTGGTCCACAGAAGTTTTCTTATGCAAATTAAACCTCAATAAATAGGAGATCTTTAATATATCAGAAGTAAATATATTCAATAAATTTAAACGGTACATGCATTAACATATAAAATTTTTTTTATATAACACGCAAAATTTATATTTATCGAATGTATTTATACCAAATGTATTAAAAATATAGCGGACAGACATTGGACTTGCTTGATAAAAGCTACTACCGCCAAATAATCCAATCTTTAAAAATAATGATTGGGTCACTGTCACTTGGTTGGATCACCCAAAAAAAAATACAAAAAGCAAAAGCTACATGACTCAACTGAAACTTGATAATGATATTTTAACCCATTTCTACCTCGTAAGAGTAAGTCCAACCTTCCTCCTCCTTTGGTTAAACATGGGAAAAAATCAACTGATATGACAAGTAATGATTGAAATAAACACTTCTATTCTAAATACGGATAAATGTCATTGTTGGACTCTTTCTATTGAAATTAGTTACAAAAATTGAAACATTACTCTCAATCAAAATGCGGTTTCCTCCTCTTCCTTTTCTTGGTCCATCAAACAAAGAAAAGAAAGAAAATAGATTTTCTTCATAACTTAACTTTTCTTTAAATAAAATTAAAAATTAAAAAAATTAAAAAGTAATTGATTATTAGGAACAAAATGGTCATGCCATATAAAATTAAAGATCTCTCCGTCGTCTTTCTTCTTTTACCTTCTTTTTCATCAAATGAGTATAATATTACAAAAATAAAATATATTTCAAAAGAGGCATGATGGAGTAAAAATATCAGACGGTGTAGGCCTATTGATTCAGTTTTAGGTTTTCGTTTCAGAAATAAAAAATAAAAATACAAATATTTGTTAGGTTAATAGTTTTATGAAAACTATTTCTAAAAAGTCAGTTAAAAAAACTATTGTTTTTCGAGAATAATCTTTTATAATTCTCTAAAAATAGTTTTATATTATGAGTTCTAATAATATTTTTCAAAAAACTGAACCAAACAGGTCCTACACTTCCAAAATTCATTTAACACAACCAAAGGAGTGTTAAGCGCCTCAAATTTTTTTTCTTGAAGTGCCAATATATTTTTTCTCTTTCTTTTTATGTCTTATATTTTAACCACTTTATTTCAAATTTCTGCACTTTGAACATTCTAGTAAAAGTTGTGGAAATCAGGTTTAAAAAATTATAATAAGAGAAGGATAAATTTATTACACTGTGTCAAAACCTTTTGGTAGATGAATTTAACTTGTCATTTTACTACTTTGTCCTTAAATTATTTTAATACTTTTTCATATAAAATTAAATAAAATTGTTATTACAAGGAAAATCTTCTTTTAAAATTTTAGATTGCTGAATGGATTTGGACCCTTTTGAGTAAGATCTCTCTCCTGCTTTCTGCAAAATTAGATTTGAGGGTCAAAAAATGTTCACGACATTTGAGCAATCCACTTATCTACATTACACGGTGTTGAGACTAAATGGATTTCTAATGTTAACGATAGTTATTTTATGTACAAATTCTTATCATCTGCTTTCCTATCTCGCTATCCATCGGAAGAATTCACCGACGAGATAGGGAGAGACTAAACGGCACTCGCAAATTCCAATCAATTGTTCTCCGACGAGATAGGGAGAGAGGAAACAGAACTTGCAAATCCCAATCAACTATTCTCGCAAAATTCATTTTAGCTGCTATGTTTTATAGATAACCCACATAGTAGATTAGTATCAAAACAAAATATTTTCACAAAGAAGCATGAATATCCCATGATGATCAAATTCTAGATATTAAGTTTCAAAATAATTCCAACGGTTCGTGGTGAAACAACGATAAGACAACGTTCAATTCAATTATATGTTCATGGTTGAGCCTATTGATCAATAGGAGATCCAACTGATACAAAATCTTATACAAAATTATAGTTCCATGGTTTCCTCTGAACTATAGAGAAAATTATATTTTCATGGAGAGTTTTTTATTCGTTGGATGTGTAAGGGGTATGATACCCCTAGGGTATTCTATTATTTCTTGTAGTGTATGTAAGTGAATTACTAAAATGATGTAGACTTCTTTTAACCCTCATATTTAGTTTTCGAAAGAGCATGAGAAAGATATGTTGAGGTTGTGGAATCTGAATCACAAGTCCGAATTATGTTCAGTTTTCTACATATATAGACATCTAGGATTTCATATGTATAGAGAGAGAGGGGGACAGTCGTTCTTGTGAGGTTTCAGAGAGTTCTCCATTGTAAAATCCCATTATTGTTGATAGTGATTTTTATTCACTACAAGAAAAAAAAAAGTGTTTTAACAACATGCCATGTAGGTCGTTAAAGGTTTTAACAACTTGCAAACTTACGTCCTTACTGACCATGTCGTAAAAAATATATTTTATTAACGACGTGCACTAAGAGCCGTTAATATTAAATTGTGACATCGCGATCCCGCCCAACTGTCATTGCTTTTAAACTTTTACAACACTTGGTGCGAGTCGTCAATATACCATAGTATTACTAATGTGCATTGCAAGTTATTTATAACTTTTTCCACGACTTGCAATGTAGGTCGTACTTGTGCTTGGTCTTTTAACGACATGCACCAAGAGTCGTTAATGTTAAATTATGACCTCGTGATCTTACTAAACAGTCGTTGCTTTTAAACTATTACGACACTTGGTGCATGTCGTCAATACACCATAGTATTAACAACGTGCGCTGCAAGTTATTTATAACTTTTTTCAGGACTTGCAATGTAGGTTGTACTTGTGCTTGGTCTTTTAAAGACACAATTGAGAAGTCCTTATTAGTATTATTCACGACTTAAGTTTGAGGTTGTTAATACTTGGTCAACTTGTAACGACATGCTTCAAAGCTCATGATTAGCATGCATTAACAACATACAATATAAGTTGTCATATCATTTATTTTTTACAACACCCTTTCCAAGTCATCAAAAGTGATTTTTTTTTCCAATTTCCTTTTCTAATGGAAACAAAAATATTTAATTTGCACTTATTATATCCAAGTTATGTCTATCTTCAACATGAAAAAATAATCCATATCATATCACATAACATCACATCTAAACATAAGTCAAGGAGAATAACCAGAATCCATTACTTTCATTAAAACAAAAATATTAAGTTTAGGAACATGTCTAGCTACTTCAAAATATTAAAAGTCACATTTCTTTGTCAAAGAAATTCCCATCCATCCGATATAATAAAGTCAACGAGAGAAAAAAAAAACTAAACCACTAAATTCAAAAAAGCAACCATCTCTTGCAAAATAGCGTCATAACTATAAATTTTGAGCATGTATTAGTCCCCACACTATACAAAGTCTTGACAGCAACAATCGATTCTTCAATTATAGTTTTTTTCTGCCAATAGAAACATAAACAAAGGAAAACAAGTTATTAATTTTAGTTGTATCATATTACTGAAAAAATTAATTAGCCTTAAGTAGGAGGAAATAAAAAGGCGAAAGAAAGCAGGAAGTTGAAAATGGAAACAAAGAAGAAGACAAAGAGAGTTCAAATCTTAAACATAAAAATATATTTATATCTATTTATAAATGTATAAATCCACACATATAATATAAAACAATTACCTTTGAGACTAAGTTCTTCTAACAAACTTTGAAAGCCACGCAACTGATCCTCCCTTAGCTTCTTAAAAGTAAAAGTAATTTTTGTTTGCCCTATACAAGGTCACATTAGTTGAATATACATCTTTGACCCAAAATTTCCAAAATTCTGTACCAATAGGAATACTATCCACAATAGCAGTTGGGTCCGTTGAATCAACTTCTCCCAAAGCAACAACTAAATTTGGCTCACTCCAATATAACAGTTCACATTCCAATCCTTCTAAATTTTCAGTAGGTCCAGTAGTAGAAGTGACTTGAGGCGAAACCCTTGCATTACCATACTACGAATCATGAAAACAAATAAGAAAACTATAAATTTCAAAACCACGTACTTTACTAAATCAATTAAAACAAAACAATCTAAGAGGTTATAATTTGAAATGTAAAAGACAAGATAGAATAAAAGATCATTCCCATATATAAGATGATATTCATCAATCTTGACAACAATTAGACCATAACATCCCAAATTAAGCAAAACCCTATTTTTATCTCAAAATGAGAGTGTAAGAGAGTGTAAGAAGAGCTAAACAAAATAAAATTGGACAGTCTCATCTAATCTAAAACTTTTGAGAAGAATAATGTAGAAGTTTGTAATATTCTTTAGTAACTCAGGTTTTAAAGGAATTAACATAAAAATAGATACAATTTAAAAGCATAGTTTCCACTACCTGTATAATGAAACATATTACTAAGAATAAAAAAAGATGTAGTGATTACAATATCTAGCCAAGGTCTAATTGGTAGCAACATAGTTGTTTTTAATCTATGCATAATGTTTCTAAGGAATATGTGACATTTCATGTGAATCAATCCATCACGTAGCATCCTAAACGTGGTGCAGTATTCTTGTGTCCGGAACATCCGGATAGCAATCTAGCAGAACACGTACTAACCATGTGTAAAACACTTCCTTTAATACAGTAAAGAAATTGAAGTCAAACTATCTTTAGGTTGCACCTACCAAGTGTTATAGAGGTCCCTCTGTTTCAAAACTAGTTTATACTTTTAGCAAAATACATGTATATATAATTTTTTTTCGAAATATTTGATATATAATAAGACTATTAGAACATGTTTGACAGGTGTGCGAAAGAGTGTATAGAGTGTTTAAAAAAAAAAAATGTTAGACACGTGTCTGAATAGTTTCCACAGTGTTTCTAGGTGTATATAGCCACTTCCCGCCCAAACCCTCAAACTCAGTAGAGTGATCTGACATATCTCTCGTCGGAAATGGATGCGGCTGGTCCCGGCAAAGATATGGCGAGCTTCGCTCTATCCTTCTCTCCTCTGACCCTCGCCTCCATTATCCTCTCCATGTGGAGTATACCCATAAATCTCCTCTTCTCTATTTCTAGGTATCTATACATAAATACATACATACATATGTAAATTCTCTCTCAGTTTTGCAGAGTTGATGGATGACAATCCACCCCTTGCTCACCTTCTTTTCTCCCAACCTACCGAGTATTTACATGTATTCGACGAAGCAGCTAATTGGGCTCAGGTATTACATATTTTTCTTCTCTCTCTCTCTCTCTCTCTCTATATATATATATATATATCTTCGTGCGTGTTCTTAAATTGATCCAAGTTGATTTTTCCATGTTTATGGCATAGAGAAAGTCATTGCGGCGGATTTCAAAGGTTGTAATAATGCGACTGTAAAGGAATTTGTGCACGTTCGAATCAACATCAGTGGTTCTCCTCTGGAATGCCCTGGTTTGTTTGTTAACCTACTTCATTCTCGTTTTTGTTACTATGTTTTATGGGTACATTTTTATTTTTTCAATTGATGTGATTTTGGGTGTGTTCAGAGACTTTTCCAAGCATTGGACGCATAAGAGTGAAGCATCGCGGGATTCTTCTCACTCTAAAAGGGACCGTAATCCGGTCTGGAGCGACCAAGATGATTGAAGGGGAGAGGGACTATGTGTGCTGAAAATGCAAGCACAGGTGTTTGTTTTATGCAATTGTTTCTTCATGCTTCACTTCTGAATATATGTGATAGGATTTTGCTTCTTGATAAATTATTAGCTGAATTTATTGAGATATTCTTGAAATTACAGTTTGAAATTATAGATAGTTGGTCAATCAAGACCAAGGAAGTGTCCCTATTGACATTTGAATTCAACCAATTTGGGAGAATTTCAATCCATCAAAATATATTAAATTTTTTTTTTACACAGTATCAAAATAGTAGCGGTTCATATATGTGACCTTATGTGATGCTGTTAACGGAAGTACATTATGCCAAATCAAGTTGTTTGGCGTAGTCTAAAGCTACATGTCGCTTTTGTTTTGTCTTATATTCCAAAAAAATCAAGTTTGTGTCAACAGTAAATAATTCTGAAAAGTTCAGCACAAGCTATCATTCAACTGTTTATTAACTGAAATGTTTTTCGGCTTTTCAACCATTGAAGTATCTGATAAGAAAAGCAGTTGACGCCATTGACGGTAGTAATCTCATGCTGGGCAGCTGGGTTCTCTGACACACATATCAATGCTATTTTGAGAACTGATAGACTGATATTTCCAGCCATTTTGGGCTCGCAAATATTGTGGAAACTTCAAAGTGACGTTTAGCACTGATGGGTATTTGGTCTTGCATCCTAGATGGGCTTAAAATCATTCTAGATTCAGACCTGATGAAGTCCCAAATTACATTATTTTTCAAACCATGGCCTGGTATCCATTCTGTGATTTTCTTATAAGTTTTTTTATATCTCATAATGTCGGTAACGAGCTTGAATCACAAATATTAATACTTTTAAAACATGTTCACAAATTTACATTGCTTGATTTGCTGTAGATACAATATTTCCGGCTAATGGATGTTTGTGTAAGTTTCTTAGCTAGATCATCTGTTGTGTTGGCAATACTTATATGCAGGTTCACAGTTTATCCTGAGTTGGAAACTAGAAATTCCATACCAATGCCATCATCTAGTCCCTCCCAGGTTTACTCTTTATTCTATCAGTCTTATATGTCATTTTATTTATTTATTTTACTTTATACTCAATTCAACTCAACAAAGCCTTTTCCCAGACAACTTTCTGCATGAATCATGTTTCACCATTCTATTCTATCAAGTTTTTTAACTTACTATCCTAACCCAAGTTAGTTTTGGTTTTCCATGTCTCCCAGAATTATTTATTTTTTCTTTGAATAGTTTAAATGACACAGGCAAACTTAGTGGCCACAATTGAATCAGGCCGTGTGGTTATGTGGAATATAAGAATATCATCATATTAGCTATTTTTAATGAGTCATGTAAAATGCAGGGAATCTTTCAGATCGACTGCTGGTATTTATGAAAGTTTAATGATGTGTGTATGTGTAAGTATAAGTATACTTCTAGTTTCTTAGCTGACCACAAGAAGTTGGGATGAAAGCTTTTCTGAGTTGACTTTTGACTTTTGACTTTTTAGTTTTAGTTTATTCTTTCTTGACAATCCATAATATGTCATTGTGTCTTTTACCTACATGTCCTTTGCAATTAGGTATCTGTTAGCCCTTTGCTATAAATATATTTCTGTTTTGCTATTCTTTTGGTGTTTGATTACTAAATCCATTCCCCCAGAACAGGGATCTAAAATATGTGTAGGTGCCAAATTCCAGCTAATAGAATGTGCCATGCTATTCTTTTGGTGTTTGATCCATATGCGACACAGAGTATTGAATGTTTGGGTTACAGGCTCCTATACTCTGTTTTGTTGTTTTATTTTTATTTATTTTTTGTTCAGATTTCAAATTGCAAATAAGTTACCTAATTATGGTCATATGTCCACTCTAGCCTGCCAGAAAAAAAAGAATTACAAAAGAAAAAAAAAAGAATTGGTGGAGTTGTGGTCATAGGTTTAGGTAGAGTATAAAGTGGAATGAGAGAAGACTTAACATGCAGGATTAATCTTTTTCACACACTCCTTCGTTGCAAGCCTGCAACTCGGGCATATTATGTCAGGTTGCTAGGCAACTCAACCCCAGCCACAAGGGCCGAATTGGCTGCATGCATGCCAGTTAACTTCTATTTTCAAGCATTGGGTTCAATGAGGTTGAGTTAAGGCTTGTCTGCTCTAGGACAATTAAATGAAAAAATTAAATTAAAGCAAAAAAGTTCTCCATCCTCAATTATTCGAAATAGAGTTGCTTTATGCTTGCTTGCAATTTAACTGCATGAAAGGAATCTTAAAGATGCTTTGTATCATACTAAATGGTATTAGATGGTAAAAATCCCCTGAAGTTTTGCTGTGAAGATGCCACTTTGATGTTCAAGATGAATAAGTTTCCTCTCTCCAATTATCTGCAACAGAGTTTTGGAAATGGTGATCCTATGTTACCTTTTGGTCTATTTGTGTTAAACTTCTCTTGCTGTTTGGATCAATTGAATAAATGATATAGAGAGAGTGTTGGTGTTGCTGATTCTGGTTTTAAAATTCGTCATACTCTGTACACTTATCTGCAAGGAATACAAAGTAGTATAAATAATGTCATATATAAATTGTATATTTAATAAGGAAAACGGAATAAACTGGTGTTAGTACATATGAATCTTTCAACCCAAGTCCTTTTGTGGGTTCAGTCGTGTTCAACCTGCCCAAATGGCAGACCTCATGGTTCCAGTGTAACAAATAAAATATATCTTTCTTGTCAGTCTTAATAGCATCCTCATTTCTCTTTCTAGATTGAAGAAAGGAACAAAGCCAGAAAAGTGGACACTTCCTGTAGTGGTCTTTTGAATTGGCTCGTGTCATCCATTGGTGGTTATAACTTTATTCAACTGTACCCCTTTCTGTTCTATAGTGGCTCCAATTGTGCTTGCCAAATAAAGTACTTCCTCTGTCCTAATTTAAATGCCCCTTTGGATTCCTACTTTATAAGAATTTAACAGTTAATGCATTCACATTGTGTTGGTAAAGATTGAATTTCTTGAATTATCCCTCTATAGTTTACTTTTTTCCATAATGATTTGTGTGCTAACTTTTCAAAAATGGGTAAATTAGGAATGCTTAGGAAAACACATTGACTTTTGAAAGGGACATTTATTTTGGAACATCCAAAAATGGAAAGAGGGACACTTAATATGGGACAGAGGGAGTAAAAGAATGGCAGGGAATGTTATAGAAGATTGAGCAATTGAAGGCATCTCTTCATTCCCACTCCCCCCTCTCTCGAGCTGGTAGAATAGGAGTTGATCTGAATAGCACAACAACTGTGGAGACAATAATTTCTTGACTAGCTTGGTGGCAACTAAAAAAATATGTGCAGTCTTGAGTCTTTAGGATCAAGTTAGTTGATCTGAGTGAATAAGAACAAACATCTGATAATTTGAGGGAGAAAAAATAGCAACTGGCCTAGGCAAGAACATCAGGAGGGGTATGATGCACGAATTATATGGGAAGTTAGACGATAAGATAGTAGTTGTTTGGATTGCTATGAAGAATTATGTCCTCGGAATACTTTTAGATTACAAGAGATTACCATAACACCAAGAAGGTGATCTTTATCCAATATCTATATATTGTTGTGATGTCTTGGCATGAGTTTTGTTGTTAATGCCATTTTCAGAGAGATAGGGAAGGAACAGCTATATCAGTAAACTCCTCACTATCAGATGAAAGAACTTTAACGTTTGCTTCAAGTTAGGATTCAGAATTTTAAAGAATATTATTTTTATCTTTTTATTTTTATTTTTTATATATACTTAATATGCTCTTTGAGATATATAGTTATTTCTCAAACCTTATATCTAATCTTATGCTGTGAATGTATATTTCTTTTGTTGGAGGGATGTGATAATCGATGATGTAATTGTTACTGGTATTTTGACCATGAAATGGTCCTCAGACTTGAAGGATGTGCGATGTGACCTTGATCCTGTATTAATTGCTAATCACGTGAGGTAATTATTATTACTCTGGGGACTAATGAAGAAGTATGCACTATCTAGAAGCAACTAAGCTAGTGTAGAAGAATTCTATTATTCTGCATTTGATTATTTGTTGCATATAATATAATTTCAAATTTAATATTAGAGAAATGTCGAGGAATTTTTTTATGTTTCCTTAAAGATAAGGCGTATATCATGAAGCACTTACAGCATTTGTTTGACAAATAATAAGAAAAGGGAAAACAAAGAAAATCGTTTCGCTGACATTGAAAATTTGCCTTAAATGAAGTAAGCAACATAATTATATCTAAACTTGGAAGTTTTGAAGAGTTGGTTCGACTGGTCAAAAAAGTACAAGAAGAAAGTCTGAAAAAATTTAACAACATTTTCACATTTTTGACTGCAAC
Organism: Cornus controversa; assembly: GCA_026545225.1. NCBI lineage: Eukaryota > Viridiplantae > Streptophyta > Magnoliopsida > Cornales > Cornaceae > Cornus > Cornus controversa. The sequence continues at coordinate 34,016,457 of CM048853.1, forward strand.
AAAGATTTTACTTATCCATTTGCACGAGAATTAGTTGAACTGATTTGGCATGCATGGGTTTTTGAATATAATAAATTCAGCATGAGTCATGACATTAATTAGTTGAGTAGCTAATCAGAATCTTCTTGCTTAAAATTGAAACACGTGTTGAACCAAAAGGTCACACGTGAGGTGATTAATGTTACACCCTCTCTAACAACTTAAGCTTTTATAGTAGATCGTAGTTTCTAATAACTTATCCTTGATCCAGGTCAATGTGTCGTACACATCAACATATACAGTTCCTCTATTCTATGATGATTGAGATAAGTCATTCTATAAATAGAAACTTATATGCTACATTCTTACAGATAGTGACCTAATTCCATTATGAATGCGAACTCATTTATGAAGCTATGGTATCCATGATTTATATCTCCTATGCATATCCACTATTGTAGTGTTCACATAAACCATGCTACATGATCAATGGTTCCATGACTCAACTCCTAAGTCAACCAATACAAGGCGACCATAAATACATATGTAAAGCATGTAAATAAATTAAATAACCAGATTCTATTAATAACCAAATGTCAAATGCAATGCTTGATTGGCTTGAAGGGCACAATCAATTCCCAACACCTTATGCCTTGAATTGTGTTGTCACAAGTCTAGTTGCCATCAATCAACAAATTCATCTGACATCTCCATGCAATTCGCCCTCCTCACACCAATCGTTTGCCAACTCTTGCTCTGATATGAACCTTTTGTACATAGCAAGCTATCACTGGTTTTCTCCAAGCCAAAGGTATTCGCCAATTGAAGAAGATACTATGGAATGAACTATTGCTCATCTTTCTTCAAGTTTTTAGTCAAGTATCAATAATGATGAAAAGACACATAATCTATTTTTATTTAGTCTCATAATATAAAAGTATTTGCCAAAAAACTCTTGACTCTTAATATGTTTGCTAAATATGCTAGATAGAAAAAAATTCATAATTTTTATTTTCTTATTTAAAGAAAACCCCAATAGTCTTTATATATAGTCTAGGAATCCTAATCCCAATCAAAGCATGAATTTGATAGGTTTCTAAACTTGGAACCTTGTAACTAACTCCATAAGCATGCGTTCTGATGCATGAGATCTTGTAGTACCTACCAATGAGGCCCTTTTCGAAACTGCAAGTGTGATATGTGCCAACATAAAATAGGATCAATTGTAAAATTTTTAGAAAAGTGCAATCCGTTGCACCATCATTTTGGTCGCTAGTGTTGTATTAAAATCTTTAGGATCAGTCTCGAATGGTCATGCTTTTGTTCTCTATTGTCCTATTTTGTTTAGATTATCTTTGCAGACATAAAATCATAGTACAAAATTTGTTTGTGGAAATATTTAAGCCAAATAAGTAATCTAGGTCAAAAGGTTGTCAAAATTAAGGTAATCCATGTTTTTGTTTAACCCTAATGTGTATGCCCACGTTGATTGTGTTGGTTCAATATACTTGCCCATATGATGAACATGCAACTATCATAAAATCTTTAATTGTTCTTCAATCAATGCATATCAACTTTGTAAATTAGCTTAAGCTAACTAAGACTTTTATATAGAAGAAGATTTGATCTTCGTAGATGAATGTTTTGGCCCGGTAATATCCAAAGCAAATACACTAATTTCTAATAGTCATCATCACCATAGTTGAAAGTATAGAAAGTCATTCATTTGTACAAAAATAAACTTAGATATAAGGGCCTTCACAATTGATGTGCTATAAATTACTAATACCTACTATCAAATCATAGTTAAATAAACCAACTTGGCTCCATTGTTAATAATCTCCAAATATAATCTATTCAAAAAATTGTGTTGAGCTACACTCAAATGGTTCAGTTGAGATTTAAGAATTTTCCAAGATAATTTGTCATTTGATATGTACAGAATAGCCATTTTCATATTTAGGATTAATAATAGAAAAGGACAAGAAGATAGAATGATGAACAAAATGGAGATAGGTTATTGGTGTCTTATGTGATAGAAAAATATCAAATAAGTTGAAACAAAAAATTTAATAGAACAGTTATTAGGCTAGCCATCTTATTAGGAGAAGATTGTTGGGCGTCCACACACACACACACACAGATGCATTCATGCAGCTGAAATGAGAATGATAAGATAAATGATAGGAGTGAATTATAGAGATAAGGTTAATAACTAAAGTTTGAGGGAGAGACTAGGCGTGACACCTGTTAGTGATAAAATAAGAGAAAATATGCCTAGGTGGTATGGACACATACCGGTAGATGCATTGGTAAGAACTAAGAAAAGGAATATTAATTTGCATAGAAGACAAGGTTGTCCTAAACTAATATGGGATGAAGTAATCATAAATGACTTCAAAAAATTAAATATAATAGAAGAAATGACTTTTAATTAAAAAGAATGGAAAAAGCAAATTTATGTGGCCGACCCCATTCATATGGGATGAAGCAATGATGTGATAACTATGATTTATTCTGTTGCATGCCCAACTTTAAATCTCCCATTAATGTCTCATATTCATATGATAATGCATGAGGTGTACGAGGTTGATATGGTAGTCATTTCTAATTTAAAATAAGAAATTTATTTTTCTTCTTCGGTAAATAAACGAAGAAATTCATTGGTGCCAGTGACTCGTGAAAAATCTTAACTATATCAATAATCTCTGGTTCAGAAAAGTACTTGAAGTTTTTCTTGCCTAAACTTGGCCCAAAACTGTCTTTATTTCGGCTAAGTATGTTGTACGTTTTGAACCTTTGGTATGTTTGAAATTGGTATTAATTGCTAGATAGGCTAGTGCATAATTTCTTTGTACTGTAAAAGAAATAGTAATGGAACTACAACAAGAAAGAAGATAATATTCAAGAAAAGAGGAAATATATAGCATAATTTCTTTCTTATGCTATATATTTGTTGCTAATATTTTTATTGGCTATGCATAAACTTGGCTTCGAAAGTGAAAACTACTTTTTCTTTTCGCTTGAATTACATGCGTCTGAGAAACTATTCAATGGAAATAGATATTGCAAAGCCAATAGACTTTGAACAAGACATTTGTTGCAATATCAAACTAAAAATCAACTCTTATTTTTTTTTTTTTTGACAGCATGAGGGAACATGACAGGGCAACCATCCATACACGAGGCGATGGAGCAGCAGACAATAAGTATTGCAAAGGTAGATTATTTGTTTTTTTTAAAAATCAATTTATTTTAAATTACATTCTACAAAATTTGTATGTAGTTTCTTGTGCACAAATTCATGTTTCTCTCTTGTGTTGGTATTTGAGTTGGAAAATTTTTGTTGTCTCCCATTACTAAGATAAAAGAAAATATATTATTCAAGGAAATACAAAATTGCATGTACACATGCCTGTTCAGCTTCTGATTTTGATCAAAATTTCATGAATACAATTTATGTAGTCATAGGCTGTTCCTCATGGTTGATTCAAATTTTTACTGGTAAAAATCCACTTGATTACTATGCAAAGAAAGATTAAGCCACATTACATATGATTTGGCATTTGAGGGTGAGAAATTGTGTAAATTTATATCACAGATCTCCAATCAAACTTGCAAATTAAACCTTGCACCTCAACTACATAACTTTTATTTTAGTTTAAGTATTCAATGCTGCGAGAGACTATTTAAGGCTAGTTATTTCTTTCCTGAACGAATAAGCAATTAGCACCACTAGTAATAATAAAAATAATTTGGATAATGCTAGAAATAATTGCCTGGGTTGAATAAATATAACCATTATAAATTAACAATCATGTTTGGTGCATTCTCTTTACACAGCCAGTGCCAAGCCTGAAAAAAGGAGGGTTGCATTAGGTAGCTTGACAATCAGTGTAAAACTTTTTCCAAGACCATTATGAATCATAAGAGAAAAATAGGATTCATGTAGCCGATCCCAAGTAATTGGGAAAAGATTTTATTGAGTTGATTTAATTTCCATTTCTTGGGTCAATCCAGAGGCTCATCCCCAATGAACAAAAGACAAGGCCTAGTCTTGACCCATAATCCTAATTATCTCCATATAAGAACATATAATAGCTGGTATAACATTATAAGATTATAGAACAAAGGACCCATTGGATAAACAATTGTGAGTAGGCATGACATTTTATTGCATCAATACAGTCCTTTGCCTCTAATGCAGGCACTGTTATTTCTTTTTCTATTTTTTTTGTTAATTTTCTCACAAGCTCAACAAAACATGTTCCACTTACATCGAACATGTGGAAAGTTGCAGAAGAAATGGTGAATTCAATTGGATTAATTTGATTTATATGACCTGAAAAAGGAAGAGTTCTGGGCACCTTTCTTGTTTACCTCAGGTAATTACCCAATAAACAGCTCCTCATTACACACACACACAAAGAAAAAAAGAAAAAAAAAAGGTCTTCTGTGTAATCTGACCAATATAACAGCTGTTTGGAGTGGATCCGCAAGTGTTTTGTCAGCTCATGCGGTATTCAACAGTTGAGGCAAAACTTTTGTGCTTTCGGCAGCTTTTTTGAACAATGAGTTAGTTTGCATTCCACTGGGCGTCGAGGATGAGTATTTACTCAGCTGGCCTACTATTGATGTTGCCTCATCATTTCCATAATTTAGAAAGTACAGATAGGAAATCTATCCCACTTGGTTTAGTGTTATTATAAATGTTTCATATGTCAGAAACATCCTCATTTGTATATTGTTTCATCATAGATGTGATGTTTTATCAGAGTGGATAGAACCACCTGACTACCTGAGTAATTTTCTCTTCTAATTGCAATCGTTGTCTCTCATAAATTTCTTTCTTTGGGCCACACATTCAAGGAGTTGCCTCATCCATAAAAACCACTTACTGCATACGTTAGGCATTTTGCCTTGCACTGGTGATGTTGGCCACATGTTGCCAAGAATGCCTAGGCAATTAATATATGATGGGTTTTAGACACCTAGATGTGTTATTTGGCTATATGAATCCTCAAGCACTCTTGCTGGACATAAAGAAAATTAAAGTGGTGTGAACACTTAACATGGGCCTTGAACAAAAAAAATTTGTGGGAAAGGAATAGACAGAAGAGATGAGTCTGGACCATTTAAAATGAGGACCTAGGTAATCACTGTTCCGCAATCAACTTCACTAATTGTATATGTGAGAAAGTGAAATAGTCTGGAATCTATCATTCCTAATTTTTCTCCACGTGATTTGATTTGGTTTAGATCCCATTAAATATTGGTTCTCAGACCTCCGTTTTCAAGAATAATAATGTCCGAAACAATATCAATTGAAATTATCAGTGAGTATGGATATACAATCCTATAGAATGTGGTGAATATTATTATGACTTATAAGGGGAACAAAGGCAGTAAGAGTATGTTGTTTTAGTTTCAATTTGGCTTCTTTCTGAGTATCATTTAAGACCAACTTATTTCAGAGTTTCCTTTTTATCAGGTACACTAGTAGATGATGCAATGCAGAGGAAGCATATTAGTGATATTATTCTGTGGTATTGTCTCTTTGACATGTATCTTTAACTTGAGTGGATAATCCTAGACCATGCTTCTGTGAAAGGACTAGGGAGGCCCACTTTCTGAGGCATTCAGCAGGTGTCTTTGACTTAATGACCTAGGTTTTTGAGTTCTAGAATTTTGATCTAGATGTCAAGAGCCTTCTGTTGGAGAAGGGAATGTAGTTGTAATGTCATACATCTTACAATCACAAGACGGATCTCAAACTTTGTTAACAAACCATCACTTTTATCTAATGTGCATTCTTCTTAGTTAATTTTTTTTGCTCTATTATGTTTGCTGATGCAAATTGTCCCCCTTATATGGTTCATGAGCTGGAATCACTTAAATGAAACCATTGTATAATTTCTATATGTATATTTGTTTTCCTCTTTCAATTCAACTTGTTTAAATTTTTAATAATAGTTCAGAATATCATTTCTTCGATCTTTTTTTTTAATTATATATATTAGGTTTTTTAATTCGGTGGAAACATGACTCCTGAATGACATTGTTCTTTTCAGGCTGGTCTTGTCACAACACTCACCACTAGGACGACCATCTTTGGTGCAACAAATCCTAAGGGACAATATGATCTAGTCAATGTATCGTTTTTTTGTATAGATTTTCTATTATTTTTAGTTACCTCTACAAATTATTGTTACCTGATTTTGTGCTCTATATTTCACCTATAAAAGTTCAAACCCACAAGTCTATACTCTTCATCCTCCTTGCACTTCTGTCACAGGAGGTAGATGTGAATGATAATAGAACTTGTGTAATATATTAGTTCTTAGCAGAATTGCTTTTTCTCTGAAGTGTCAGTCTTTAGCTGTGATTTTCCCATGGCTTCTCATTTTTTTGTTACTTGACACAAGTCAGCTCTATCTGTCAACACAACACTCTCTGGACCCTTACTGAGCAGATTTGATATAGTCCTTGTCTTATTAGATACAAAGAACCCAGAGTGGGATGCAGTTGTTTTGTCTCACATTCTTGCTGAGGTAATGACTACTATGATCAATGTGAATTACTCTCCCTGTTCTATCATGGAGCATATTAATAATTCCAATTAACCGGAAGGCTGAACCAGAGAAAGACAAGAGCAATGAAGATCTAGCGAATATATGGCCACTTTCGATGCTTAGATGGTAAACTTCTTTAGCATTTGCACCTTTTCTGGATACCTCTTGGCTTAAAGAGTAAATATAAACTAGCATGTTATATTTACTTGCTGCATGTATAGGTTCTTCTGGACATAACTCCTAGCCTGTCAGCTATCGTTGTTCTTTCATCTGTTGTGGAACAATGCTTTTTCTACCTCTACTTAAATAAATATTTTATATGTTGAAGTTGCATCGAATGAACACCCAAGTGTGAAAACAGATGTGTTCATATTATACCGAATTATTTAAGAGTTATTTCACGAGATCAATTACATTATAGTTACATTAGATTTTATATAATGTAATAGACATATCTTGTGTTAGTATTCATGCAATTTAATGTTCTAGTGTATCTCTGGTTAACAGCCTATCTTTGCCTTTATCCCATATGGATGGGGTTGGACGCATGAATTATCTTTTTCCATTTTTTGCTATTATACACTATGTTTTTTCTAATATTTTAAAAAAGGGCTAGCCTAGTGCACGAGGCTCCCATCTTTGCGGTGTCTGGTAAGGATCAAACTATGCTGCCTTACCTCCGCATACAGGTTGTGTCCTTTTGAATTCCTAACGTCCAGGTCACAATGGAGCAACCTTACCGTTGCGCCAAGGCTCACCCTCTGTTTTCTCTAATATTTGATTTTTTAAATTTTTTTTTAATTACTTCATCCCATGTAAGTTTTGATTTGCTTCTTTGTCGCTGCTTACCTTCTAGGCAAACAACTCTTCCTCTTCCAACTGGTGCATCTTCAGGTCTACGTTGTATATGACTGTACCACCTAAGTCTACTTTAATTTTTTTTTTTTATTCATAATAACTCAAATGATTCAAATTCCTTTGGTTCACGAAAGCCTCGTTTAGCTAGAATACTGTATCCATCATAAAGAGAAGCAGAGAAATTGAAGGATGAACTGAGACATCCTAAAAGCCATTACCCTTTGACAGTATTTTGCACAAAGTTATTGCTTGCACATTCTAACTCCCATCCTCAAGTTTGTTAGTAATTACTTTCATGGTTGCCCCGAGCAGACTCAAACTGGAGACTTTCTGCTGCTGGAAATCCAAGGATAAGTTTTACCATCTCTACAAGGTATTGGAACCTCCAATGAGGGAATGTCTTGCCGATTAATCTTTATGAAGTAATTGCTGATGATCTGATTGCTGTAAACCACTGCTTTGTTTGTCATTGTCTACAGTTCTTCCTCAGTCATTCTTTCACTATGATCTAAGGTCTATAAAAGAGTTTAGCTTCACCTATCATCTTCTTTAGAATCAATAGATTAGTATATCATGAGGTTTTTAGTAGTAACATATTTGAAGTCATGGCCTTTTTTTCTTAAATCAAACTAGCTACCATAACAGATTTGCGCAGTGATTGAATTTGATTCAAATTTTCAAATTAAAGTCTTGGATTTCGTTTGAATCAATTTATTGTTGCTTGGAATCAGTTGGATTGTCTACAGAGTGTTTGAATCCATCATGAATGTGATTTAGTTCTTAAAATTACAAATTTCTAGTTTGGTTGGTGTTTCAAAAGCAGCATCTTTTACTTCCATTATAATTTGTCATGAAGGGGTGCTTAATCTTATTCCCTTTCCATCTGAACATTGGGCACAGAACTCATTTGATCGATTTATTTTTTATTTTTTATTTTAACTTCATCCAATTCTTAGAATCATGGTAGGTGACCAAGGATCTGCATTGCATCAACTTCAGGTTGATGAGATTTTTAGTTTACAGCAACCAGATTGTCAGCGACTACTTAATATGGGTTGATCAGCAAGGGATTCCCTCATTGGAGGTTCTAAAAAACCTTGTGGGGTTGGCAAAAGCAATGTTGGATTTCCAACCTGCAGGATGCCTACGGTTTATGGTCAGACTTTCTGATATATAAAGATTTCTACCCAAAGGAGGCTTTTGAGAATCAAGGGTATATTTGTCACTTACATTGTTAAAAATAACAGTTTGGAGATCCTCAGGCTAATTGTGGAGCACAAATAATGGCTCAATATATGTGAATATATTGTATGATATATCGTTCAACTGAGTTTAAATAGCCAAACATGAAACTCCAGACGGACCTTACTAGCATGGAAGGTAAAATTTCTGTTTAATTCCTATCTGTATTAAGAGTATGCCCCTTCAAACAAAATTCATCGGCAACCAGATTCAAGTGTCTTCTGTAAAGAAAGGGAATAGTAATGGGTGCTTTTCAATCTGACATCTTGCAGGTATATTCATTTTGTAAAAGGATATTTCAAACCAATCCTTACAAAGGAAGCTGAAAAAGTTATTTTGAGTTATTATCAACTCCAAAGAAGATCTGCAACTCAAAATGCAGGTTTTACCTGGGCAATTATCAGTTTATAATTTATAATTATTGTCACTTTGCTTGCTTAGATCATGCGTTGCAATGCAGCAAGGACAAACTGTGCGCATGCTGGAAAGTTTAATACGACTTGCTCAAGGTAGATTACTCTCCTCCGTTTAGAGCATACATCCGGCATCAGCTTCTTACTTTTCCTCACCAAGGATTTCAACGTTATTTATGTTGCAGCACATGCCAGACTGATGTTCAGAAATGAGGTAACTCGATTAGATGCCATCACTGCCATTTTATGCATCGAATCATCCATGACTACCTCAGCCACAGTGGGCTGCATTGGGAATGCTCTGCACTCCACTGAAAACCCTGATCAAGAATGTATCCTTGCCATTCCTTTTCCTCTACACACATGCATAGATGCCTGTAAGAAAATTTGATGCATGCATGTACTCCTTTTTGAACATATATACCTGCCAAAAATGAATTGCATAGGCAGTGCAAGAGTGCTCTATAAGTTTACATATAATTTAGGTAGGTTCCTTGCATGACTTGGCAGGAATTGGCATGCATGGAAGCTAATTATATGATGCATGCATAGCTAATGCCCATGAGATGCTTATATGAATCTTTACTGGCATATTTATGGCCATATTTTTTATTTTTATTCTTTTTTATCTCAAATTGTGAACCTGTTTGTCTCTTAAAGGGTTTTCATCCACGATACCGGATACATATTGCGAGGAAATAAAATTCTGTTGGGCTTTGAATTTCACCATGTAGACTATGTTTCGTCTGTAAGTCCAGGCATTATCTTCGTTTTGGATGTTTGAATCTTGACTAATCTACTATAGATGTTAAGCAAGAGAAGCTGATACTTGAGAAGCTGAACTCCATTGATGAATTTCCCGACATAAACAGCACGGAAAGATCGATAAGTGGGTGAGACTGTACAGAAAGCAAAAGCATCTTGATTTAAATGAAAAATTCGATTTCAAGTTGCTGCTCATGAGCAGAGGGGTTTTCTACACAATGGCTGTACCAATTTTTACTACGAAGATCGCATCTGTTGCTTAAACAGGTGATAGTTTATCAAAACTTTGTGAATATCTGTGATTTGTTAGGGGTAATTAAAAAGTAGGTCCTTCGATAATGTAACTCCAAAAAGTTTGTGGCTGTTCTTATACAATCCATTCATGCTGCATCAACTAACTTCTCCAGAAACGAACTGTATGATGTTGACCTCAGAGAAGTGTTTCATTTTGTTAACTTGCACAATCGTGCTTTATAGCATCTGTTCTGTACACAGAAAAAGCTACACAAGTGACTGACTCGTCAAAAATTTGATAACATGATATTTGAATCCATTTCTATTTTCTAGGAGTGAGTCAAAACTTCCTCCTTTGGCTATATACATGGGTCACGAGTGTTCCACCTTCCTTATTTACAATGAGGGAACACGGGTCTTCTCTGTTCTGTGCACATTCTTGTCAAAATGAGCCCCACTCTATACACAAAAAATGAAAAAAAGTCAAAGCTGATACGTATATATAAGGACATGGACTTTTGGAGTTTAATTTACAAATACATTGAATCACTTATTTTAAAAAATGAATTCTCTTAAAATGGACATAAAAAAATACTATTTATTTTATTCTAGTGCCTAATCTACCCTTACTATTTCGGTGACAGGTGATAAAAAAAAATTAGTCCGTACAAAAATAGTACCTAATGCACAAAAGTAGTACCTGAATGAAAATAATTGTTATACTTATTTTTTTTCCGATTAAATATAATAATATAACATTTTTATGATCTTAGGGTGTCATCCTTGTTCCATAAATCATATGGAATAGTTTTATACTTTTTTTTTTTTTAATTCATATATGAAATTACTCATGTACTAGTAATCTCTTAATGACAAATAAATACAATTTGAGAGTCCGGTCAAATTATTAACACTAGATGACTCTACTTTTACACCACTAGTTTGGGTCTCACTTAAAGCACCACAATTATCAACAGCCTTAACACTCTCTTATGTTGCATTTGGTACATGAGAATGGAATGAAATGCATCTAGGAATGGAATGAGAATGAGAATGGAATGGTCATTCTCATTCTATTTTTTGGTTGCAAATATGAAATTCAGTAAGAATGAAATAAAATTTAGGGTAAATATTACTGACACCCCCTTGATGTTTGATGTATTATCATGCGGCTACAATTTTGTGTAATTTCGTCACCAACACCACCTGTGGTTTGTGTCGTATATCACATACACTCCATCCTACCAAAAGTATATCGTGTCAGAGCACTTTTTTACAGTAAAATGACCACATTGCCCTTTGATTTTTAACCTAATATTTTTGAATACTAAATTTACTCATTTAACCCTATGGAGAGAATATAGAAATAAACTTCACACTGAAAAGCAGATACAAGTGACTACTTCAATTTATATTTCAGAGCTGGGGAATCAAGAATTTGAGTTTTATCACGGACTTAGGGTTTATCTTCTAGATGCTAGAGAGGGTTGCTTTTGCTACCTTTGTCCAAGAAAATTTATCCAAGAACGAGTGCACAAGGCAAGCTAACTTGTTTTGGCAAGAGTGACGGCAAAGTCAGACGGACTTGTACAACCCCTTGGCAATTTTTTTTTTTTTTGGCACGACAAGTAAGTAAATTTTAGCATGTAACTATTTGGAATGAAAAAAGAATTGAGTAACTCACTTATGCTAGATTTGGTGCTTTTGGTATGGAGTAATGAAATGGAATTGAATGTTGATTCCATTCATTATTTTGTTTAGTAGGAAAATTAAAATGGGAATGACCTGAACTTGGATTTAAAAAGAATGAAAATTCATTCAACATCTCAATCTATGGAATGACCATTCTATTTTCAAGTAAAATTATATCTATGAAAAAAATCACAGATAAAAAAAAAACCCTTCTTCTGCTGCCTTCCACTATCGCCACCGCCACCGCCATCGCCTCTACCACCACCTCCTTCCACCATTGCCACCTCCATCTCCTTCCACCACCACCTACACTACTACCGCCTTCAACCACCACCCCTAAGCCCACCGCCTTCCACCATTACCTACACCACTGCTGCCTTTCACCACCACCATTGCCGCCTTCCTCCACCACTACTATCACCTTTCTATCATCGCCACCACCACCTCCATCGTCACCACCAACACCACTGCCATTTATTTTAAGAAAATTATAGAAGAATGTTATTTTGTTAGTTTAATTTATTTTTCATTGAGGAGGGTGTTTTGGAGAATTCAATTTAAAATTCGTTTCATTGTAGGTTTTAAATTGGTCAAACTAAACATTAGAATGGTAATGATCATTCCATTCCTAAATAATTTTATATTTTCAATCAAACTGTACAGAGAATAACCATTCCATTCTATTCCATTCCAATTCTCAATCCATTCTCACTTGTATTCCATTCCAATTAATTCTCAATCCATTCTCACTTGTATTTCATTCCATTCCCGCTTACCAAACGTAGAATAAGGTTGTTTGGCAATCGTCTTTGTTTCATGTTTTGTGTTGCGGATGGTGTACTGTAACAAAGAAAAACACCACAATAAGTTTGGTAACTTTTGTTGTCATTTAAATAGTACCACATTTGTTATGAAAATATGCCCAAATAGGAAACAAAAAATTATTTTCAATCTTGTAACACTTTTTTACCAAACATGTGTGTAGACACCCAATTTTTGTGCGACTCATCAAACAACAGGAAAAATATTTTTTTTGCCCAAAATAAAAAATATCGGTCTAATGGATCATAAAACTAACTTCGTTGTTGCATCTGTAATGTCCTAAAACCTTAAGGGACACCTTGGGCGCGACTGAGTAATTTGGGTTGGGGCTCACGCCCCAGTCAGCTCATTTTCAGTCTAAATATGACCGATTACTCCGTAAATTGCCTTGTCTTGTTGAAAGTAAGAAAAGTTAGCCAATAAACTTGCACAGAAAAATTTAGAATGACTCTTCTTACACAAAAAAAAAAAAAATTCCTTAAGTGAGGTTGCTTGGGCACTAATTTTACTTACGCCTCAAGTCCCTTGCCCCATAAATAGACAGTCATATTATGTGCAAAAAAAATAAGAATTTTGGCCTTTATATTGATTCAGAATTCTATAAGCCTCAATACAATACACAAACCCTCTCTCTCCAATCATATTTCTCAATCTTCAGTAAATACTCTCTGTCAAGAAGCTCTATCCAATCCCAAAAAGCAATAGAAGACTTCTAAAAATTTCAAAAGGTAAAAAAAAGGGTATAAGCAGTGTGATAGTATCCAGGAAGTATTCTTTAACCCTTGTTTTATTTTTATTGCATCTCTGCCTCTACTCCTTCTGTTCATAATCCTATGTTTTGTGTGCATCAATCCTCATCCTAGCTTTAGCATGTTATCAACCAGTATGAGGTGAAATAAATTATTTGCCTTCGTATATATGAGGTGGTTAAAGTTAGGACGAGTTCGTTTGACCTACCCACTGGCCTATAAGTTTCTTCAAATTTATTTTATGCAAACCCTATATTGCATGTGCATTCATCCAGTAATAAATGCAAAATAAAAATCTCTTGTTTTTCTCTACACAATTGATTTTTTTTTATACATTTGAGCATGATGGTTTCATGACATCATCATTGTCATATAAGCCATAAAATTTTCTCATGCTCAATGATTCTTATAGGATATCAAAACCCTTGTCTTGGCTATATCTGGTACATTCATGTGATGAGTGGGTAGTTCAAAGATACTTCAAAGTCATGATTTTTTTGTCACACACTCACTTGTTTTATCCCTAGGAAAAAAAAAATCTTAGGCTAACATGTCATTCAATCTAAGCCTAAAATCAATCATTTCAAGTCTAGGTCTAACAGGTTCCTAGAAGCCAATTTTCACCAAACTTTTGATCAAAAAATATTTTTCTAAAAATCATGTTTTCTTTAATAAAGATTTGCTATAAAAAAGCTTGTTTTCCAAAAAATATTATTTTTGTTTAAGAAGTTTCAAATCATACACTTTCTTAAAGAGCTTTAGTTTCCGAAAATATCATTCTTTCCAAAGTCCCACTTTTCCAAAAACCATATTTTTTCCAAGTTATCATATTCTTCTAAAATCATGGTTTCTATAACCATATTTTCTAAAAGGCTTTTTTTTTTTTTTCTCTCGTTAAAGGTCATCTTTTCAAAATCATGTTTTCTTAAAATAATTTTCAAATCATATTTTTCCTAAATCAAGTTTTCCCTAAAATAATATTTTGAAAAATAATTTCTTTTAAAATTCACAACTTTATGAAATTTTCTAAAATAAAAATTTTCCAAATCAACTAACTTTCCTAAATCATATATTTTCTAAAATACCGTCTTTCCAAAAAAACCACATTTTCCCTAAATTATCTCTTTTTCAAAAATCATGTCTTCCTAAAACATATATTTCTAAAGCTAAACTTTTTTAAAAATCACTTTTCTAAACCATGTTTTTTCTAAAATCATGTTCTTCTAAAAGTCATGTTTTCTTTAAATAAAACTTTCTTAAATCATGTCTTTCCAAAATAATAATATTTTCCAAAATATGTTGTTCTCAAAAAACACTCTTTCAAAAATAACATTTTCTTAAAGTCAAATCCTTCTTAAAAAAAAAAATTTCATCAAAGACAATTTCTTTTTCCAAAAGTACTCAAAGCATTCTCTATTTCAAAAATAATTTATTCTATGTTCCATTAGTCCTAGATCATATATATGAATTAAACTCCAACTTTAAGTTTCAAAAGTACCAAGGGTCAATCTTTCTTCTATGTTCTTCAATAAAAGTCATAGAGTACTCCACCTGGAACACATAATTCTTAAGTGCCTAAATCTTAGGCATAGGTTTATTAGTAATCCTAAGGTGCTCCTCGTTTAGGTTTAGTATAACCTAAAAATTTAACTTTTTTCCAAGGTTTCATTAAAAACCTCTTTTCTTCTAAATGTTTTCCAACCTTAAATTCTCATTCACACATGTCAAAAGTTTTTTTTTTTCATAGTTGGGGGGACTCAGCTCGAACCCTTCTCTCCCTCCTCTTTGAGGATGTGGAGGTTATACCATTGAGCTACAAGCTCTTTGGTACATGTCAAAAGTTAGGTTTAGCTAGGTTTATTAAAACATCATAGGTTATAACCTTCTCATAGAAATTTAGGTTTAATAAAAATCTAGATTCTCATCATATTCTTCCTAAGATTTACTTCTAGAGTATCTACACTCCTTAGTTCTCTTCTTAAGGGTTCACTTTCAGAATATTCAATCTGGAGCCTTCCAAACTAGGTTCAACACTGATTTTTGAAATCACTTCTCTAATCATCTTTTTCCAAATTAAATAAAAAAAAGTTCTTTTCTCATCCCTTTTCAAAAATAGAAATTCTAGTCATAATTTTAAGTTTGCTTCCAAAACTACTTTCTCAAAAATACAAAGTCCTTTTTCAAATAAATAATCTTCTGCACATGTTTCCTCTACAAAATACTTTTTTTCAAATACCATCACTTTTCAAAACAATTTATGACTAGGTCATCTTTTAAGTGTCAAAATTAAGATATTCTTTCTCATCTATAGGTCATAAACATGTTTTTTTTAAATAAATAAATAAATAAGTCCAAATACTCTCTTTCAAAGCAAAACACTCAAAGTACTCCTTCCAATTAGGAACTTTTCAAATTCAACTTTTCATTCTACTCCAGTCTAGTTCGACCATTAGAGTCATAGAAACCATTCCAAACCCATAGTCTCACTTTTCTAGCATCCGAATTAGGTTTTTCATAAAAGGCCTAGTTGGAACTACGAGCAACCTGATTCTTGATCAATCTCAAGATACGTAGGCGTCTAGGTTACTTCACCTAGATTCAGTCAAATCAAGCTTTAAATTTTCTTTTTCCAAATAAATTCAAATACATCTTGTAGGGTACTTTCCATCTAG
Organism: Cornus controversa; assembly: GCA_026545225.1. Taxonomy (NCBI): domain Eukaryota; kingdom Viridiplantae; phylum Streptophyta; class Magnoliopsida; order Cornales; family Cornaceae; genus Cornus; species Cornus controversa. The sequence continues at coordinate 34,032,455 of CM048853.1, forward strand.
AGTCATACCCATCTATAAAGGCAAAGATATCATTGATATGGTTTAACTTTCAAGGTTATATTAAATTAAGAAACTTTGGATGTTACATTCTAATCCCATAGTACACATAGACATAGGAATGCAATATAAAGACATAAAGGTAACCATGCAAGTCATGGATATTGTGGGATGCCTAACACCTTCCCTACACATAACCAAACCAATCCAATCACGTGGACTAGATGATTGTCAAATAAAACATCTCTAGGGCCTTCATAGACCTAGCATGTGTCAAAATAGGCTAACTCGCTTTGAGTCATTAAACAGCCATAGGTGACCTTGCACACCTCTAAATCCAATGTTAGGTAGCAACTCCATAAACCCATCAATTGGCCCTATTAGTCGGCACTAAACACTATCGCATAAAATCATTTTTGCTCTATAGGGTGTACATGTCCTATGCACCTTTTTGGCGCTCCTTCCCGTTATCTCTGGGAGAAGCACTAGGTGGGAAAAATTCAGGCGCGACAACATGTTTTCATGTTTTTGCTACCAAAAATGTTGCAATAAATTTTATGTTACTAAACATTCGTTGTTTCTACTTCGGATAAAAATAGAAATGAAAAATGGATTCAGTTGCCAAACAGGCCCTTAAAATGTCTTTGGGTTGGAAAAAAGTAGAGGTGCTCTTTGAGCGTGATACGTTTATATTGAAATAGTGGTGGAGCTAGTAATTTTGATTGGAGGCCAAGTTAGTAACACGTAATTAAAATTTAAAAAATATATAAGTCAATTGTAATATAATTTTCTATATAATGTTATTCTCAGTAGTACATATATTGAGGAAAATACAATCAAACAAATGAGAAAAAGTACAATCGAAATGAAGAGAGAAAATGATAAGCTATTAGAAAAAAGAGAAGTTGTAGAGAAAAAACATTATTAAAGAATGAAATTTTCAACAATTGTTTCATTTTTCAAAAATCCAATTTTCTTTTCTTTTTTTTTTTTTTTAAAAAAAAATCGAGTCCACTTAAAAAAAGACATATCATTATTACCTTGATGAAAAATTAAGAGAAAAAATGTAATATTGCTAAACAAAATGTCATTAGTTTTAACAACACACGATTATCAAGAATAAAATAGAGAAATACTTTAATAAATTGTACAAGGAGTAGCTATAAAATTTGTCATTTAATAAGTGACAACTAAAAACTTTTTTTTTTTTTGGAAGTTTAAATGTATATAGAGTGTAAGTAATTACATTGTGAGGGGCAGTAGGCCCAGCTGGACAAGACAAGATGGGCTATACAAAAGCCCAATTAAGAAACCTAGACCATAATAAAAAAAAAAGGGACAAGTCCAATAACAGGACCATGTGGGGCAACATTCGTATGAAATCAAATGTTTCAACTCACTTCACCCAATATTGCATCCTGTTGTGTATCCATCCACCACATCTAGTCCTGTATTTTGGATGGCAACCCAGAGTATGAACTCGAATTTGGGAATGCCAATGACTTTCCAGATGATGTGTGCCCATGGTATTTTTGTCATTGGGCACTTTTATCTCTATCTTGATTCACCATTAGTTTAGACCGATAAACCCATCTCTTCCACCCTTTCCTCCAACAAATTCATTACCATATACTGAAAGCGATACCATGATTTTTGTCAAGGAATTTTCAAATGTCACTTTTTTTTTTTAACTCATCGTCTGTGTTGCATTTAGGAATCATTCTTGTTATTTCAATTGAAATTTTTAAATTTGTCCGTTGGTTACGTTATAGTCACCTTTAGTACACATGTTTAGTAAACAGTATATACGAAACAAAATTTTATGTCACTCATACGAAGATAAAATCTAATCCTTTTATTTGACTAAAGTTTCACTATGCTTCTTGTACTGAAGATATGAATTTATCTGCTTTCTTCATTTATTTATCTTTTTTTTACTTTCCCGCGATTGATTGAGAATGTATGGTGGGTGACGAATTGGAAACTATAAATGTTCACGATTGAACAAGGAACAACTTTGAATTCAAAAAGTTCAGAAAAAATTACAGAAAAATCTAGATATTTTATTGATAATTGAATTAATTAATTATATTCTTGCAGTACATGCATATTTATAATAGAGAAATCCTAAAACAAAAGGAATCCTAAAAATACTAGAATTTGATATTGTCTCTAAAAATTATGAAAAAATAAAGATAAGATTTTAATCATTAAACTAAGATAACTCTCAAATTTCAGAAGAATCCGACTTTGTTTAGATTTCCAACTAAAATCAAATATTCAACGGTCTCCCTATAGCACTAAAAAAACATGATTTTGAGGCTCTAAACGATGGAATGCTGCCAAAAAATCACATGGGTGTGAGATATAAATTTGTAATTGGCATATTTCGATGATCAAAACCTGATTGATCGAGTTGTAATTTTCGTATTATTTTATGTAATCAATCGTCGACAACTTCGAGCTGACACTCAAGTGCATGAATGCAGATAAATCAGTAAGAACACCATATAGTACAGGTAAGTATAGTGAGGACACTCTGCACTTTATTTTTCTGAGCTTATTTTGAAAAATTAGGGTTCAAATAAAATTTTTAGGATTTTTCAAAGTAGGACCGGTCCCCAATATTTAGGACCGGTCCAACTTTTCTCGGCAGTTTAGTTTCTGCAGGTTTTTACAAAGTCTCACCGGTCCTAGTTATTTGGCACTAGTCCCACTTATCCTGTTCTAAATAGGAAACAAATTTTGACGAAAATTCTAATTCCTATTGGGTTTGAAACTTCTAGGAGAGTTCTATTTTGGTATTCAACTTCTTTTCCAAGTAGAATTAGGACTCTCTTGCCTATATATATGTATCTATATTTTCTCTACAAGGTAAGCAGAAAAGCCTGAAAAATAAATATTTTTAGAGAGAGAAAGTATATACAATATAATTAGGGCTATATATTTTTAAGAACACACATCTATACTTCACGAGTGATATTTAGGATGGTATTCTTCTACTGATCGGCTGCACAGAGATTGCATCAAATTATTCACTGATCAGAACATTCGATTGATGGTTATTTTCTTGCTTGCTTGCTGAGGAAGAAAGGTGACCATATCGCACTTTGAAGGGAATGAAATACTTGTTGAGTATTTTGGTTCTTTCAACAACCTCTCTGTAAGGATCGTGACGTTAGCCAGAATTCTGCAGCAGTTGGACGTGTTGTCGCAATCATAAACCTGAGGTGTTCCGCATCAAATTCTTGACAGAGTGAGGAGGGATGTGAGTCTGAGATAGAGTCTGCTATACTTTGCTTCATCATAGTGGATTGTTTCCTGAGACTTTTTGCCTCTCTCCGTGATTTTTCCCGCCTTGGGTCCACGTATATCTGGTGCATTCTTTTCTTTACTTGCACTTTAAGTTATTTACTTACTTTAATTGTTTGGTTAATTGGACTTAAAATTGAATTAATTAAAAATTAAGCAAACGAGCAAGTGATCCTATTCATCCCCCTCAAGGTTTTAAAGTACTTTTTGTAACTGCTTCCATACCGCGCAACTCACAATGGGCCACTAGCTAAATCTAGTGATTTTTTCTTATTGGGTTGTTTCTGATTGAGAATAGATTTTCTCGAGTCAAAATGACCTAATCAATCTGTTTTAGGAAAAAAGTCGATTACACAAAGAAAAAGTCAATAAAATTGTTCTACATCAGTCCCCTCCACTTCAAAAGAACTCATCCTCGAGTTTGGCTAGAAATAATGATCACATAAGAGTATGAATATAATTTCATACCATTGAAAACTTGATCTTAATGCTTCATAAACATTTTTCAGACTTTTCCCCTATTTATTTATTTATTTTTAACTTCTTCCAATAATCTGCTTCATACTTATTTCTTGATGTTTTTTATTTACTTTTCTTTCGCTTAACTTCATCATAATTAATTTTCAATATATCCAACTTTTCCTCACATGCTAATTTCACTATTAGAGATCGCATGTCTTGTAATTCTTCTACTAATCCATTTTTTTTAATTTTTGTGCTTTCTTCTTGTTGCCATCCTCTTCTTTCGCAACATTAAAGTCCTTGACAGTTTCACTGACAATAGTTGAATGAGTCGTTTATGATTCTTCATTCTTTTTATCTCATCTCCTCTTCTAGGCAACTAGCTTGGAATTCTAGTTCCTGGCCACATATAACTTTTTTTATACTTTCTACTTGTTGTGCAAATCCTTCCATTGTAGGAGGAAGTTGAGCTTTTGAAGACAATGATAACTTGGTATATGTCTGACCTTAGTATCCATCTGACTGTAATTCTAATACTACTAAAACTGGATCTCCTCATAGTCTAGTGGAAGAAACTTGACTTTCAAAAGACGTTTTATCTTCAACAAAGATCGTAATAGTGCCTTCCTCTATAGTGCACGAGAAACCCACAATTGTTCCCACCATGCAAAAGCTACTCTTTTTAGTTTGTATGCCACCAATTTCACATTCTTATCCTCTTGAATCCTTATATATAATCAATGAACCTCTTAATATCTGCCAACCAATCTAAGAAATCTTCAATCTGAAGGACACCATCAAAACTACAAAAGTCAATCTTCATACAAAAATTCCTAGAATCATAATCCCCATGATCACGATATCTTCATACGTCTTTAGCCCCCAAACACATATTCCTCATAGGTGAGAGTTGTTTATGTGGTGAGAATGTGTTGCGATTATGAACAGGACAAACACGATCTACATCATCGCTATACATCCTATTAAAAACGTGGTTCTGATTTGGGCCCAACACGATCCTAGCAAGAGATGCTCAAATATCTTGCAGTGCTTTCTTTGTTTCACATTGGAGCACCTGAAAATCAGCCCTTAAAAGAGCCACTTCGTGTCAATCTTCGTCACCTACACTACAAGAAATTTAGCTTTTAACGACAGGCTTTCTACGGCGGGCCCGCATAGCCCGCGGTGGAAAGTCACTTTCTAAGGTGGGCCCGCATAGCCCGTGGTAGAAAGTGACTTTCCAGGGCGGGCCTATATAGCCCATCGTAGAAAATACTTTTTACCACGGGCTACTTGAGCCCGCCGTAGAAAGTGACTTTCCACCACGGGCTAGGGCCATGGTGGAAAGTTTTATAACTATCACGGGCAATGCCCGTGTTAGAAAGTCTTATTTTTTTGTTTAGAAAATTAATTTAATTTGGCGCGGTATTTTCTTATGAGAATTCAATTTCACGTGCAGAACCCAAACACGGTATTAGCTAGTGAGACACCGAATTCTCTCTCTCTCTCTCTCCCCCTTCCCCAACCCTTGTCTGATACGGAAGCCCTAACCCCAAACAGAACATTCATCAACTTTGGAACCCAAATGTCTAACCCTCAAATCTCAACCAAACCCTAACCTTCTCTGTCCCTTTGTTCGATCGAGATTGTTCTTTAGCTCTACTGAAACAAGCTCACTCTCTCCTCCATGTCGATCGACTGAAACAAGCTCATTCTCTCCTCCTTTGTTCAATCGACGTCGTTCCCCAATTTCTCTCCATCAATCAGAACAACTGAAACATCAATTGCTCTCCATTGAAGGAACTAAAACCCCAATTGCTCTCCATCGAAGCAAGCTCTGAGCCTCCTCAGTCTCCAACTCATCTCCTGCCCCGGTATTATTCCCCTCTCTTTCATCTCAGTAGTATTTTGCATTTCTTCCATTATTCTTTAGTTAACACAGGATGATTTATTTATTTTGCAATGGTGATTAGAATACCTACATATATCATGGAGTAACAATTCAATTTGAGTTTTGATTTACTGCATGTTAGTTCATTAACAATGAGTTCTCTTTTCTTTTATTTATTTATTTTTTTCTGCGATTATTTTTATCATCATCATTTTTTTACCTGCAGACATCTTTGATTCGCCCGTATGTTGTTTCCGACGGTTTGAGAGGTATAACATTTGATGAAGCAAGATGTAACAGCTTCATAGATCTTCAAGATAGGCTCCATCAAAACATATGCCGGTAACACATTGAACTATGGTTTCAATTATATAGTATAGCTCAACTGCTTCTTGTTTTTCAAGTTATTACTGATCTTAGTTGCACTCATATAAACACTCATATAATAAAATTTTTGAGAGGTTCTGTAAACATAAACAAAAATTGACAAATCACATAAATTAATTTCCCAACACATCAAAACAACAAAAATCAAAAGAATGACAAGAGTTGAAAAGTAAATAAATTAAACCTTTGAATACCCAATAAAAGTAATGTAATACCCCGCTCCAACACATGGTATGATATTGTCCGCTTTGGGCCATAACCCGCACGATTTTGCTATTGGGTTTACCCCAAAAGGTCTCATACCATTTGAAGAGAACATACTACATATAAGCACATCCCCTTTTCCACACCCAGGCGATGTGGGATTGAGCACCCTGCACCCTGTCAGTGTGGTAGCTCAGCCCAGTGTCTGTCTATACACCCGCCCACTCACACCCGTCTACAAGGGTTACTACAAGTAAGACCGAGCAAAAATCTAGAACCTTGAAACCAAAAAACATACTTAATAAACCAAAAAAATGACCCATTGTTTGGGAATGGTATTGTGGTTGTTAGTTCATATGTTAGGGAGCAATATCTCTCAGCTGTGGGGGTGTTGTCAAGGGTTACAGATGGTTTTTACCTTGGGCGGTTGGGTGAAATGGTGCATGTGCAAGCATATGCAACAGTATAGTCTTTTGTTGTGGAGGTGGTTGTTTAAGCAAATGCGTTGGGTCAGCATTTTAGATCATTGGTAGAGGAGTCAGGTCCTAATTTCCTGGGATGGGGAGGGTTGGAGGAGCTATGTCATCTCCACTAGTTTGCTTATATTGTGGTCTTGCAGATGCAATGTGTGGAGGTTGATTCAGCAATTTTGCCGGGGGGGGGGAGTGGGGGTCGGATTGAAGATCATTGGCAGTAGAGTCATGATTTGTTTTTTTCAGGTGATGGAGGGTTGGAGGAGCAGTTGCTGCGTGAGGCACTTTCACCAGTTTTGTGGTGCTCCAGTTACTCTGGTTAGAGGTTTGCTGTGCATGTATGTTTGCTACGCAGGTTTGTGGATTTGCTATTGCACCAGTTGTGGCTATGCTGTTGCTGGTTTGTGGTTTCGGAGGAGGAGATGATGGGTTGGAGGAGTTGCTGCTTGAAGCAACTACACCAGTTTTCTCTGGTGTAGGGTAGTTTTGCAGACACAATGTGTGGAGGATGATTCAGCAATTTGCTGGGGCGGCGGCTTGTAGCCATTGGTAGCAGAGCCATGCTCTGATTCAAGTGATGGAGGGTTGGAGGAGCAGTTGCTGTGTGATAGGTTCATGGCTTTGCTATCATTCTGGTTGGAGGTTTGCTGTGCAGTTCTGTTTGTTGCGCAGTTTGTGGCATTGCTGTTGCACTAGTTGTGTGCTTTTGCTAGTGCTGGTGTGTGGATTTGGATATAGACTGTACAAACCTGATAAGCCAAATTTCCAAGAATGGTCTTTGCTATAGCAGACCCCAATGGGAAATCTCTTGAAACTTGCTCTACTATAATCTTTGCTCCTTGTAGCCTATCTCCATGTACATCTGATACATGAATTGTGACTGCGCGTTTTCTTTCCTACACCAAGAAAATTAAAATGGGTAAAAGAAATAAGAAATTTCATATTTCTTGACTGTTTGAAAAAAAAAAAAGATGTTAGAACAATTTCAAATTTTCATTTGTCTCCTCAGTCTTCTTGATCATAAATCTAATAAAGTCATGAACCATAAAATATCTAGTAGTTACAGTGTTGATTTTGTGTTGTTGGTTTGTTCTCCATTGCTCCATTGTTGGTTTGTTCTCCATTGCTCATGAACCATAAAAAATCTAAATGGTTTGTTCTCCATTGTTCTATTTTTTCTTTTATTCATCTAAATGTAGACTTACAATTTTTAGCAAGATTAAGTATGTTGATTATTCTTTTTGAATATAAATGCAGACATGCTAGCAGAGTTATCAAGAAGAGAGAAAACAGCAAATATTAGGCCTAATCCTTATATCGATATCTACATGAAGGTATGAAAGTAACTACTTTGAAAAATTCTTAAGAAAATAAGAGATTTTGGTACTAGCTTTTGTACAAGTAGACCACTGGGTTTTTGAATTTATTGGGTTATGTTTGATATGGAGCTTCTACAACCAGATTCCACCATCTGTGTGAACTTTACATTCCAATCCTCCATGGTAATTGAGGTTTTTTTTCCCAATAAGTTTCTAGAGTAACTAGTTCTTACTTTTCAATTACATGTTCTATTTAATCTCAATTAGAATCAATCATCAATGCCAGAGTTTAGTTTATGAAACTTGCCTTTTCTTATGCCAGAGATGTTTCAAAACAAATATCTCTTAAAGGCTATTTATATTGCTGAAAATTATCTGAGATTTTTTTACTAACATACATTCATAACTTCACATTTTAAGCATGTTTCTAGTCACTGTTTTGTTAGAGTAAGCACAGCTACAAATCAGGTCAATTTATTCAGACTGACTTCGCAACGTTATCGGTCTAAATCGATCTAAAACCATTCTAATATTTTTATAAAATATATTTGAACAGCACTGCTCTCTCAAATTAGGAAAATCCAATTCTCAATTTACTAAAGCTACAAAAAAATTTCCTTCAATACAAAATTTTGAGTATTTTCCATCACTTTTTGTCTATCTTTTTAAGATTCCAAAAAACACTAACATTTAGTCAATAACAAAACAAATGACCTAATTTTCGCAACAGATATATGGATATCAGTATATAGACATAGAGAAGAAAAAATAATTACTAAGAAATAAACCTGCTACTAGAGAGAGAAACAGTAGAGAAAAAGAGAGAGGAGTATAAAATTGGGACAAGAATATTGGGACGAAGGGAGTATAAAAACACAAGCTTCCATGGCATTCATAGCTAATCAATTATAGAAAAAGTAATCCCATTGTCAATGGTACTAATAAATATAAAATAAATCACCAGCATTATATCTCATTAGCATTTATCATGCCCCTGACACAGCATAAAACAAATAAGACATTGTTCTTGAATTACACAAACTTGACATTGCTAAACATGAGAGCTGTGGAGAGTAACTACCTTAGCCTTTAATATTTCCTTTTCCAGTGCACTTCTGAGTTGCTCAGCTTCCTAGAAGTTTCCAACAAGAAAGCATGTTAATAAGTGATGTGGAAGAGGGAAAAAGAGGAAGGTTAGGTACTAGTGTCTGCCTTTATATCTTAAACAGGAAGAAGAGTTAAGAAGACACTAAAATAAGGATGCTTTAGAGTTACTGGTATGAATTCAAAGAGAACAATATTATTGCTAGTCCCTTTCATAATGACATCAGACATTTGTAAGGCAAATATACATGACACAGACTTAAGTACATTGCTAGAAACACTTTATCAAACCAGATATCAAATAGCACACATTGAACCTTTTCTAAGTTGTTATGACAGCAAACTATTGATAAAAGATAAGCTCTAGATGATCAATATGGAAAGTAGTCAATTGTAGAGTATTTTCTTGGCAAAACTAGCTCAAACATATCAAAATACACTTGTTAGAAGTCATGAGCATCATTCTAGAGTTTTTCTAACTCAAGGTAATAGTCCCTTGGTTCCTTGACAGCTAGATTGAATGAGCAAATCAGGTTTTGGGTGGTCAAAGTTTTAAATCAGCTTCTAATCCAACATCAACACATCAATACCACATATAATGAATAGACAATCATGTTGGTATATATATAAGTATCCCAGAAATAAAATAACACAATCTGGCTGTACTTTTGACCATTTTCAAATCGGAATTTTTCAACAAAGATTATGCTCCAAAAGGTCAAATGTAAATGTAGGAGCTAACAAGGATTAAAACTAAGTCTTAAAAGTAGTGTATACAAATTTTTAGCAGAAATAATTGACAAACGGAGCTCAGAATGTGCAGAACTAAAAGGGCTTCAAAACAGACATTTAATTGCCTCAAGAACTGTCAATGTTCACTCAATACAACGTGTTTAGGACACCTAAGCACTGGATTTTGACTCGGTAGCAATAGAAGTAGATTAACCAAATCTGACAGTATAAAAATGAGCTTTGTGGGTCAAATGATTATACAGGCATTGCCGCAACTCTATGTGAACAAAAAAACATGGGAACAACTTAAATACATATGCTGAAATGGTCAATAAGTCATAAATTTAGATGCAACAGGTTGACAGTATTTCATGATTTTGATAGCAATATAAGCACATAAACTAAGTATTAGCATGTCAAAATTTTTTGTAGCCATTGTAACACCTCCCAAACACCAAAAACATATAAATGTGACCTAAAAAGATTTGTTGGGATAGATAAACACCCTTCCTTTTGACAACAAGTGGGTCTTTATCAGCCAACTCCCCTGTTTCCATCTTTCCTTTCAAAGAATGACACTTCGCTAATGCCTTACCTTGTTAGTTTTGCATTTGGAATCACATTCTTTAGATTATTGGGAGCTCATTTTCTTTAACTTGGAATAGTTGTTGTTGTCAAGATTTGTTCATAAAGAACTGGTAATGAATAGCAGTGAGTATAATAGTCAATATATTTGTAGATACAATATTATAGATATAATTTTAATAGCATCACTTGTATTTGTAACTTATAAGCCATGTTTCTCTATTCCTAGTTTCTATATATTAGATCTCTAAGCATCTAATAACTACTAGTAATCATCTAATAATGATTTTTAATGCAACCTCGTTGTAACTTTCTTTCCAGCATTCTGCCTTCTATTAGATCAGGGTATAAATATTGATTGAGAAGGTTGTTCAGCTTGACACTACCAACTAGAACTATTTGAGATTGTTTCGTGTAGCTTACATCAAGCTTGTTCATTAACATTACTGACATCCACTAGGACTACTTGAGATTGTTTCGTGTAGATTACACCAAGCTTGTTCATTAACATTACTGATATCCATTTGTATTTTCAAAATCCATCAGTTTTACTTAACCCATGCTAATTCACGAATGTCAACAAAGCTTGTTCAATTAATCATCATGACTCACATTCCTCATATTATTTGTCAACTTACTTAGGTAATAAGTTTGTCAATGGATTAAGTTTCTAAAACTGCACAAAGAATAACTCAACCATTTATAAGGCTATTCTGGGAGTTGGTCATCTTTGGCATTTTAAGCAAAAATTTAAAATGTAAGCTTGAGGTTGACTTCTTTAGGCTGGTTAATGAGGAAGCTATTGAGCCAAGATCAAGTTGTTAACAACTATTTTGTTTATATACCTGCCCTGTAAAGAAGCTAAACTAGTAAGCTTTGGGAAAAACTAAAACTTTATAGTTGATATGCATATGTCCACTGTTCATAAGCCTTAACTGGAGCTACCTTTGAGTAATTGAGTTCAGTGTGTCAAGGAAATAAACTCAAGATTCAAGCTTAAGCATGGCTTATTTAAAAAGGCGATTAAAACTAAACAAGCCTCTCAGATTGCTCATGAGGAGAGCAAGGAAAAAAAAACCCTATATTTGAGATCAGCTCACTCTTTATTAAACAAAGAAAATAAGCTTAGCTAATTCAATTTTTATTAACTTTTATCTTTTGCTAAGTCAAAAACCTGACCAGGAGAACCCACAGCACTTTACAGATGCCTTTACTACAGTGCTATGACAGCAATGACTCATAGCTCTTCTACAAGATAGCTAGCCAGTAGTGTACCATATCCATTAGTGTTTAAACTTGAGATAGAGTATTGTAATAAATGTCATTGTTTAATTTCATTCAACATCATTATTTTTTGATTACTAAATCAATCTGCAAGCAATCTTCTTGTTCTTTTTTTTTTTTCCCTTTTTCTTGAAGAGTTCTTTTCATTACTACTTTATTTACTTTCTCTCTGCTTGAACATTCCCCACTTGTAAAGAATAATATTGGTAGCAACTCAATTCAACCAAGTTGCCAAAAATAGGGTTAAAAAGACTAGTAATAGATTATTTTCCTTCAAACCATTGTTCAGTGTTCATCTAAATGTTTTTGCAATTTGTTTGTTTCTAAATCAACATTTATTTGTTTCTAAATTACATATTTATTTCTTTGCAGTGAAGAATCAACCAGAGAAACAACAATTGCCATTGCCCACGAATTTCTGTCCAATTGCGAGTTTGAGGTAGAGTCAAAAGTTTCTAACATACTTTTCTCATTTTTGTCCAATTGCGAGTCAAAAGTTTTTGACATATTTTATTGACTTAAATTGATGTCAGGTAAGGATTGGAGTTAGGAAACTTTTATGTCTTGTGTTTTGGATTTGTGTTGAGTGGAGTAACATGATTTTATAAGTGTGTAGAGTTGATTAGTTGATATGCATCTGTGATTAATATTTTTTACTTATGTGTATTAGAATCATGCCACCAAGGAGAGGTCATGGTATGGGAGTGGATCCTACTTTACCACTATTGATTGATGGGGCTCAGTTAGCCAGAAATATGACTATTGCCATACAGTTGTTGGCAAGAACGGCCAATGAAGGATAACAAAATCAGGTATAAGGAGGGGGAATAGAGCGATGAAGGCTCTAGAAATGTTTAAAAAGATGAATCCTCCTATATTTGTTGGAAAGGCAGATCCAATAGCTGCAGAGGATTGGTTTGAGCAAATATCCAAGGCATTTGATGTGCTAAGGATAGATGAAGATGATCTAAGAATTTTTATGGTTCCATTCAGCTTACAAAGGCAATGGACTTGTGGTGGAAGTCTGTGACCCATATTCATGAGGTGAGGGACATAGAATGGGAAACTTTTCGAAGGTTATTCCTTGAGAAATATTTTTCGGATACAGTGAAGGAAGCTTTGCAAGATGAGTTTATACGCTTAATTCAGTGGGGAATGAATATGATAGATTATGAGAATATATTTATGACTTTGTCTAGATTTGCATCGGAGTTGGTAACAAATGAATAAGCAAAGACTAGAAGGTTTGTGAAAGGACTTCGGTTTGAGTTAAGAACCAAGGTCACTATCTTGGACTTGCCTATCTATACGAAACTGGTAAGGTGAGCATTGTTAGTTGAGGCTGACAATAATGACATTCAGAGAATAAGGGATTTAAAGAATCAGTCTCGGAATGTGGTTTCTCTTTCGGAGGGTAATCCGAAGAAGAAACACAAGGAAAACAGTTCATACTCACGAGGACCACAACAGACACAGTCAATTTTCATAGTTTCTATGCCCACAGGATCCTCTCAAGATAACGAAAAATATTTTCAATGTCAGCAAGTAGGATACTACAGGTTAGAATACCCATAGCTACAGCCTGCACTTGAGGGGGATTCGAGGATATGCTATAGATGTGGTTAGGTGGGACATGTTGTGAGAGATTTCCCATATAAGAAAGGTAGTATATATGGTACTGCGGGGTCACAATAGCCTTATTCTTAGACTTTTGGAGTAAAGTTGGGATTCAGAGTTCCTCACCCACCACAACCTGCACAATTAGTTCAGAGTTCACTATTGATAAGGGGAGCGACTCCTAGTGCTTCTACTTAGCAATCCGACCATTAGGGAAGTGGTTAGTCTAGAAGGGAGATATAGGGTCGTGTTTATGCAATTACTCCAACTGAGACTTCAACAGGTTCTTCTATAGTTGGAGGTATATTTCTGATATCTAGTTCGTGGGCTAGAGTCTTGATTAACTCAGGTGCATCCTATTCATTTATATTATCTACTTTTGCATTTGCCTTAGGATTAGTGATTCGTGTGTGAGTGTGACTCAAAAAGTATATCAATTAAAATTTTTCACACTTCGCAATAGAACGAATTCCTTGCAAAATAGGGCAATCGAAAAGGGTATCGTACCTCAGGGATTATGGTCTGATGAGTTGGAATACGGAATTAATTCTAATTAAATTTATAAAGAAAAGAATTCTGATTTTTTAAACTAAACTAATTAAAAAGTAAAATTAAATAAATCTAAGTAAATTAGAAAGTGAAGATAATATGAGAGAAATCTAGGGTATTTGACTTCACCACTAACTCCACAATCAATGGTCAATTGAATCAACTATGGGGAATTATATCATGCATAAGTGGTGTCGGTGGCTACAAGCTCACCTTCATCCATCAAGAAGATAACATATGATTAAGGCTAAGCCATGGACTATCTTCGATTGGCATGGGCCATCTGCCTAACTACTCTAATCTAGGGTGCAGTATGGTTCATCTTCTCTAGGCATAATCCATCAAAACTCTTAATAATATATTCAGTGATTACCATTATGTAATAATCGCTGTCATGATCACAGAAGACAAGAGAGATTGAGTTCAATAACAACAACTAAATATCTAAGACAAGATAAGAAATCATTGAGATTGAATTTACAAGACTTTTATTGCTCAATTCTATAATAAGAATCCTCTGAATTACACAATCTATGCATGTATATAAAGGTCCCCAATAATTAAAACAATCAAACCATTGATGCTTTGTTAGGGCTACATCAAAACCCTAGTGGATGAACTAGCCGATCATGGTAGAAGAAAAAGCTTCAACTGTTGAGGAAGAAGACATCATTTTCATGAATTACGCGTATGATTTCGTTCTCCAATGGCTCTGCAAATATGTTTCTGTTTTCTTCCCAGCCCTCTCAGACTGTCCAAACTCTGTTATCTCTCCCAAACTCAGCCTCTAAGTCTTCACTTTATTCCCCAAGAGAATACACCAAAGTCCTAATCCAATTAGGAATAAATTAGGGTTTCCCGCAGCACTAATCAGGTAGGTTTTTTTTGCTGACTTCGGCCTAACTTTTGACCCACTAGAAGTCCGATTTACGGAATTTTCATGAAATACAAAAGTGTGCAGAATCAAATTTCGTTCAACTTTGCTCAAAAATTATGTCGAATTGAGGTTCAGAAATAAGACTTCGGGTCCGTTTTCCAAAATGGGATTAAGACTGTATTATGCGCAGATTTGGGCTTTAGGCCCGAAACCTTCTTAAGCAGATGTAATTCTCTTGGACCTCTTCCTTGGGCTGATTTGAGTTGAAATAAATGGTTGAATGAATCTCCTTGATGTAGACTTCATCTAACCATCTTGGATGTCTTCTTTAAAAGCCCAAAAGCTTGGTTTTAACTGAAATAATTATTAAGGCCCTGAAAATACAGAAAACACTAAAACAAAGTAAAATAACAAAATAATCAATCACTAAGAGAATAAAATACATAAGTTAAGAGGCTAGAATGCATAACATTCAACGCCTATCAATTAGAGGTGATGACTCTGGATAGAGCCTTGTGTGTTAATACGCTAATTGGGGGTAGGGTGGCCTTGGACATGGTTTGTCGAGTATGTGAGATAGAAATTGCAAATCGTAGATTGGTGTTTGATTTTGTTCTTTTAGAAATGACAAGTTTGGACATCATTCTCGGGATGGATTGATTATCTGCTTTTTGAGCCAATCTTGATTGTTACCGAGGAAGAGTGTCAGTGTGTACACCTGAAGGAGATTGTTTTTCCTTCATAGGTGAATGGAGTGAATTTCATTCTTTGTCATTTTATAGATTGTGTGGTTAAAGTAACTATGATTTTTTCTTAACTAGTCTTATGACCGAATGAGGGGAAAACCTTGAAAATTTTTCTAAAGTTGTTTGTGATTTTGTGGATGTGTTTCGAGAAGAGTTAACAGAATTTCCTTCTAGGCGGGATGTAGAGTTTTCCATTGACATCATACCTGGTACAACGCCCATTTATTTGGCACCGTATCATACAGGATCGGCATAATTGAATGAGTTGAAGGAGCAATTAGAGGACTTGAGGGTGAGAGATTTTATACATCCTAATGTTTCACCTTGGGAAGTGCCAGTCCTTTTTTTAAGAAGAATGATGGGTCATTGCGGTTATGTATTGACTATCGAAAGTTAAATCATGTGACGATCAAGAACAAATATCCTTTACTAAGGATAAATGATTTGTTTGATCAACTCAAAGGAGCAAAGTTTTTCTCCAAAATTGACTTAAGGTTGGGGTATCATCAGTTGAGAGTCAAGGAGAAAGATGTTTCTGAGATGGATTTTTGTACACAGTATAGTTATTACGAGTTCCTTGTGATGCCTTTTGGCCTAACAAATGCACCGGTGACATTTATAGACTTAATGAACTGTGTTTTTAGTGCATTCCTTGACAAATATGTTGTGGTATTTGTTTATGACATTCTAATATACTCTTTGTCAAATGAGGAACATGAGAATCACTTGAGAATAGTGCTACGAATTCTTAGGGAAAATTGATTGTATTCCAAGCATGTGAAATGTGATTTTTAACTACCGAAAGTGAATTTTCTTAAACATATGGTTTCAGGAGGAGGAGTTTTTGTAGATCCTTTCAAGATTGAATTCGTGATGGATTGGGAATGTTTGAAAAATGTGTTTGAAATTCAGAGTTTTTTGGGGTTAGCCAACTATTACTGGAGATTTGTGAAGGATTTATCTCAATTAGTGGCACCTATGACATGACTCACTCGTAAGGGAGTCAAGTTCATGTGGAATGAGGCTTGTGAGCTTGCTTTCCAAGAATTGAAAGAAAGGTTGACTACCACTCCAGTTTTGTTGATTCCAGAACGTGGGTTGGGGTATGTGATATATTGTGATGATTCATGTGATGGTTTGGGTTGTGTTTTAATGCAAATAGAGAAGGCTGTTGCTTATGGGTCTCAACAATTAAAGACTCGTGAGAAAAACTATCTAACTCACGATTTGGAATTGGCAGCGGTTATCTTTTCTTTGAAGGGGTAGAGACACTACTTGTACATAAAAAAATTTGAAGTTTTTTCTGATCACAAGAGTCTTAAATATCTTTTCTCTTAAAATGATTTGAATTTAACGTAACGAAGATGGGTGAAATACATTAAAGATTATGATTTTGATCTACAATATTACCAGGGGAAGGCCAATGTAGTAGCCGATGCCTTGACTAAAAAATCACGTAGGACTTTAGCTAGTATTGTCATTCGGGAATAAAAGATGATGAACGACATAGTGGAATTGGGCTAATACTTCAGCGATGATGGTGAACCGACTACTTTGTTTAGTCTTATGGCTCAACCAACTTTAGTTAATGGAGTAATTGAGACACAAAGGCAAGATAAGGAAGTGAAGGTTATTTACACTTGAATTTTGAGTAGTGAAGTTGTGGAAGATTGGACCTTACAATCGGATGAGGGTCTACGATTTAAGGGAAAGATGTATATGCTTATTCCTTGTAGGGAGGATGTTCTTGGGGAATTTCATTGTTCTCGACTTGTAGTACATCCCGGTGGGACGAAAATGTATCACAACTTAAGACACCAATATTGGTGAAAAATAATGAAAAAGGATGTGGCTCATTTTGTGGCTAAGTGTCTTACTTGCCAACAACTTAAAACTGAACATCAAAGACCGGCTGGGTTGTTACAACCATTGCCAGTAGTAGAGTGGAAATGAGAGCATATCATCATGAATTTCGTGACAAGGCTTCCGAGATCACAAAAAGGACATGATGTCATTTTGGTTAAAATTGATAAGTTGGCTAAGATAGCTCAGTTTCTGCTTATTCGTGTCACAGATGGTGTAGAGAAACTCAGTAAATTTTATATGGAATAGATTGTGAAGCTTCATGGTGTCCCAGTATCTATTGTTTCAGATAGGAATCCCAGATTTACTTTACAGTTTTGGCAGGGTTTCAAGTTAGCTCTCGATACGGGATTACATTTTAGTACAACATTTCATCCTTAGACTGATAGTCAGTCAGAGCATACAATTCAGATATTGGAGGATATGCTGAAAGCTTATATCCTAGATTTTAGAGGAAATTGGGAAGACCATTTACTGTTAGTGGAGTTTACCTACAATAACAGCTACCAATCTAGTATTGAGATGGCTCCTTTTAAGGCATGGTATGGTGAACCATGTAGGTCGCCAGTTTATTGGACTGAGGTGGGAGAGATAGCTGCTTTGGGACCGAATATAGTCCACAAAACTACAGAGAAAATCAAGTTGATTTGACAACGGTTGGTCACGGCACAGAGTCGATAGAAGAGCTATACCGATCAGAGGAGGAGACCATTAGCATTTGAAGTGGAGGATCATGTGTTTCTTAAAGTTTCTCCAAGCAAAGGGTCACTAAAGTTTGAGAAAAGCAGCAAGTTGTCACCATAGTTTATTAGACCCTTTAAGATTTTAGAGTGCATTGGTGAGGTTGCTTATCGGTTAGCATTGCCACCACAATTAGAAGGTGTTCACAATGTCTTTCATGTTTCTATGTTAAGGAAATATGAACTGGATCCGTCACATGTGCTGAGCTAGACAAACATTGAGGTCAAGGGAGATGTGTCATATGAGGAGTGACCAGTGGAAATTCTCGACGCTAGGGATCAGGTGTTGATGAGTAAGACCATTCATTTGGTTAAGGTTTTGTGAAGATACCACGGTGTAGAAGAGGCTACTTAGGAACGGGAACAAGAAGTTCGCTCCAAGTACCCAGCCTTGTTTGTTTCACAAGGTATATTCGATTTCAAGGACGAAATCTCCTAAGGTGGAGAGGTTGTAGATATCCAATTTTTTTTTATTTTTCATTTTTATTTTCTAAAATAGGATCATAAATATATTTTCATATGTTTTCAATGTGATTTACATATGTAGGGATTTCTTTAAAGGTCCAAAAATTTTTCTAAGCAATTTGGCTCAATTTGAAATTTTTAGGTCAGTGAGGCCTGAAAAATTAGATATTTTTCTAAAAAATTTTATTTTTGGTTTTAGACCAAATAGAATTTTAAAAGAGATTTAGAATTGATGTCAAGACTATGGTCGCTTTCGAATTCAAAAACGGAGGTCGGGAAGTACGTTAAGTGAACTAGGGGCGTTTTGGTCATTTTATGCCCTAGGGCTTATAAATATCACAATTTAGATATTTTCAGCCAATTCTCTCTTTCTAAATAGTTGTGAATTTATTTTTTCTCTTCTCTTTTCATTTTTTTCCCTTCTCTCTAAGTTTTGGGGGCTTTAGGGTGAGATTTGGAAGGTGTTGGTGGAAGAAAGTTTATTCTACGTGATGAGGACGTTGTTTTGAACCAAACAAAGATAGGTTTAGCTGAATTTTGAGTTATTGATTTTGAGAGTTTGTTAGAGATTTAATCTCTTAAGGTAGGAAGTGTTCGATGTGCAAAATGCGATAAAATAATATGTGATAGTGTCGTTGTTGTTTTATACCTCGACAAAAGAGAATTTATAAAAACCTACAAATACTTTACTAAAATTAGTAAAGTGGTGAGTAGGGGTTGACCCCACAGAGACTGCGTTAGTTTCGTTGTCAAATTTAATTGAAAAGAATTTATTTTGTTTTTAATTCTAAGGTGCTGAAATTAAGTGAAATGAAATACAACATAAATAAATGGTAGACACTGGAGAGAGGGTCCTGGGAATTGACTTCACCACTAACCTTCTGACAATGACAATTGTACTAATTTGGGACATTTAATCTATGCATTCAGAAAAGAATGGCTACAAGCCAAATTCAGTTCTATCAAAAGGATTCATTCAACATACAATTAAGCATAACTCATCTTCGCTTAGCATGACCTATGCATCTGACTAACTAATAATATGATAACCTATCTTCGCTTAGTATGAATTATCAAAACTCTAAATTAAACGATATATGAAAACTATTGTATAACCTGTCTTAAAAAAATCACAGAAGTTAAAAAGAACCAAACCCTAATCATTGAAAATTTGAATTCATTCTACAAGAACAAGAATAAATATACAATGAAATAATTCATTAAAATTCAAACCAACAGCACAGCTATTGTTTATGTCTTGGTTATATAATCAATGCACAAATTAAATAATTTCCAAATTAATATACAAATTAAAACATTGAAATATAGGTTAGGGTTACGTCACTTCCCCAGAATGGTGTTTAGCCACTCATGATCGGAGGTCCAGGCTTGAACGATGATGAAATCGCCATCTTCTTGCCCGTATCGTCACAAATCACCTCTGTCTATATCTCTGTGTTTCCTCCTTCCATAATGCCCTAGTTTTCTTCTTTTCTCCCCTTTTACTTTGCGAAGAAAACACACACGGGACACCTGGCCTCCCAAAGTGGCAAGTGCACATAACAAAAGGCACCTGTACCTCAAAAAGTGACATTTGCACCCAAAAAGTGGCAGCTGTGCAAATAGGGTAGAAAGTTGCCTTAAACGTCCATTTTAGGAAATTTTCGTGAAATATGAAATTGTACAGAATTGAATTTTCTTCAACCCATGCGTTGTTTGGGTCATTTTGATAATCTTGTACAGAGTTATGGTCTGAGTACTAAAATGGGTACTGAACTTTTTAGGCCTGAATTGGCCCAATCTTCAAGGTGAATAGGCCCGTGCTCTTTTCCTTCATTTACATTCATTTCCAGCCTATTTCTTCAATTCATTTAGTTTGGATCTTCAATATACACATATCTCATCAAACTTCACCTTCCTTCTAAAATAGCTCCATCTGTAGCTGTAGCCCGGTTGCACCATTATTAATCATAATTATCCTTAATTACCTGAAATCATGAAAAGATTAAAATTATTAATAAAAACATGAAATATATATTACTAAGATACTAATTCATATAATTTTAGGGGCATTGAATACACAATATTCATTGTTTATCAGAAAGTGTGTTTTGTCTTAATTTTATATTATATGCATAAAATGTTAAATTTTTATATATTTTTTTAAAAATATGAGAAATTTGAAGATAGTTCATGTCATATTGCTGTTGCTTTCTTTCTCTTTGATAAAAAAGGCTAAAATTGTGATGTAGAATGCTTAGAATGCATGTCTTGTGATAATATGCCAGATATGATAAAGGTTTTGCATATATGAGGTTATGTGGGATTTTTAATGATGTGGTGTTATATGTTAAACTTAGGGGTAATGTGAATTGTTTTGAAAGAAATAGATTTTGTATATGTCATTAATGGTTCTTTGCACAACATACTAGAGCTTGAACCTAGGATAAGAAATGGGTGCTTATGCATCGAGGACTTACGTGTGTATATATCAAATGTGACATTTTTGGTGTGTATGGAATGATATCTTGGAAAGGACTCATGTACAAAGTAGAGGGAAAATAGATCCTCTAGGGTTGAAAGACCTCAAACTTGCACAAGAGAGTTGGTTACCGGTGGGTTAGTAGCCTAAAAATAACTATGGACATGAGATATATGGCTTCGGCATGTATCCAATTTGGGTGTGTGAGTGTGAGCACAATTTCGAGACCAATGTGATTTTGTGTTGGACTCTATGTTCGAATTATTTTATTTTTTTGTCATATGTTATAAGTATGTTGAAGTTGTGCATTGATGCATGAAACTAGCTTGATCCTTATGAATTGTCATGTGTATTAACATGTATGCTATGTGAATGAAACTATGACTAGAATGCTAGGGAGCATGACACATAGCAATGCTATGCATTTTGGTTGATTTATGTATTAATATGAATTGTGAGAACTTGAGTGGATTGCATAACATATGACCATGAGCCTTAGATATTGCTAGCTCACTCCCTACATTAACAATTTTCTAAAATGACGAGGTTGCTGAGGGTAACCAATCATGAGTTGGATTTAGAGTTTAAAAGAAGTCATTTGATTATTTTGTGTTATGCACATTCGAGATGTGGACATGGTGCACTTAGACATGTATAAGGAGACTTTTATTTTTTGATATTTTATATAGGCATTTGTGCCTTGAATGTTGGTTTTGGACAAGAACAACAATGTATAAATGGACTATGTGTTCACTTGAGGAGTATTCCATGTACTAGTTGATAGTTATATATGTTATGGTTGTGTTGAGGTGTGCATAGATGTATGCTAGGCTATAAGGATGGTTTGCTTTAAGTTTTAATCATGTTTTAAGAAAGTATATGAATGCATGGAACTATAAAATGCCTTTGAGCTTGAATTATACAGGTTTGGGGTATTCTGGTGAGTTTCGGTCGCCTGGTGGGACTGTATCAGTCGACTAAAAGTGTGAGATATCGAGACATTGCAAGTTTGAAACCTGCAGGTACTTATTTTGGTTAACCAGAGGAGGTTTTAGATGGCTGAAAGAAGGGTTTCAGCTGACCAAAACCATTTATCAAATGGGTGACTCTTTATGAATTAGAATCCAGTAAATATCCTAGTGTTAGAACAGCTGAAGCAGCTTTTTAGCCGGCTGGAAAGGGGTTTCAGCTGGCTGATTGAAAACTCTTCTCCCAACTGAAAGTGCTCTAAATTGAATAAATCTATTTTAGTGTATGGGAACAACGTTAAGGCACACCGAGCTATTGTATAACCATTAGATTGATATGTTAGACTCATAGCAACGATCGAGGATTGGTGAAATAAGTAGGCTTGTAGAGTGTGATGTACGTTAGGATGTGATTCACTTATTCACCCTTGAGTTTTTGTACCATTCTAGTTATGGAAATTTAGGGCATGACATATAGTCTCGGTGCCTCCAGATCGTAGAGCTTGTAGTAAGCATTTCGCTCTACCCAATTCAATCACTCACCTTATCATTTAATTTTTAAAGCCATATAATCCTAATCAATCATTGTTTATGGCCTCAAAATTACATTTTTTTAGTTTTGTACGGAGATTGCTGAATATTTTTGAAAATTTTGTTGGAGGTCTAAACAAAGTTGGATTCTTTTGAAATTTGGAAGTTATCTTAGGTTAATGATTATAATCTTATTTTTATTTTTTTGTAACTTTTAGAATTTAGAGACAATGTAAAATTCTAATATTTTTAAGATTCCTTTTGTTTTAGGATTTCTCCATTATAAATATACATGTAATGCAATAGTAGAATTAATTAATTCAATTACGAACAAAATATTATATTTTTATGCAATTTTCTCTTAACTTTATGGACTCAAAGTTGTTCATTGTTCAATTATGAACATTCATAGCTTCCGCTTTCTCAGTTGCTGGCAACCTCGCAGTACTACAAGAAAAAAGACTTTCTACGGCAGGCAAAAAGGGCTTTTACCACGGGCACAGCCCGCCGTGGTATCCGGTGTCGTAGTTGCCAATAGACTTTCTACCACGAGCTTCGCCTGTAGTAGAAAGTATGTTTTCTACCACGGGCTTAGCCCGTGGTTAAAAGTTATTATTCTACCACGGGCTTTACCCGTAGTAGAAGGTATGTTTTCCACCACGGGCTTAGCCCGTGGTTAAAAGTTATTATTTTACCACGGGTTAAGCCCGTGGTAGAAAACATACCTTCTACTACGGGCAAAGCCCCGTGGTAGAATAATAACTTTTAACCACGGGCTAAACCCGTGGTGGAAAACATACTTTTTACTACAGGTAAAGCCCGTGGTAAAATAATAACTTTTAATCACGGGTTAAGCCTGTGGTAGAAAGTATGTATGCTACCACGGGCGAAGCCTGTGGTAGAAAGTCTTTCTTTCTATTATTTTAAAAACTTTTCACCATGGGTTAGGCCCATTGTTAAAAGTCTATATTCTACCACTGGCTGAGCCCGTGCTGGAAAGTATTTTTCTACCACGAGCGAAGCCTGTGGTTGAAAGTTAATTAATTTTTTTAAAAAAATTATATGGCTGTAATGTACAAAACCACCTGTACAACAAAAATCATTTATCTTCAATTCCACCAATATACAACTAAACAACACCCAAAGTGATATTCACACCATTTAGATCAGTCAAGTACTACAGGCAGCCCAATCAAATTCTAAAACTAGTAACAAATGACAAAGTTGGGCATTAAACAATTCTGCTCAATCTAATTTAAAGAACCAAATTCAATTAAAATTGAATGTTGACACACCATATGAATAGCGAGGAACACACCAAAATGGAAATCAATGAGGGGGAAGGAACTTGTGGAATATCAAAAATAACAACCAATGTTGAACAAATTTACGTACTGCATTTGCTAAATATACATAATATGAAACGACATTAAAAAATTTAAAATTGCATCAAAATATTAATCCTACCAATCACAAACAAATAAATTAATCCCAAATTTCTTTTATATTCAAAGAGCTAGTTCCGAGACATATCTATTCAAAGAAAAAAAAAGTCTCAATACTAACACAACTAACATTATGATTGCTTACCAATAGCATTCCTTTCAACCAAAATATTAAGCTATATCAAAACTACATTAAAAAAATTGAAACGCTTTGCTTAAATGCGTAACACAACTATACCCAAAAAAACAGCCATAATGTCCAAAAGTTAGTCACTGTCCAGTGTCTGAATTTCCATACCTAAAATGGTACAAAAACTAAAGGGTGAATAAGTGAAACATCGCATCCTAACGTACATCACACTCTACAAGCTTTCTTATTTTGCCAGTCCTCGACCTTTACCATGAGTCTAACTTATCAATCTAATGGTTATACAATGGCTCGGTATTCCTTAACCTTGTTCCCATACACTAAAACAAGTTTATTCAATTCAGGGAACTTTTGGTCAGCTGACCACAATTTCGGTCGACTGAAGATTTTTTCATCAGTCAACTGAAACCCCTTTCCTGCCCACTGAAGAGTTGTTCCAGCTATTTTAGCATTGGGATATCTACTGGATTCTAATTTATAAATAGTTGGTTGACTGATAAATAATTTCGGTTAACTAAAAGCCTTCTTTCGGCCGGCTGAAACCCTCATCCAGTCGACTGAAACAGGTATCTGCAAGTTTCAAACTTACAATTTCTCGGTATCTTACACTTTTGGCTAGCTGATACAGTCCCACCAGGCAACCGAAACTCCCCAGAATACCCAAAACTTGTATACCCAATGCATCTATGCACACCTTAATACAACCATAACATATATAACTATCAACTAGCACATGGAATACTCATCAAGTGAACACATACTCCATTTATACATAGTTGTTCTTGTCCAAAACCAACATTCAATGCACAAATGCCTATATACAATATCTCAAAATAAAGTCTCTTTATACATGTCTAAGTGCACCATGTCCATATCTCGGACATGTATAACACAAAATAATCAAATTGAGTTCTTTTAAACTCTGAATCCAACTCATGGTTGGTTACCCTCGGTGACCTCCTTGCCATTTTATGATAATGTAGGGGGGTGAGCAAGATCAACGACTCATGGTCATATATTGTGCAATCCACTCAAGTTCTCACATTTCATATTAATACATAAATCAACTAAAATACATAGCATAGCTACGAGTCATGCTCCCTAGCATTCTAGTCAACACCACAACTATTTCATTCACATGGCATACATGTCAATACGCATAACAATTCATAAGGCTCAAGCTAGTTTCATACATTAATGCACCACTTCATTATACTTATAACATTTGACAAAAAAAATAAAATAATTCAAACATAGAGTCTAACACAAAATCATATTGCTCTCAGAATTGTGCTCACACTCACACACCCAAACTGGATAAGTGCCGAAGCCCTATATCCCATGTCTATAGTTTTTTTTGGGTTACTAACCCATTGGTAACCAACCTTCTTATGCAAGTTTGAGGTCTTTTAATTTCAGAGGATCTATTCCCCCTCTACTTTGTACATGAGTCCTTTCCGATATATTATTCCATACACACCAAACATGTCATGTTTAGCATATACACACACAAGTCTTCAATGCATAAACACCTATTTCATGTCCTAGGTTCAATTTCTAGTATGTCATGCAAAAACCCGTTAATGACATATACAAAATCTATTTTTTTCAAAACAATTCACATTAAGCCTTAAGCTTAACACGCAACACCACATCACTAAAAATCCCATATAACCTCATATATGCAAAACATTTATCACATATGACATATAATCATAAGGAATGCACTCTAAGCATTTAACATCACAATGTTAACCATTTTCATGAAAGAAAAATAAAACAACAGCAATATAAAATGAACTATCTTCAAATGTCTCACATTTTCAACAATAATATAAAAACATAACATTTTATGCATATAATATGAAATTAAGCTTGTATTAAAAGACACAATACACACCCCCTATTTTAAAATATTAAATCTCTAACAAACCCTCAAATTCAACAACTTAAAATTCACCCAAACCTATCTTTGTTCAGTTCAAAATGATGCCCTCACCACATAGAACAAACTTCCATTCACCGGCACCTTCCAAATCTCACTCTAAAGCCCCCAAAACTTATAGAAAATGAAGAAAAATGAAAAGATAAGAGAGAAGAAATTCATAGCTATTTAGAAAGAGAGAAATGGCAAAAAAATAACTGAATTGTGATATTTATAAGCCTTAGGATGTAAAATGACCAAAACACCCCTAGTTCATTTAACGTACTTCCTGACCTCCATTTTTTAATCTAAAAGCGGCTATGGCCTAAAAATCAATTATACATCTCTTCTAACATTCTATTTGGTCTAAATCAAAAATAAAATTTTTCAAAAAATTATCCTATTTTTTGGGCCTCACCGACCCAAAAATTTCAAATTAAGCCAAATGGCTTAGAAAACTCTCAGAACCTTTAAAAAGTCCCTACATATGTAAATCACATTGAAAACATATGAAAATATATTTATCATCCTATTTCAAAAATAAAAAAATAAATAATTGAATCTCTCCACTATAGTACTAGGCTAATTTTAAATTATTATTTCTTATTATAAAGAGAAATGTGAGTTACTTACATAGTAGGTACCTGGCTATTGATTGAATATTTTTTTGTATGGTGCACCTAATTTGAAAGTGAAAATATTGATTTCTCTCACCTGGCAGACACAAGGAGATTATTGTATTCTCTCTATTTCATATACTGTAAGAACCTTAACTATTTTTGGCCGGTTTTCTTTTATTTTTATTTATTATCATATAAATACTTTAAATGATTATATATGTGTTTTCAAATATGAAATACATGTTTAGGGACTTGTGTAAGTGTCCGGAGGAGATTTTGGGAACGTTCGTCAAAAGTTGACTCTTTCGAGTCAGGTGGACCCAGGCGCTGGTTCCATAAGCCTGAAAAATCCAAAAGTGTTGAAATGATACCAAATTTGGAGGTTCTCTTAAATAAATATTTGAAATACTACGGAATCAATTTTGAGTCAATCAGAGTTACCAAAATTAAAAACGGAGCCCGGGAAGATTTTAGGAGAGACTAGTGGCATTTTTAAAAAATGACAGCTAGGTTTATAAATAACAAAGAAAAGATTACAAAATTTCATTCTCTCATTCTTTCATAATCCATGAGGAGCAATATAGATGCACATATATCTCTACATCTTCTTCTTCACTTCTCCATTGAATTAGAGGGATTTAGGGTGAGAATTAGAAGATACCGAAGAAGAGAGAAATGGTCTACACATTGAGGGCTCGATATTAGTTCAATCAAAATTAATTTCGGGCAAAGTTGAGTTTGGTGAGAAATTGGCTTGGAATTGAGGTAGGGGTGTTCTCTCCACCTTATCATCAATTACTTAAGAATTAATGTGATTTTGAGTTAATTAGTATGTTTAGGAATGTTAGAAAGTGAGTCTTGCATCTTCAATTATGCTAATTATTATTATTTGAGTCTCTACACACTAATTAAGGTGGTTGTTATATGCATTAATGTTATATGTATATGTTTTGATGAGATTGTGGATATAAGTTTCCTTTTAGTATAACCTATAGTTGTAGAGAAAATATTGTACATGTTGTGCTTTATATGTTTGATAAAATACATGAAAATGATCATTTCTTCAAATGTTGCATTGTTATATGTATGAAAAATACATATTTTAGCATGAAAATTAAGTGACTTAAGATGCATTTGGAATGTAAGTTATTGCATTGTTATATGCATGGAGGTACATGTTTTAGCATAGAAAATTATGGCTTATGATGCACTTGGAATTTTATGTGTTGCCATACTTGAACCCTATGTGATTGGTTGTTGATTTTGGAAATAGGTCAAAAGTGAAAAAGAGTCTCGAGCTTGGAACTTGACCAAGGGGCTTTTGTCTAGACCTTTGGGTTAGTAGTCCGTAAAGTAGAATATTTATTTTATCAAGACCCTCAGGTTGATCACCCGTAAAGTAAAATATTTGTTTTGTCTAGACCTTCTGGTTTTACCCGTAAAGTAGATTATTTGAGGAATTAGCTTGAAAAGCTCTTGACCCATGACCTATGACTACTCCCATCCTTGTGTGATTTCAAAACTTACATGGCTTGGTGTTTAAGTCTTGTTGTTAAATTGTGTTATTCATGTTGATACTTATGTGTTCTTTTACTTCAATTGAGAAATATTAAGTGTGTATTTCGTCTAGTATTGAATTGAGATTCCACGAGCATTGAAGTGTGCCATATAGTACATAGGAATTCCATGCTTGTATTTCATGTAGGTCACGTCGAGTCGATACATAAGTTGGTTGGGTATCTCTACTGGGCATGTTGATGTTCACCCGTCCTCCAACCATTTTTATAGATAAAGCACCGGTCGTTGATGGAGCTTAAGGTGCTCAGATTACGGGATCTTTATTACGTATCTTTCATTTATGTTATGCTTTCATATGCCATGTTTAGGCATTTATCAAAATTGTAATTTGAATTTAAGTATTGGATTTTATATTTATGAGCTATGTTTGGCATTGAGACCAATGGAGGTCAAATTATGGGATTTATGTTTAAGATTAGATTTCTTTCCTTTACATAAGAATAATTCCGATTATCTTATCATTTATACATGTTGTGAATCAAATGTGTCATTTAGAGTTGTGTATGCATGGTAAAATAACATTCTATTGATGACTACAATGTTGCATGATTGATTCAAGGTGGTTAAAACGAGATTTGAGCATAAAATAGTCTAAGTGTGAAGGTTCAAGATCTCTCTAGGGCATTTTGATCGTGTAAAATTTCTATTTCGCATGATCAAAATTTTTGATTGTGCGAAAGCATAGTTTCGCATGTGCGAAAAATTATAGAGTGTCAAAGCCTCGAGAGTTGAAAATTTCGCAACTACTTCGATATTACCTCAATCATGCGAGAATGTTCGATTATGCGAAATCTCAATTTCAAATGTACTAAAATCCTCGATTGTTCGAAATTGCACTTTCGATCATGCAAAATATTACAGTCCACCATAATATTAGTTATTCAGGTGTGGCTAGGTGTAGTCCCTTTGAGGTAGTTGAGGTCAAGTTGTGCACACACACATGGAAGAATTAGAATTATGCTTCTGCTGATTTATGAGTTGATAATTTAACTTTAATGATCATTATGATATTCAGTGAGGAATTGATGTATTGAAATTGTAAAGCCTTCCGCTACAAGTTATGGCCCAGTGTTGGGGTGTGACAGCTTGGTATCAATGATGATATCGAGTTTTGATCTTTATTGAGATGATTCATGTGTTAAATAAATGGGATCACTCTCAAAACTCATACTCGGAATAGGGATTCCAGTTACTCGAATTTTGGGGTGTGACAACTTGGTATCAGAGTGACCGGGTTTGAATACCTTAGACGATGGGTTAGGGTTGGACCATATTTGTACTAAGGGTTATGTTTAGATTTAAGAATGTGATCTTACGTGAACTAAACTTATGTGCTTATATGTTTGATGTTATATACTAAATTATGGAATAACTTGACATATTGTTGATTAAGAATATTAGGATTGATGAATTGATTAATTATGCCTTGTGACTAAAGTGTCTTCTTGTTTCCTATGTAGCAAGATGCCACCGAGATGTGCACGGGATGAGGTGTAAATGTTCCACAGGGATTGAATGATGGGGCATGGTTTATGAGGGAAATGGTTGAGACCATGTGACAAATTGCACGAAAAACTCATGAAGAGGAGGTACAAGTGCAACCTCGAGCGAGTCTTGCTTGAATGATGATCATAATGAGGGAATACAACAAGTATAGCCCTCCAAAGTATGCGGGTGGGTTTGATCCCTTTGAGGCAGATGATTGGATTGATAAGACACTTAAGCAATTGATTACACTTGAGATTGAGGAAGACATACGAGTTAGCATTACTACACTTCACCTCTTGAGAGAGGCAGACCATTGGTGGAAGTTCGTTGGGAACACTCGCAATGTTGAGGTGGTGGATTGGGAGGTGTTCAAAGGGCTATTTTTCAAAAAGTACTTTCCTACACCAGTGAAAGATTAGTTGAAGCAAGAATTCATCAACTTCACACAATTAGACATGAGTGTGATTGAGTATGAGACCAAGTTCACTTCTTTGGCTCATTTTGCTTCGAAGATGGTGACGGATGAGGAGATGAAATCAAAGCAGTTTGTGAGAGGGCTTAAGGTCTCCATAAGAAAGTGGGTATCGATCTTGGATTTGAAAACCTACGTTGTAGTTGTAGAGATGACTTTGATTGTTGAGAAGAATGACTAGGATGTTAAGAGGACCCGAGATTCCAAAGGACAAACTAGGAGTACAGGGCCCTTTTCTGATAGCTAGGCAAGGAAGAGGCACAGGGGTAGTACTTCATTTTCTTAGGGATAGCAGATTTACTATGCACCATCAGTGCCCTTACCCACTGGATCCTCAAGACCAATAATTTTGTGCCACCAGTGCCATCAGCTTGGTCATTATCAGACTGAGTGTCCTCAAAGGCAGACAATGGTCCCAGGAAAAGAGAGGACATGTTTCTATTGTCACTAGCCTTGTCATCTTAGGGCTGATTACCCCCAGAGATAAAGCTTACAAAGTAGGACCGACTCATAACAACACTATACTTAGTCTACGGTGAGTCAGTCTGGTCCTGGGGCTTTACCACCACCTCAACCAGTTTAGTCTACACATAGTTCTCGAGTGATGAGAGGGGGCACTGCTAGTGCATCTAGTCAGCAGTCTGGGCACCCAGGTACTAGCCAGAAGGGTCATAGAGCACAAGGTCGTGCATTCACACTCACACAGACAGATGCCCCAGCAGGACCGTCAGTGGTCCGAGGTATCTTCTTGGTTTCGAGCTTGTGGGCTAGGGAATTGGATAATTTGGGTGCATCTCGTTCATTCATATGTGTCGCATTTGCATTTGTTTTAGGTTTGGAGGTGTTTTGATTAGATACAATCTTGTCCATTGATACACTGGTTGGAGGCAAAGTCACCCTAGGTAGAGTTTGTCAGTCTTGCGAAATCGAGATTTTGGGACATCGATTAGTGTTCGACTTTGTTCTTCTAGACATGGCTAGCTTTGATGTCATTTTGGGTATGGATTGGTTGTCTACCTTTAGAGGCACTATCAATTATTATCGTATATAGGTGACAGTATATACGCCGGAGGGGGATCCTTTTTGCTTTGTGGGAGACCGAGATGACTTTAACACATCTTGTTACATAGCCCTGGTAGCCGGAATGGAGTAAGTTACTTCTTAGCTAGTTTTGTAAATAAAGAAGAAGATATGAAGTGTAAGGACTTTTCTCTTGTGATTTGTGACTATGAGGACGTGTTTTAGGGGATTTGGCAGTGTTGCCACTTCAACCAGAAGTTGTGTTTACTATTGATCTTGCTCTTAGTATCGCACCTATTTTTATGGTACCGTACCGTATGGCACCTAAGAAATTGAAAGAATTGAAAAGTCAATTATAAGACTTGTTAGACAAGATATTTGTACGTCCTAGTACATCACCTTGGGGAACTCCGGTAATCTTCGTTAAAAAAAAGGGATGAATCATTGTGATTGTGTATTGAGTACCAAAAATTGAACCGAGTGATGATCAAGAACAAATATTATTTGCCAAGGATAGATGACTTATTTGATCAATTAAAGGGTTCAAAATATTTCTCAAAGATCGACTTGATATCGGGATATTACTAGTTGAGGGAAAATGATGAGGATATTCCAAAAATCTCCTTCTGTACTCAATATGGACACTATGAGTTTCTAGTGATGCCATTTGGGTTGATGAATGCACTGGCGACTTTCATGGACTTGATGAATCGTGTCTTTAGTGCTTATTTAGACAAATTTGTTTTGGTGTTTGTGGATGAAATCCTAGTGTACTCATCATTAGAGAAGGAGTATGAGGAACACTTGAGGATGGTGTTATAACTTTTGAGGAAACATCAATTGTATGCCAAGTACGAGAAATATGAATTTTGGCTAATAGATGTGAAGTTCCTCGAGCACGTGGTGTCGGGAGGAGGAGTCTAGCTACATGGATCTTTCAAAGATTGAAGTTGTGATGAGTTGGGAAAGACTGAAAAGCGTGTTTGAAATTCATAGTTTCTTGGGCTTGGCAGGGTACTACTAACGTTTTGTGAGAAATTTCTCACGATTGACAACACCTATGACACGACTTACTCAGAAAGAAGTAAAGTTTGTGTGGAATGAAGCTTGTGAACATGCATTCATGGAGTTGAAGAGTAGATTGACTTTTGCTCCAATCTTGATTATTCCCGAACGTGGTTTGGGATATATGATCTATTGTTATACTTTGTGAGACAATTTGGGTTAGGTTTTGATGCAAATCGAGAGGGTAGTAGTGTATGGCTCTCGACAATTGAAGACACAAGAGCAAAATTACCCGACTCATGATTTAGAGTTTGTGGCGGTAATTTTTGCATTGAAAGTATGGAGACATTACTTGTATGAAAAAAAGGTCGAAGTGTTCTCCGATCACAAGAGTTTGAAGTACCTTTTCTCACAAAAGGACTTGAATATGAGGCAATGGAGATGGGTAGAGTATATGGAGGATTATAACTTTGATCTACAATACCACCCGAGAAAGGCTAATGTTGTAGCAAATGCCTTGAGTAGAAAGTCATGTGGTATCTTGGCAAGCATTGCAATCCGTGAGTGGAAGATGATGGAGGATATCTCAGAAATGGGATCATTTTTTAGTGCTAGTAGAGAGGCAGCAACATTGTTCATACTTATTACTCAACCAAATTTAGTGAATATGGTGATTAAGGAACAACAGCGGGACAGTGAAATGGAAACCATCCATACTCAAATTTCAAGTGGCGAAATGGTAAGAGGTTGGATAATGTATTCCGATGAAGGTTTGAGATTCAAAGGGAAGATGGTTGTACCATTGCCTTATAGGGATGATGTACTTAGAGAGTTTCATCACTCTAGAATTGTGGTACACCCCGGTGGTACCAAAATGTATCACAATTTGCGTCGACAATATTGGTAGAAAGGAATGAAAAGTTATGTTGCTCAGTTTGTGGTGAAGTGTCTTACTTGTCAACAAGTAAAGGCAGAACATAAAAAATTGATGGGTTTGTTACAACAGTTACTAGAAACAATGTGAAAGCGGGAGCATGTCACATTGACCAAAGTGACTCATTTTTTCCTATTCGGGTGACTGATGATGTGGATGTCCTAAGTTGGTTGTACATTGAACAAATACTGAGACTTCATGGCATACCGATTTCTATTGTGTTGGATAGAGACCCACGATTCACATCATGGTTTTGGTAAAGTTTTCAATCACCTATTGACACCGATCTCCATTTTAGTACAATTTTTCATCCTTAGACAGATGGTCAATCTAAAAGGACTATTCAGATTCTTGAAGATATACTTTGGGCTTGTGCCATGGATTTTCATGATGGTTAAGAGGATCACCTTCCATTAGTAAAATTTGCTTACAACAATAGCTATCAAGCTAGTATTGAAATGACACCTTTTGAGGCTTTGTATGGTAGACCTTGTAGGTCGCTCGTGTACTGGACTGAAGTTGGTGAGACAGTGGCTTTGGGACCTGACATAGTCCGAGAGGCCACCAAAAAGATCAAACTGATACGACAACGGTTGGTTACAGCTCAAAGTCGTCAAATGAGCTATGCCGATTAAAGGCGGTGACCTTTGGCTTTTGAGGTGGGAGACCATGTTTTTCTAAATGTCTCACCACAGAGGGTTTGATGCGGTTTGGACATAGTGACAAGTTATCGCCATAGTTTATTGGTTTATTTGAGATTTTAGAACGTAATGGTGAGGTTGTATACCGCTTGAAGTTGCCACCACAAATGTCAAGTGTGTACAATGTGTTTCATATTTCTATGTTAAAGAAGTATGAACCAGATCCTTCACATGTACTTTATTGGACGAATCTTGAAGTGGAGAAAGATGTGTCATATGGGAGGAGACCGGTAGAGATTATGGACTATAGAAAGCAAATGCTTTGAGGAAAGACCATCTCATTAGTCAAAGTCCTTTGGAAACACCATAGAGTTGAGGAGCCTATGTGGGAGCGGGAACAAGAAGTTCGCTCTAAGTATTCCGATTTATTTACTATTTGAGGTATGTCTTAATTTCGAGGACGAAATTTCTTAAAGGTCGGGAGGTTACAAGGACTGTGACTAGTTTTGCCGATTTTCTTTTATTTTTATTTATTATCATATAAATATTTTAAATGATTATATATGTATTTTTAAATGTGAAATACATATTTAGAGACTTGTATAAGTGTCCGGGGAAAGTTTTGGGAACGTTGACAAAAGTTAACTTTTTCAGGTCGGGTGGGCCAGGCGCAGGTTTCGTGGGCCTAGAAAATCTGAAAGTGTCAGAATAACACTAAATTCGGAGGGTAGCTTAAATAAAATATTTGGCGCACTACATAATCGATTTCGAGTCAATCAGAGTTACCAAAATTAAAAACAAAGCCTGGGAAGGTTTTACGAGAGACTTGTGGCATTTTTGTAAATATGATAACTAGGTCTATCAATAGCAAAGAAGAGAATACAAAATTTCATTATCTCATTCTTCCATCAGCCGTGAGGAGCAATATAGATACACATATATCTTTACATCTTCTTCTTCACTTCTCTATTGAATTAGAGGGCATAGAGTGAGAATTAAAAGAAGTTAAAGAAGAGAGAAACAATCTATGCATTGAGGGCTCGATATTGGTGCAATCAAAATTGATTTCAGGCAAAGTTGAGTTTAGTGAAAAATTGGCTTGTAATTGACGTAAGGGTGTTCTCTCCACCTAGTCATCGATTCCTTAGGAATTGATGTGGTTTTGAGTTAATTAGTATGTTTAGGAATGTTAGAAAGTGAGTCTTGCATCTTCAATTATGTTAATTATTATTATTTATGTCTCTACTTGCTAATTAAGGTGGTTGTTATATGTATTAATGTTATATGTATATGTTTTGATGAGATTGTGTATATAAGTTGCCTTTTAGTATGACCTACAATTGTAGAGACAATATTGTACATGTTGCGTTTTATATGTTTGATGAAATGCATGAAAATGATCCCTTCTTTAAATGTTGCATTGCTATATGTATGAAAAATATATGTTTTAGCATGGAAATTAACTGGCTTAAGATGCACTTGGAATATGAATTGTTGCATTGTTATATGCATGGAGGTACTTGTTTTAGCATAGAAAATGAGTGGCTTATGATGCGCTTGGAATTGTATGTGTTGTTATACTTGAACCCTATGTGATTGGTTGTTGATTTTAGGAGTAGGTTAGAATGAAAAAGGGCCCCAAGCCTGGAACTTGGCCAAGGGAGTTTTGTCTAAACCTTAGGGTTAGTAGCCCATAAAGTAAAATATTAATTTTATCTAGACCCTCAAGTTGATCGTCTGTCAAGTAGAATATTGATTTTGTCTAGCCCCTCGGGTTTTATCCGTAAAGTAAAATATTTGGGGAATTAGCTCGAAAAGCGCTTGACTCGTAACCTACGACTACTCCCATCCTTGTGTGATTTCAAAACTTATGTAGCTTGGTGTTTCAGTCTTGTTGTTGAATTGTGATATTCATGTTGATGCTTATGTGGCCTTCTACTTCAATTGAGAAATGTTGACTGTGTATTCCGTCTAAGTATTGAATTGAGATTCCATGAGCATGTACATTGTTGTATGCCATGTAGTATGTATAAATGTCATGATATCATCTCACGAGCATTGAAGTGTATCATGTATTACATAAAAATGTCATGCTTGTATTTCATATAGGTCGTATCGAGTAAATGCATAAGTTGGTTTTGGTATCTCTACTGGGCATGTTGATACTCACCCCTCCTACCCCAACCATTTTTACAAATAATGCACCAGTCGTTGATGGAGCTTGAGGCGCTCGGATTATAGGATCTTTACTATATAGCTTTCGTTTATATTATGCTTTCATATGCCATATTTAGGCATTTATCGAAATTGTAATTTGAATTTAAGTATTGAATTTTATATGTATGAGTCATGTTTGGTATTGAGACCAATGGAGGTCAAATTATGGGACTTATGTTTAGGATTGGATTTCTTTCCTTTACATAAGAATAATTTTGATTATCTTATCGTTTATACATGTTGTGAATCAAATGTGTCATTTGGAGTTCTGTATGGTAAAATAACATTCCATTGATGATTACAATGTTGTATGATTGATTCTAGATGGTTAAAATGAGATTTGAGCATAAAATAGTCTAAGTGTGAAGGTTCAGAATCTCTGCAGGAAGGGCATTTCGATCGTGTGAAATTTTCATTTCGCATGATCAAAATTTTCGATTATACGAAAGCGCAGTTTCGTATGTGCGAAAAATTGTAGAATGTCAAAGTCCCGAGAGTTGAAAATTTTTGCAAGTACTTCGACACTACCTCAATCATGCGACATCTCAATTTTGATTGTGCGAAACTGCACTTTTGATCATGCGAAATATTGTCGTACACCACAATGTTTAGATATGCAGGTGTGGTTAGGTGTGGGGCCCATTGGGGTTAGTTGAGGTCGACTTGTACAAACACATTTGCAAGAATTAGAATTATGTTTCCACTTATTTATGAGTTGATTTAAATTAAATGATCATTATGATATTTCGGTGAAGAATTGATGCATTGAAAATGTAAAGGCTTCCGCAACAAGTCATGGCCCGGTGTTGGGGCATGATAGCTTGATATCAATAATGATATTGAGTTTCGATCTTTATTGAGATGATTCATGTAGTTAAATGAATGGGATCACTCTCAGAACTCGGACTCGGAATGGGGATTTCGATGACTCGAATTTTGGGGTGTGAGACACCACCACCTCCTCTAACAGCACCACTTCTTACCACTACCCCAAAAAAAATCCATAAACCTTAGTTCATGCTTAATTTATTGCTCTGAATTTGTACAAAATGGTAGGGGGCTTTGGCAATGGATTTTTTTGTATCTTTTTCATATAAATAGATATGTGTGTGTATATATATATATATATGCATTACTGTGTATTCGGAATTGAAAAAGTACTTCAAATCAATAATGTTGTTGTAGATCCCTCACCGAGATTGCATATACCTATATATATACACACATATACATATACCCAACTTGCATTACACACATATATAAACCCAAATCACATTATACACACACACATATATATACCCAAATTGCCTTATATATATGTATACACACACCCCTCAAATGAGACCCAGATCTTTCCAAATTGATTGTTTGTATATATATATGTACATGTATATATTATTTTTCTCTCCATCTCCAATCTTTCTCTAATAAATATATCACACACTCTTTCTATATACACACACTCACGTTACAGAGCTATTACTGTCATTTCTTTTTCAAAAAGCTTTGTATTAAACCCAAATATCTCAAAAGAATTCTTCAAGAAAACTCAACTCTGGCGCCATATGCTCCGTTGCCGACTACCTCCCACTGTGCTTCAAACACACAATTCCCTTCTCCAACTACTCCGGCAGCACCCTCCGACTTGGACAAACCGACATCTCCTGTAAGTTCAATCCAATCTACCTTACAATCGTATGTATAACAAGCTCTATCTAGAGAGATAGAAAGATGGAGAGAGGAGAGAAAAATGGAAATAGAAAAGAAGATGAAAGAGAGGGAGAGGGAGAGAGAGCATGAAATTCGATCGAATAAAGAGGCATCAAATACAACCCTATAATAATTAAGGTTTATTTAGTCATTTTAGTAAAAGTGTTTTTTATATTATAATATTATATAAATTATAAGGGTATAAATGACTTTTCACACGTTTGTGTGACGACCATTGGTAAGAAGGGTACATGTTGTTAGAAAACACCAATTACCTTTTAATTTTCTAGTCTGCTAGGAAAAGATGTGTTCCGTGGATTTAGAAATCGTTTGATAACCGTTTATGTTTAGTATTTATTGTTTAAGTGTTTATATAAACAGTGTTTATGTTACGATTTTGTTTATCCATAAACATGAATATTGTTTGATAAAAAAAAAAAGGTTTGGCTTATTTTAAAAATCATAAACAGAAAAATATGTTTATTAACCTTAAACTATTTTTTTTTTTAAATTCTAATTGAATCCTAGCCTTATGTAAATTCAATTTCCTTAAGACAAATTTGTTCCTTTTAGTGTTCAAGGTGATGAACAATTGTCTCTCAAGATAGAACTGGATTTACGATTCTAAAGAGGTAGCACTTCAATCTCTAAAATCCTTCGAACATAACATGTGTACAACTCGAACTATATATATGATATGCCATTGTTTCTATGTTTAATGTTATGTATGACTAGCTATATATAGAACCAATAGTGAACATACATGTTTGTTCGCGAAGAGTTATACCTATTCCAGAACAAACATGATTGTTCGTGAAGAGTCATACCTATTCCAGAATAGACATGTTTGTTTTTGAAAAATCATAACTCTACCAGAATAGTCATGTCTATTATTCAGACAACCACCACTTAAGACCATGTTTGGTTGGAGGATTTTAATAATCAATTTCTCATTAATAACTAACGATTTTTTTGACAAATTCGTCCGACAAAATATACATAAAAAAGAAACTAATAATATTGGGTTAGATACACACGACAAAAATTAAAAGTGTTGTTTTAAAAATATTTTGATAATTTATAAACAAAACAAAAATAATCAAACATGTTTATCTTTTCATTTTATAGACAATAAAAACTAAACATAAACTATTACTATAGTACTCTTAATTGTGACGTACCAAATGATACACACGAGTCACAAGACAGGAGGGGAGTGGATCGACTCGTCTCTATGAAGGGGTATATCCTGGCTTAAGCCGGCTCCATTGCCTTCTTGTATATCTCCACGTTGCTTGGTTTATATATATATATATATATATATATATCAGTGTGTGTATGAAGAAAGTTGGAGAGATTTTTCAAACGCAAGGAAAAGGAGTTGTTCTATACAGGGAAGGAGTAGGATACTTCCTTGATTCGAATAAACGTCATGTCATTGCACCAACCTTTATATAGACTGCTTCAATATTCTCCTGAAATTAAGTGTGATAAGTTATAACTTTCCAAAAGAAACATTTACAAACATGTGTATGTATGCAATAAAAAGCATCATGGATGATATTGTTACATGTAGGCATCCAAGAGTTGGAGAAATTACTGCAGAATTGATCACAAGTTGTTAGGCAAGTTAAAAATGGAATAAAACTGATATATTTCTGACCATGCAATAATTTTTTCTCTTATTTAAGTGAATAGTATTTTCGGTTAGTTTATCACTATTGAGAAAAAAAATATGAACCGAAAAACAGTAATTATGTTTAAAATTAGTGACAAATTAAATTTGTATTCAACATACTCCTTTTAATACCTTGATACATTATACTAACATTGAATTATTATCCTTAATTTTCTATAAACTTAAGTCATCAGTACAATTAATTATGTCTTTTCTAAATTATTTAAACTTTTTTGTAATTTTGTTGTGTCTACAATCAATGGCCTAGTGGATAAGAGCCCGAAATAGTATTTTGAACAAATTTAGGAGTAGAGCACTTTTACAATACTACATGTGATGCGAGCTCATTCAAGCTAGGATTGGTACCCATCAAAACAATAATACTCTCTCCCTCTCTTAGTATCGGTCAACTTAATCCCACAAATCTTTTTAAAACTTTTTTTTTTCGAAAATTCAAGCAAATTGTATATAAATTTATTACAAAAAGTATATATATATATATATATATATATATATATCCTCCCTCAGCTTCTTCAACATCCAAGGCTATGGTTATGCATGTGATTGTATTCATCATGTATGCATATATTTTACCATCTATTCCTCCCTCAGCTTCTTCAACATCCATATTAAATGTTCCTCCCTCAGCTTCTTGAAAAGTAGAACATTTAATATGGATGTTGAAGAAGCTGAGGGAGGAATAGATGGTACATATATGCATACATGATGAATACAATCACATGCATGACCATAGCCTTGGATGTTGAAGAAGCTGAGGGAGGAATAGATGGTACATATATGCATACATGATGAATGGTTTTGATACAACCACATGCATAACCATGGCCTTGGATGTTGAACAAGCTGAGGAAGGAATCGATGGTACATATATGCATACATGATAAATATATGGTTTTGATTCAATCACATGCATAACCATAGCCCTTTTTTAAGGCCATTAAGACTAAAGAGCCCTGCTAGCTAGATGGCAATGGCTGGGCATATGAGTATGAAATTAAAGCACTGGTATAGTACTTGGTAGGACCCTTGATTAGACTGAAAGTGGATCAAATTTCGATGTTGACTTCAATTGAAATGGGTTTAGGCTGTATCTAATAAAACAATTAATTAAGCTAACTCAATCAAATTCAGCAAATATTACACCCATCATTTTATTTATTAATTTATTTTTAAAATAAGACATATCATATATATGTCAAGGTACTAATAAGGTGATGGAGGGTGAGGACGCGATGGTCCACGTGGCGACGGAGGAGGCGGATGGTGGTGGTGGTGCAAAAGGATCCCAACGCAGCTTGGTAGTGGAGGCATTGGCAGTTACGGAGGTGGAAGATAATGATGTCCACCCGGTGGTGGCTTCAAGCTTCCACTTGCGGCGAAAAACCTAGATGCGGCTGGACCAGGCCACCGGTGAGGATGGGTTTTCGTTACGGGTGGAAGCTTGAAGCCACCACCGGGTCCACAGCATTATCCTCCAAGACTTCTACGTGGATCTTCAAAGCGGGTTGTCCGAGGGCTTATTCATAATATATACACACACACACACACACATACATGGTACACGACGAATGGTATGGTTTTTCAATCATCAGCTTGAAATGAAAAATCTTGGACCTCTCAGTTATTTTCTTGAGTTGAAAATTACTAGGGCTACTGATGGCTACTACCTTACTCAAGCAAAGTACTATTCCGATCTTCTTTCCAAAGTTGGCATCATAGATAAAAAGATTGCTGATACTCCACTTGAGCCTAATGTGAGACTCACTCCATGTGATGGTGAACTTC
The DNA here is from genome assembly GCA_026545225.1 of Cornus controversa. Taxonomy (NCBI): domain Eukaryota; kingdom Viridiplantae; phylum Streptophyta; class Magnoliopsida; order Cornales; family Cornaceae; genus Cornus; species Cornus controversa. Next base: position 34,073,729 of record CM048853.1, read on the forward strand.
TTTGTGATCATACTCTGTATCGTCAGTTGGTTGGTAGTCTGGTATATGTTATTGTCACTCGTCCAAATATTTCTCATGTTGTTCATATCGTCAGTCAATTTATAACTTCGCTGAGATCAGTTCATTTACTGTTGTTCTTTGTATTCTCCGTTATGTCAATGGTACTATATTTCGTAGACTATTTTTCTCGTATCAGTCTTTACCAATGTTTTGTGCTTATTCTAATGCAGATTGGGTTGAAGACCCAATAGATCGTCGTTCCACTATAGGATATTGGGATATTGCTTCTTTTTTAGTGACTCTCTGATCTCTTGACATAATAAGAAACAGTTTGTTATTACTCGATCTAGCATTGAGGCTGAGTATAGAGCACTTGGAAATGTTACTTCTAACCTCTTTTTCTTTACGCATGGTTTTGATTCAATCACATGCATAACCATAGCCTTTTTAAGGCCTTATGACTAAAGAGTCCTGCTAGACAATGACAATGACAAGTATCAAATTAAAGCACTTGGTGGGACCCTTAATTATACTGAAAGTGGGTAAAGTTTGGATGTTGACTTCAATTGAACATGCCACGTAGTGGAAGGTGCTTGGCTGAAACCAATAAAACAATCAATTAAGCAACCCAATCAAATTCAGCAAATATTACACCCATCATTTTATTTATTTATTTATTTTTACAATAAGATATCATATGTATGTCGAGGTACTAATAAGCTGGTGGAGGTTGAGGACCCGGTGGTCCACGTGGTGGCGGAGGAGGAGGAACTGGTGGTGGAAAAGGATCCGGAGACAGCCTGGTGGTGGCCGCATTGGCAGTCCTGGAGGTGGAGGATAATGGTTTAGACCCGGTGGTGGCTTCAAGGTTCCACCGGTGGCGGAAAAGCCATCCTCGCCCGCGGCTTGGTCCTGCCGCATCTGGGGCCTCAGCCGATGCACCGCCGGAGACTGCGGCGAAACCGACCAGGACTTCTACGAGGATCTTCAAGGCGGGTTGTCAGAGGGCTTATTCATAATATATATATATATATATATGGTACTTGCAGTGATCGATGGAAGCTATTTGGTCACCTTACCACTAATATATGTGTATATATATATATATATATGGTACATGACGAATGGTACGGTTTGATTGATTATCAACAAACCCATAATATATAGCTAGGTCGAACACAATTCGTACAACAACAACAATTAATGTTGGATATTTACGGGAAAAGGAAATAAAAATGGTGGTTTTGCAATTTTGATATCTGATCAACATACCTTAACTGAGATGCATACATATACATATACATATATAACTACAAGAACAACAATGATACAGTATAGAAGTAGTTTGAACAAACGAGTGCTTCCATGTTTCAATATTTGTGAATCAATAACAAGCACATACACTAGCAATTAAGCTTTTATGTAATATTATTCAAACCAAAGGATCACCATGAGTACTGAACAAAATACAACATAAGGTGGTGCTAAGACACCCAAACCTGAACAAAAGCAACACTCCCAGATCATATATATATATATACAGGACCATTATATTGTGACAACAAGATAATTAAACTAGCAACAGCAACAAGAAGGTGAAATTAAAGTTGTTACTGATCATCATTATCTTGAGGAAAACAAAAGACAGTCTTCAATTTTCGGAGTAAGGCCAAGAATATCTGCTTTTTTATGTTACCTCGAACAGGAAGAGTACTAACAAAGGAGTCCATGTTCAGGTTTCTGCTTTTGATCGAAGATGTCTTCTGTGAGTGTTCACACTTGAAACACTCTTTTGTTGCTTCCATGGTTTCTTTAGGGTTTTTTTTTTTTTTGCGAGAGAGAGAGAGAGAGAGAGAGCGCTGGAGCTGATGAGGAACTTTTAGTGTGTGCAGAGTTCAAGGGAATGGTTGAGATTGGACCAGATGGTCTAATGTTAACCCTTGATGCAGTTATGCGTTTCCGTACACAAGATTTGTGGCGCCACCATAGTTGATGTGTTTGGTGTCCTCTGTGAGAAGTCAACAAGAGTGTGTCGTTGTTGTATCGCGGCTCGATTTAGTATATTGCAACCGGTATTGAATCGCGGTAATCCGCGGGAGCCAAAACCAGTCCACCAAACGCCATCGTTTTCGTGAGCCACCAAACTCGGCTCCCATGTTGGGTGAGCTAGCTCAGAGCCCAATGCGCCAAAAGGCCTCTAAAATCTTGATAATAATTACGGTAGAACCAATGAAGGCGTCTCCATATATTGCGGACAATTGCACTAAAGTAACTACTGTGTCTTGTGAATTGAATAAAAAATAAAATAAAATATATTGAGTCAATGAGATAATTTTTAAGATTTTACTATCACATGACAAATACAACGCATTCAAATATAGGGTTACTCTCCTTTAAATTCTGATTTGAACATGGTAGAATATGATGCAGTGGAGTACTGACAAACTCTTCAAAAGCATATAAGATACAAATACAATAAAAATTACGATATATATATATATATATATATATATATATATATATATATTTCTCTATATAAATTTTAAATAATAAATTTTCTCAAGTTATATAGATATATTGTTAATTACTATTTTATTTTTATAAATAAATTGAGAGATGAGAGCTGAGAGTTATATTGTATGGACAATTCGTGAATTATATTAATCTTTGATGTATTGTCCTTATATTTCAATTCATTCTTTTTATAGAAATTTCAATCTTTTCTTCACAATTATATTATAACATGGTACTTGAAAAAAATAAAATTTTGATGTTCAATGTGTCTGAAAAGTATTAAATACTTGTTAAACACATAAATTTATTCTCAAATTATGTACTCGTTTAGAAAGTATTGAACATGTGGTTCACAAAGTGTTGGATATTGACACAACATTAGTAGTATCTATGTTTCATTGTGTTTGAAACAAGAGTGTAGATATTAAAAAATTACATGATGGATTCAAAATATAATTTGGGTTTATCTTCAGCTTAGTCCACTTTGGAATATGGCCCAATGAGTCAAATAATTTGAAACACAGACCTACCACAAATGAATGAGTCATGAGCTAATCCAAATTATCTAAAAACGTCCAAGCCCGCTTAAAAATAGGTCAAATAGATAATTATATATATATATATATATATATATATATATATATATAATTATCATCAAAGATAATTATTATGTATATATTGGATAATTATCACAATTATCATAAAAGATAATTATAGGATAATTATCAAAAGAAAAGAAAGTTACAAATCTACCCCTCCGATGAGCCTAAAAATAAAGGTCCAGAGGTGGGGGAGAAAAGGGAGGGGACTCTGACAAAATACTGAAGATCTGCCGCACTCTGCCTTCAATCAACACTTGAAACTTTGAAGACATGTTCATCCAACCTTCAAAACTTTAAAGAAAAAGAACAACAAGTACATTCAAAGTCGTGTCGTTCTTCTTTCATGATTCAACAAATTCAAAGAATCATCAACAAGATTGTTCGAGATCAAGCTTATTCAGCCTTCGATCAAAAATTCTCACCGACTTCAACAAAAAAACTTTCAGAGAAAGCTGAAACTTTGCAGGATTCTTCACTCTAAATCCAAAGCTCCAAAGCATCTAAACTTTGAAAGAGAAGAACAACAAGCACATCATCCACGTGTCATTCTTCACCAAAATTTCAATCCAATTCAAGATCAAGCTCTAGCAACCCTTGTATGTTCCATTTCTCTTGTAACTTGTTGATTCTATGTTGTTGGTTAAGCAACTTCCCTTGTTCCTCCATGGAATGTTTTTCTCCTTTTATAATACTGATTTACATTATAAAAAATAATAATAATAAAGTACAATAGCAAAGAGGGCACGCATACCCTTAGAGTAACCAAAAATCCGAACCAGAGCAGGTAAATCTACTCCTTAATACAATGAATTCTAGAATGAGAATGTAAATAGTCAATCCGGCTGTCCTAAGAACTAAGGGCATGTGCATCTTTCTTTGAATCTCTGTATCCACAAATTACACAGCGACGTATAATATATATATATATATATATATGAAAGAGAAATATTAGAGAAGGATAAGACCAGTATATATACAAACAAAGAACACTACAACAAACAAGGGCATTTGTGATAGAAAAAAGCGTCACTAATATTTCATATTCTGTCGCCAAAAAATTTTAGTTATGAAAATATATTGTCACGGCGCCGTCACCTTAAACTGCGTTGCGGATTCTATATTGTTACAATTTATTACCAAGCATTACTAATGCTTGTTAATTGTGACGAAACAATATTGTCACGAAAAAAGTTATTTTAGTGACATCCCTTTGTTTCGTCACAATTGAAGTATTCATTTGTGACAATTTTAGAGTGTCATAAATATTTTTTATTTGTGACAGCAAATTTTTGTTACTTATAATGTTCTACTTGTGACATTATATTACCGTCACAAATACTTTTTATTTGTGTAGTCAAATTTCTGTTACCTATAATAAATTATTTGTGACACTATTTTATGTCACAAATACCCTCTTTGTCTTTTTTCTCCCCTATCCAATTTTGGTCTCCACTAATACTATTCCTATTTTTTTTTTTGTTCTCAACCATACTCTATCATCACAAATCCATAAATATTTTTTTCTAACTAAAGACTAATCATCAGTTGCACACATTTGCGAATATATAGCACACAAAAAAATCATAACATACTAACATGATTTTATATCAAGAAAAGATTTAACATATGAGGTCCTATTTTTTAAAAGTATCAATACTCTGCGTCATTGTATTGAGCTTATTACACACAAATGAAGTAGTTTTACAATGTCCATCAAGAGGATATTGGTTCAATTCACTTTCAATTAGAATTCTACAAATTTAGAGAGTATTTTCAATATAAAGGAAGAACTGCCAAGTGAAAACTATCAATACTTTGCCTCTTTTAGTCATTCTGTTTGTTGCATGATATCAAGTAGGCCTTTTAGCACCACTAGCAATGAGTCACTCCCAAGAGGCCTGTTAAGATCAAAATGATAAAGACATGAGACTAGAAAACACAAAACAAAGACAGCAAGAAACACGGAAAAAAGAACATACTACAGTAGTACCTGTTCCATTCGATTTGGAACTTGAAATTGTGACATAAAGTCCAACATCTTATTCATTCTCTCCTCCATATACTTTGCTCCATTTGCTTAACTTTTTTTATTGCCTCACTAGCCCAAATTTCAACAGCGTCAACTTTACTCTCCGTAGCCTGTGCCCTATGTTCTGCTACCTCAGCCCTCTGTTCTGCAGCCTCTGCTCTCCTACAAGCATCATCTAACTCCTTACGAGAGCAAAGTCCCAAGGTAGATGTGGGCTTCACACCATATCCTAACCCACGCTGATACCCTGACTTGTTCTTATTAAGCACACCATCAGCAATATTGTCTATATCTATTGAGGTAGGGTCTTTAACTAGTTGGGAAGCTTGCAAATACTTTCTTGTCATTCCCTCCTACAAACATATTTTAAAAAATAACCTTTTTGAGAACTTCTATAACCAATCAATTTTATTAAATTAGCTATATTAATTGGTAAATATACTCTGCATCAACCCAACCGTAGCAGTCTTTGCCCATTTCTAAAAGATCTGTTTTCTCTACTTGTATAACATTATCAATTTGTGTATGACATTATATAGTGGCAGTGCTTTACTATGTTAATATGAAACCAAAAATGAAGTTAAAAAGAAATAGACCTAGGTATAAAATAACCAAGTACACGAATGAAAAATAAAAAGGTGGTCTTACGTGGAGCTTTTGAGCTTCTTGGGTAGTCCATCCATTTTGAGACCTATGTGTTTCTTCAAATAACTCAATTCGAGTGACTTCCCGACTTTTCTTACGCCGCTATTTATCAAATAAGACATATTAAAATTTTCTGTTAACATTTAATAAAAGAAAATAAAAGCAGTTAACTTAAAAAAAAAAACATGATATGCATATTACCAACTCCTCACGACGCTGAACAAAAGATTTGGATCTGCCACAATGAGTAATTTTGTTCTTGGCCCTATTCACTTTGTTAATTTTACTCACTCGTTGTAATGAAATATTAATAATACATGAAACATGCAAATATCTTAGTCATTTTTCAATAGGGCAACTCATTTTCTTAGTCAGTTTGCTTTGAAGCATAAATGTACTTAACCTTGAAAGAATAGAGAAGAAACATTAAATATGCTACCTAAACTTAACCTTGAAAGTATTAGACATTATTCTGTTGCATATGATGTCCCAATCCTCTTGTTTGACATGATCATATGGATGACGACGTGCTTCCTCCTCAGTAGGATACTTGTCAAAGTGGTTTTTCATCTTATGCCTATACATCTTTAGACAAATCTTAACCTGTTGCTCTACAATCTCTTTGACATGTGGATCATCAAAATTGAGTATAAATTTTTCCTACAAGTGGTGAAAAATGACAATTCAAATTAATTATTGACACCAAAAGTATGACACAAATCAGTGATGAAGAACATGATCATTAATCTAACATACAAAGTTTATAGATTGAACTTTCAAGAGCCATTCTCAATAAGCTCAGCAACACAAGCTTTCTGATTCGACCCACAAACACTCAGAAAAATTAAGGCTGAAGTACAACTCATAAATGTTTCACCATAGCAGCTAACCATTAACACTCTTCTGAATTTAGCTGAAGCTAAAATAATTAAAAGTATCAAGAAAATAATAATTAAAAAGATCAAATTTTCAAAACGTATATATGACAAATTAATAGATCAAAAACTCAAGGTGCTCAAACTTTTCCATAGTGAAAATCTAGTACCATTGGGCATAAATTATCTTCTTAAAGGATGCTTGAAAGAATACCAAAACATAATTAATTAAGACTAAGTAATTTTTTATTAATGTAGACTAGGTAAGTTTTTTTTATCATAACTCAACCAGTGAGTTTATCTGGTTAAGTTTATCTTTTCAGTGTCCATACTTGATTACCTAATACAGTAAAATTGAACAAAAGTAGGAATTTTATAACTTGAAAAAACTCGACAAATGCAAAGTATTTACAATATTTTTCCATTGTCATTTCAGTACATGATAGAATGATGATTACATTAGATCATCGTCAGTGTCATCATCACTAGGAAAAATGTTCTCACCATCAGAAAAGTCACTCATCAATGAATCATTTTCTTCACAAACATCTTCATCGTCTATGAAATTATCATCTTCCTCAGTTAACTGTTGACCCTCAAGAATGACATCAACATCAACATGGTTAGGAGCCAAGTCTTCCCTATTCAACTGTAATAATTCCATGTCCCCATCAAGTTTAACAACACCACCAATCTCGCAAGACTCATGTTCCTGGTAGGCATTGTCATGAGCATTATCCCCTTCTTCTTCAACTCCTTCTTTTGCCTCCGGCAGATCAAACAAGTTTCTATTATTTATCTTTTGCACAACTTCCCATGAACCTCAAAGTTTTGTGTCTTTAACATAAAAAAACTTGTGCAGCCTGAGTAGCTAGAATGAAAGGATCATCCTTATAGGATATACGAGAGAAGTTAATGGTGGTGAAGTAAGTATCTTTCTGTATTCCACGCTTATTGCTAACATCACACCAATCACACCTAAAAAGATATATAGATTTGCCAATACCATATCTAAGTTTAATTATATCAGTCAAAACACCATAGAATTCCATCTCTTCGGATTGTTTATCCCCTTTGACAACTACGCCACTATTTTAGATTTTTCAATGTCTTTCTCTTTCAATAGTATGAAACCTTATGCCATTCACAATGCAACCCGTATATCTTTTTACTCATGGATCAAGTCCACACGCTAATGAATATATATCATCAGTAGCAATCGTGGACTTGTGATGGCATAACATTATAATCTATTAAGAAGAAAAGTAAAAGTTAAATATTTATTCATATTGGATAATAAAGAAATGATAGGCATTACAATCGCATAATTAAAGTATATTATGTGACCACTTACTCGTTCTTCAAACCATTTAACAAATTGTTTTGCATGCATCTCTTTTGTATTTTCAGGATTTTGTTCCCTAACCACTTCTAAATGCTCTCTCTTTGGTAATAAATAGATGTCAATTACACACACACACACACACACACACACACACACACATATATATATATATATATATATAAATGCAACACATAACTATTAATAAATTATTCACTTACGCTAGGTATGACCATACTTCAGCACAATTATTAAGCACGTACATTTTAGCCTTATTAAGATTAGGAACATCCATTGTATCATAACTTGCTGAACCAAAAGCACGAACAGTGTTTCTGAATATAGACATTCCAACTCTTTCAGTTGTCTGTGCTCCATCGTTATTTCTTTTTTCTTTGTTGAATCTTGTCTCAACCCCTCGAAAATACATAGAACAAAAAGTGACGCACTCACTATCAATATAAAGTATGTAGAAACCTATTTGATACATGTTTTGATACAAAAATTATGTCAATTAAAACAATTATGCACATTAATAAATCAATTATGAAATGAACAAATTTAGACACCACCTTTCAATTGGGAACATCCATCGATATTGGACAGGCCCTGCTAAAATTGCCTCACGTGGCAAATGAACAGCCAAGTGGACCATTACATCAAAAAATGATGGGGGAATATCATCTCCAACTTACAGAGTATGACAACAATGTCCTTCTCTAGTGCCTCTAAGACTTCCAATTTTAATGTTTTATAACACAACTCCTTAAAGAACATTCCCAACTCAATCAATGCATTGCAAACATCATTAGGCAAGTATTCACGAATACCAATAAGTAGAATCCGTTACAAAAGAATGTGGGAATCATGGATTTTCAGTCCAGATATCTTACAATCATTGGTTTTCACACACTGAGAGATGTTCAATGCATAGCCACCAGGGAACTTTATCGATTTTAACCACTTCCAAAAGCTCTTTTTTTCATTTACTGACAATGTGTAGCTCGCAGGTGGAATTACAAACTTATCACCTTTCTGAATAAGATGCAATTCTTTTCTGATTCCCATTACTTCTAAATTCATGCGAGTCTTAATAGTGTCTTTTGTTTTCCCTTCAATATTCATCAATGTACCCAACACAATTATCACATATATTTTTCTCAATATGCATAACATCCAAATTGTGTTACAATTTCAAAGTTCGCCAATAAGGCAATTCAAAAAATATGCTCTTTTTCGTCCAATTTAACTCATTCTTAGGACGCTTCCTCTTTCTATTATTTGATGTCTTTCCAAACCTAGTGGGTGTAACTTGTTCTAATTGTTCCAGCACATCATATGCAATCAACTCCTTTGGTGGTAATCTATTCTCTTTTTTGGCATCAAACTTCTTGGAACGTTTTCTCCATGCATGATCTTGAGGTAAAAATGACGATAACACAGGTAACATATCTTTTTTCTATGCGTTAATCTAATAGAATATGTATCTTTGTTACAAGTTGGACATGTCATGTAACCCTTCGTGTACCATCCAGATAAATCTGCAAATGCTGGAAAGTCATTTATAGTCCAGAGTACCGCTGCATGCAACTTGAAATTTTTTCTAGTAAAAGCATCATAAGTCACAATGCCATTCACCCACAACTCTTTTAATTCATCAATAAGTGGTCGCAAGTATACATCAATGTCCTTTCCAGGCGATCTAGGTCCAGGAATAAGCAATGACATATAAAGATACGGTTCCTTCATACATTTCCAATATGGCAAATTATACGGTGTAACTATTACTGGTCACATGCTGTAGGCGTTGTTCATGTTACCAAATGGATTAAACCCATCACTTGATAGCCCAAGTCGGACGTTACGAGGATCATTGGCAAACCAACCATGCTCTTTGTCAAATTCCTCCCACACCTTAAAGTCCACCGGATGCCTTAAAACATTAATCTCCTTTACATGCTTCTCTTTGTGCCACCTCATATCTATTGCTGTCTTTCTCGACATGAACAACCTCTGAAGTCTTGGTGTTAGTGGAAAGAATCGAAGAACCTTATGAGGAACTTTCTTACTCTTGCCTTCATCTTTTTTATACCTAGACTCCCCACATGCAGGACACTCCTTCCTATGTTCATATTCCTTCCAGAAAATAATATAGTCATTTTTACATGCATGTATTGGAGTATAGCCAAGACCTAATTCACACATTATGTTTTTTTGTCTCGTAAAGGGATTTAGGCAATGTTTCACCTTTAGGAAATGCCTTCTTCAGCAACTCTAACAACATGTTAAAAGACTTGTTACTCCATCAACCCTGTACCTTCAAATAGAATAATTGTACAAGAAAAGACAATTTCGAGAACTCCGTACAACCCAGATACAATCTGTCAAATCCTTTATATTCAGATTCTTCTTCAGGTAAATTAAAAGAATGACTAGTAGATGTTTTCCCTTGTTGCACATTTGACTCATGCATCTCCATGATTTTTCCTATCCATAAATCTTCTAAAACTTCATATATATCATCACCATCTTCATCTTCATATTCATCATCATCATCCTTAGTCTCCTCATTTGCACTCTCGCTATGCCATTCCCAATGAGTATAGTTCTTGTACATCCCATGTTCATATAAATGGTCCTCAACCTCATTAATTGGTCTAAAAGTTAAATTTCTTCATCTACAACATGGACACCTAGCCCTATTACTTCTATCAGTATGAGCACGTGCTAACTCAAGAAATTCTTCAAGTCCTTTGATGTACTCTGGACAATACCTATACGGAAGTTGAATCCAACTTTTATCCATATGTGCCCCTGTAACAAGTAACTTTAATATTTATACCAAACAAAACAACTTTTGTACTATGTTAATAGCATGGAATGCACGTCTAAAACTTAGAATTAGATTAAAATTAATTCAAAGAACTTTGAAGTGATTTGAACTTCAAATCAAATTTTGAGGTATGTATTCCATACTTTCAAATCAAATATGAGATGTGTGAGACTATAGATAGGTTTGAGGTGGACCTTGACTTCTAGTTTGTGACAACAGATGAGATTGTTAAATTATATTGACAATCTTAGACAAAAATTAGAATCTAAATCTGTTATAAGACACTAAAAATATTATATAAAATTTAATTTGTATTTCAACAATTTACATAATAAAACATATTAGTTAACTAGATCACAATAACATCAAATATGAAATTAAACGAGACATGGAAATACCAATGAGCCACAACATTTTAACAACATAAAATGACTCAGTAATAGAAATTAAAAAAGAAAAACAACCATTTACATTTTATCCAAAAAAAAAAAAAAAAGAAAGAAAGAAAAACAACAATAATAAAATAAGTAGAAAAGAATTGGCCCAGATAAAGCAGGTTAGGTATTGTTCTAAAATCATATGGTTTCTTCGCGCAATAAAAATTAATTCAGTGAATACTCATTAGATTGAACTCCCTGTAGTAGTTTCTTTTTCCTTTGTTTTAATCTGAGAAGGTGAAAACGTATTAAGTTAAGGGTCATTTGGAAACCTTAGGTTTTGAAAAACTATAGTACATGCTTTGTAGTAGCAACTCAAACTGATGGGGGAAGACTAATCGAGTTAGAATGCCTCTAATAAAGAGCATCCAGATTGTCCCTTTAGATAGCCATTCTAAATTGGTGTAAACACCACCAAACAACAAATTCTGAATTGTAGTCTCAAATAGAATATTATTAAAATTAAGATCTCTTATTCTTTGTTTTAGGTCATTAGCTTATCAAGGAGGTCTGATTAAAACCACACAGATCTTGCTATCAATCAAACTTTGCACAAAAAAAATATTCAATTAAATACATATTTTAATATTTTAGAGACGAAATTTGAGGTCTGATTAAAACCACTTGAATGTAAGATTAGATATTTAGATCGAAGAGAATCAAAAATTGACACCAGATCTAATATATTGAAATGTGGAAGCATTTGAAAACAGGAGGTCAAAAATAACTCATAAACTCACCTTTTTTAGAGACGAAATTTGAGAATGATGATCCAGGAACCCTAGGTGAGATCACAGCAAATGAACTAAAGACAGTTTATCAGCACATCAACCTTCATTCGAATTTCTCGCTATCACCTTAAGAACTTGGAGATAAGAGATGAAGATTGGCATAAGGTTTCATACTATGCTGGATAAGATCTGAGGGTGATTGGATGCTGAAAAATTTGGGGAGATTCGTCAGAGAAATTAGGTGCCTCAGGAGCAATTTCGTCACGGAGAAAGGAGAGAGAGACAAGGACAAGTGGAGGAGGAGAGAGAGAGGGCGCGACTGACAGTGAGTGAGCTTAATCGTTAGTGAGTGAATTGTAATGGTTTAAAATGACGTGACTAAAATTAAATTTGTCGATGTTGTAAATATGTGTCACGAAATTCATTATGTCACAAAATTATCTGTAACAGATAAATAATAAATATAACAAATAATTAATTATTTATAACATATGATTAAAATTTGTCACTATTATAAAATCGAAAATGATGTGACAAAAATTAAATCTATCACTATTGTAGATATGTGTGACGAAATTCATTGTCACAAAATTATTTGTAACAGATAAATAATAAATGTAACAAATAATTAATTACTTCTAACGGATGATTAAAATTTATCACTATTATAAATATTAGAGACGAAAATTTATTTCGTCACAAAACAGATGAATAATAAATGTAACAAATAATTAGTTATTTGTAACGGACAAGAAAAATCAGTTACAAATAATTAATCACTAGTGACAAATAGTGATAGATGTTACAAATAATTAAACAATAGTCACAGATCTTATAAACTTTAACAAAAGATCAGTTTTTTTACAGTTATTTCCTTCCGTCACAAAAATCTGTCACAAATACTCCTATTTGTTGTAGTGGAAGGATAAAACCAGTATATATACAACCAAAGATTGAAGATGGAGACAGAAAAATTAGAGAAGAGAGAGAGCCGATCTAAGATTCGTATTCATAGATATACAATTAATCCAAGGACGAAATCAGTAACCTAGATTGAGAATGTATCAAACAGTGTATTATATATATATATATATATATATATATATATATATCATAGTTGTATATATCTTCTCCATTTACTAGGGTTTTGATTCAAATCGTCGTTGACCCGAATCATCCTTGCCCTAAATTTTCCGCAACCACTAGAAGCTATATCATCCATGAGCGACTCCCCTAGTTTTTTTCTCTCTCTCGCTCTCTCTCTCTCTCTCTTTTCAACCATCAGGTTAGTCTCTCACACCTCCTTCAACCATCCATTAGTAATTTGACATGCTTCATGGGACTCAATGGGGTATATGCAACAATTTGAAAGTTTGGGGTCTGAGTTGCAACAAAAAATTGTTCAGGGCAAGTTGCAACAAATGTAAAGTATAGGGAGATTTTTTTGCACTTTTGCCTTATTATTATGATGGGTTATTTGGTAATTTTGTTTGAAGATATTTTATGTTATTAATATTAGATAAAATTTAAGGGCATAAGAGACATTTCATTCATCTTTTTAACGTCCAATAGTGAGCTAGCAGGAATAGGGGTACTTAGTGAAAAAAAATGAATCAAACATTGCTGTCGTGCGTAACTGGTCCAGATCTCATAAGAGATTAGTGTTTTTATCTCTATTTTTTATTGTTGATTTATTAGACAAATTGGATGTGAACTATTTGAGTATGTTGATTTATTGGACAGATTGGATGTGAACGATTTGGTTCCCTTTTATGTAGATGGGTTCTGTTGGTTGCTTAGATAGTCATCTGTAATGTCATTTGAGGTCTTCTGATCCCTTTTACGTGTAGATGTTCCTTTTTATTTAATGAACCCATAAGAAATGTTTTATATGCATGCACTCAATCATATTGCTATATTTTTTAAGCCTCTTAGTTTCTTTTCTTTTCGTTTCTTCTTCTTCCCATTCTGTTTTAGATGTGTTGCATTTCCCAAAATACCATAATGCCCCTCAAACTTTAGGGGCTATTTGGATGCAGACTCAGTCTCTCTCTCTCTCTCTTGAATAAATTATGTTCTAATTCACACATGTCCTCTATTCCTTGTGATTAGGGGTGCACAAAGAACCAGTGGAATTGAAACCGTAAAGAACCGTACTTGAACCGAATCGAACCGTTCACTATAGTTTCAGTTTCGGTTCCATATTTTAGGAACCGTTCACTGCGGTTCCGGTTCCAAGTCAAGGAATCGGAACCGGAACCGTTATATATATATATATATATATATATATATATATATATATATATAAAACTAAAACCTTCTAAATTCTAGTGTTCTATTTATATATAAAGTATAAAATATATAATCTATAGATAAATACTAGTAGATTCTAAGTTTTAATGTTCTATATATTCATATAATATAAGATATATAAATAAATATTAATAGTTTCTAATCTCCTGTTATAACTAGGGTGCACAAATATGAGTGTGTATCTTGTCAGTATTTAAAAAAAAAAATTGACAAAGAATCGTTGGGAACCAGAACCGGAACCGCAAAGAACCAGAACCGAACTGAACCATACTCAACGGTTCCGATTCCACCAAGAACTGTAAGGAACTGAACAGTACGCATCCTACTTGTGATAGCTAGACTTATTGGTAGCCCACACATGCACTTTACACACACACACACACACACACACATATATATATATATGTGTGTGTGTATATCTGGGGCACTGCTGTTCTAATTATATTCAAAGTCCAAACCCTTGTAGAGAGAGAAATCATAGATATGCCATATGCCAATCGTTGCCAACCAAACGGGCCTTTGCCGAATTGTGCATTGCATCTTTCATATAAAGGAAATGGTATGTATTTGTGGAGTGTGCAACATGTCCTTCTTGGACATTTTGCGTCGTCTCTTTTTTTTCTTTAATACTGTAAAAGTTTTTTTTGTCATTTTTTAATTTTGGTATCAGTAAATTGATAATTTGTTCTTATTTGCATAATTTGAAAACTGTAGGGGGTTAATTAAATATCAGGGGGTATTTGCACATTCTATATACATCAAAACTCCGATAAATAAATGTTTGATAAATTAATATCCTCATTTGAATAATCAAATCTTCTGATCCCAACTCGAGCCAGTGTACTAATTAAATTAATAACCTCACTAAATGCATAAGATAATAATTTTTTTAGAAATCCTTAAGGGCCCAACGAAATATAAATTAATAATTGATGATGTACATAAAAAAATAGCAAACAAAAATTCATAATATAGATTTGAGTAACTTTTTACTTGACAACTTCTATTTTCTCAATTCAATTGTTTCTCAAAATATGCATCTAAAGTTGTCTACATTTTCTTTGTACCCAAACTGAACTCAATCTCATCCTTAATTTTTTGCAATGCATACATCTCTTCCTTTTAGGAGTCTTTCTATCTTCTACAATTAATAATCATCTCTTCTTTTTTGGAGTCTCTTGGGCTTCTATGTATTAACTTTTGACCACATCCATTATTTTTGGATTTATAAGCCATACATGTACAAGTAGTAGAAACATAAAACTCTCTCTAAATTAATAAATATTTATTTATTAATACATTAATAAATTATTTATTTATCGATAAACCAATAATCCAGCTAAGATAATAATTTCTTTTGGTCCTAAGAGTATTATTTTATAGGGGTTTACTGTATAGAGAGGGAATTTTTTTGCACTTAACCCTTGTATGAAATATGGTAAACACCATTGCTTTAGTGTAATAAGAAGAATTAATAAATTTGATGAAAATAAGAGGCTGGAGTATGTCACTTATTCTAGTACTGCCAAATCAGGTAAGATGAAGTGTACTTCAACTAATTCTATAAGACCACGGTCGTTAACTAAAACTAATTGCAATGCTAAAATTAATATAGTTGTTGGTAGTGATGGTTTTGTTTTTTTTTTGTTTTTTAGTAAGGCAAGTCAGTATATTGAAAATGAAAAATTTACAAACAAGCTTCATTGTAGTAGGAGCAACAAGTCTGAAGACAAACAGAGCAATAACAGTATGTGAGATTCACGCAGCATCATAGCATCTTTTAGCAATGAGATAAGAGGGAAATGAGATGGAGGAGAAAGGGGAATATCAATTCCCCAATTGTAAGAGGTTTGGGGTTTCCCTAGAGGCCTAATGGTTAAGCTTGGAAAATGCCAAGTTGTTACAAGAGTTCTAGCTACTCTACTGTCCTTAAAAGAGTATGAAAGCAGTCGAAGCTTGATAGTATATGTGATTACTTTTATGATGCATTGTGCAGAATAGACGACTTGTTCCTAAAGATCCTATTGTTTCTTTCTCTCCAGATTGAGAAAATTTACAGGAAGCCCAAACCAGTTTGTGGGACAAGTGAGCTGTTGGATGAATTCATAATGAGGATGCATATGTGAGAAGTTATTGCCAATTCGTTGAAATGAATTGTGTTGACCTAAAGGTTTCAACCCAAGGTTTATCGAATGATTCTAATGATTACAACCTATTAATGTGAAGGATTTGATAATCTACGTTAGTGTTATTATACGTAGATATATCATATTGATTCAAGCACTGAAAGACTCATGTGGACCATTGGATTATTATGATAATGATGCACAAAGGTTGAACTCATGGGTATTATAGGTGGGCGTGTTCTCGGACATGAAATATAAAGTGGTAAATGTATCTTGTGCACTAAAATCTCATGTCTAGGACATTACATACTTCTTTAGGGCCAAAATGATATATCTCATATGTACCCTAGGATTACCTGACCCTTAATCTTATTTATTCTATATCTTAAGGGCAGAATAGTCCTCTAACTATGATATAATATGTGCTACATAAGCTCATACTCTTGAATGAAAGTGACTGGGACATGTGATGCCCCTATGGCCAAAAAAATTATAATTCCACATATCTTATTAGGATAGATATTTATTGTTTATAGATAACAATCTTATCCATAACGCTTGCAAATAAACCACCAGAGTGAAAAGAAATGATCTCGATGACACCATGGAAACCAATTTCATAATTAAACAATGACCCATCTCCATTATCTTCAAAAATTTGCAAGCTTTTTCTACCCATAAGATCAAGCTTATAGTTATAACTAAGCTTTCTTCTAAGTAACCTTTCCAAAGAAAAAAGAAGTTATGTACATAACTAGAAGCAATCGTTTTTTTTAGAATAATATAATTTGAATCTTCACCTAAGGGGAAAAAAAACATTGGTTTATGGCAAATGGGGACTGCAAATAGCAAATGGGTATAAAAAAATAAAAATAAAAAATAGGGCTAAAAATTGAATCTTTAGTGGAATAAAAGAATTTAGACCTATTAATATAGTGGTAAATTAGTAATGAATTGACAACAAGGCAATAAGAAGTGGGTAATGCTACTCAGGCAGAATTCGTAGGCAAAATTCATAAGCAAAAAGTTTTACATCCATTGGATGCATGTGGTGAGTGTATGTGGTGGGGCCTACCACATGCATCCAATGGATGTAAAACTTTCTGCCTACGAATTCTGCCTGAGTAGCATTACCCATAAGAAATATATGACACTATAGTATCACTCAAGGGTGGGTGGAGATTGCCCGGTGGATTTGATGAAAAGAAACCCGAAACAGTTGGGGCTCTTGCTTTGTTCTTCTTCTTCTCTCTCTTTTCCTCTCTCTTGTCTCTTAGTAGATAAGTATGGGATGGTGCATATATCTATATACCAGAGCACCTTTTCCTTGCTTTATAGTCTAAAAAAAAAAAATTGTCCCTTCGTGGCAGGGCCAGCCCTGAGATTCTAAAAATTTTGAGAGGTCTTAGACGGATTTTCAAATGGGGCCATTTATGCATAAATTTTCACACTCATACATTTTATAGGAGTGCAAAAATTTTATTAAAATGAGACAATAAGCACAAAATTTTCATTTGCTAAACAAATGAGAGAAAATGCATGCTATTGGCGAGCCTAGCGTGAAGAAAACGTTGAGCAGTGATTGTATCATATGAACTGGCAGTACTCTCATAGAGTAATTGAAGCAATAGTCTTGTTTTTAGATGATGCCTAGTAGTATTTGTTTTAGATAAGGTCCACTAATATGGTTTTTAGATGAGACCCAATAGTATTTCTTTTAAATGAGGCCCAGTAATATTTTTTTTTAGATTAGGCCCAGTAGTAGTATTAAATTTGGTAAAAATTGGGGGCCCTCCAAATTTGGGGGCTGTAGGTGGACCGCCTGGGCCGCCTAGGCCCAGGGCCGACCCTGCTTCATGGGTAAGTGAATTCACGATTTGGTGCAATGGGAAGTTAAGTTAATATAAAGTATAAATCACTATTTTTTGTGGATAAGAAAAGCATCTCTGTTGAGTGATTAAGCTTGCTCATGGAGGGTGTGAGGAAGGAGAACAGTGGAGAGAGGGCGTGATTGTGGGAAGGAGTGAAAGAGAGAAGAAAATCAGATGGAGTGTGCATGAATAAAAAATTCAGAATCTCAAATATCCAATGAAATTTGGTCAATCCGAAAAAATTAATTACTCTTTTAATTAATAATTAAAACTGATATGTTCCTTTTTTATTGGAGTGGTCAGTGGAGTTTACTTACTCACTGGTGAGTAGGTAAGTATTGTCCTTTAAGAAATAATTTGATCTAATTGCTGGCACAAATAAATACCCATGTCCACTATTCATTGGTCCTTATATCAGTCTACTTGTTCCTCTCTTAATCTCTCCATGTCGATGCCAAAGTGGTTGCCATATTTTAGTGCCAACAACAGTAAACAAAAAAAAAATGGTGTTTTCGAATATTTTCACACTGTAGCAAAAACTATGTGACGGTGAACAATATCGAAAAAAAAAAAATTTAGGTTACCAAATATGTTTTCAATCACTATTGAACATACTCCACAACAAAAGTGTTATTTATGTTTCGGATGAAAATAGAAATGCAAAATGGAAATGGTTGCCTAATAGATCCTTAGAATGTCTTTGGGTTGGAGAAGAGTAGTTGCTTTTGAGTGTGATGGGTTTGTACTGAAGTAGTGGCAGAGCCAGTAATTTTGATTGGGGGCCGAGTTAGTAACATGTAATTAAAATTTAAAATTTTTATTTTTGTGAGGAAAATACAATAAAAAATGAGAAAAAGTGCAACCAAATGAGGAGAAATAAATTTTTTTATAAAAAAAACATTGAAAAGATGAAATGATAAGCTACAACTTGTAGAAAGAGAAGTTGTAGAGAAAAAATTTATTAAAGAATTAAATTTTCTTCAACAATTGTTTCATTTTTCAAATATTTAATTTTTTTTTTTAAAAAATAGAGTACTTTGATTCCACTTTGAAAAAGACATCATTATTACCTTGACAAAAAATTAAGAGAAAAAGTGTAACATTACTAAAAAAAAATTCGCAAGTTTTAACACTTGATTATCAGGAATAAAATAGGGAAGTACTTTAACAACTTGTACAAGGAGTAGCTATAAAATTTATCATTTCATCTTTGCAATGCTACCAAGACTCGTTGATGGAGATTAACATATAATTTCAGATATTTTCCTTGTAAATGTCATTTAATGAAAATGTTTGATAAGAAAGATTTAAGTATTATTATTAAATATAGTGTAATTTTTCTTTTTTTCTTTCTTGAATTCATATATTAGTGGATAGATATTATACATGTGTATGCACAAATAAGGTAATGACATATTCAGTAAGGTCTACCATAACAATGAATTTATATATATGGTTGTACGTTTGACAAGATTTGAGCTTTCAAAAATACAATATAAAGGTTTGAAATTTTATATAAATTCACTACAACATATTTAGTATTTTCCGGTGGATTTTCACCGGCGGTACTGAAAGTGCCGAAAATTTAAAGTTATTACCAGCGATTTTTAAAAATAGTTGAAAATGACAAAAAATTCTAGCGGTTTATTTGAAACCGCCAGAAATAGCATTATATACCGACACTTTGCTGAAAACCGCCAGAAATTTGGGCTTATTACCGGCGGTTTTTAAAAACCACCAGAAATGACTAATACAAAAGTTATAACCTTAGCCCAGCCCAACGAAATCAATAAAATGTATAGAAATAATTGGGGCTTATTACCGGCAGTTTTTAATAACTGCCGGAAATGTGTTATAGCCCAGCCCAACCAAATTTGTCATAACATATCACTTCAATTTTTGGTCAACATAGGTTGAACCCCACAAAATTGAGGAACATCACAGGAAGTATGAGAGGTTGCGCAAAGAACAAGAGGAGAGAAAGATTGAATGTGAGTGACAACGGCGACAAGCTGAGGCTCAGGTAAAAATTGTTCACTCATCTGCTACTAAAGTTAAAAAAGATGTTATTTGTTTTTATGCCTGATGTTTTGGTCTGCATTCTGCTCTAGGCTGCAAATAAGAAGGCTAAGAAGCAAGAGTAGTCATCCTCAAGTAGAAGAGCAGGAGGCATGCCTGGTGGGTTCCCAGGTGGAATGCCTAGTGGCTTTCCTGGGGGTATGCCTGGAGTTACGTAGTAAAGAGGAGAGAAGAGTGGAGAAGCTAGGTTTTAAAGAGATTTTTGAAGTCAAAATAGAGAGAAAGAGATCATAATAATATCTTATCAGAGGTTATAGGGAGATTTCTGTTGTAGTCAAAACAGAGAGAGAGAGATCATAGCCGCATGAGCATGCAGATGTAGTAGAATATGTGTACGCTTTTATTGATCTCTAATTTTTGCTTTGAACATCGCTTCATGCGTAGTATATATATAGCATGTAATGTGTTCTCTCTGTTTATTCAAATATCAATCAATCAATGAATGCTTCAATCTCAATATTCATGTATGTATGTAAACAGGTTAAAACAATTTTTGGTTTTACAGTCAGAAGTGTGGTAATGTTTAATATTCAACTAATGTGGATGTCAAATTTAATTCAAATATGAATGCTATATGAATGAAGATTCTTTTGGCTGTTAATGTTTAATATTTGACTAATTTGGATGTCAAAATGTACACTAATGATGTGGGAAAGTAGTGAGGGAGTGGGAAGAGGGAAAAAAAAAGAGTTTTTTTTTTTTTCTGGCGGTTTTTGTTAGACCGCCCGTAAAAATTCACTATTACTGGCAGTTTATAATAAACTGCGGGTAAAAATGAACTATTACTAGCACTTTCAAGATATTTACCGGCGGATAAAATCGCCAGTATAATTTCGGCGGCCGCAAAAAAACTGCCGGTAATTATCGGCAGTTTAAAAAAACTGCCGGTAATTCTCTTCCAACAGGATATTTTTTGGCAGATTTATTAATCACCGGTGAACAGCCGGTGATATTTTTTCCGGCGGTTTTGGAGGAATTTTTTGACGGTTTAAACCGCCGGTGATATTAAAAAATCTTGTAGTGATTGTGAGGGGGACACAAGTTATATTATTTCTAAATTAATTATTTGGGGGCCAATAAATAAGAGTTTTGAAAGTTTGGGGGACCAATTAATATTTTCTAAGAGTTTTGGAGACCATAAGTGATAAGTTAATTTATTTACAAAATAACTATTTTTTTTAGACATAATAAGAAATTTGAAAATTTTTGAAGGCGATGGCCCCTCCCACTCCCCTAAATTTATTTAATACCACAAAAATAACATGTATTGGGAAATCACATCCAATACAAACACTATTTTTTCCATGATAATGAAAAAAACTCATACATGCTTAATTTGTGTTGGTGGAATTCCAATTTTCACGGTATCTCTGTGTATCCAATACTTACTCCCCATCTAGAGTAGGTGTTGAATATTCCAGTGGTACCTAAAATAGAGGAATCCCATCAATTAAATTATTAAATACCATGGAGATACCGTGTATTTAAAAATCCGACCCAATATCTTCTAGTAGGTAGGTAGTTCGTTAATTGGGTAGCTGGGCTTGATTTTAAGTTGGATTGGGCCTGTTGCTTGTTTGCATAGTCTTTTGAATTATTTGTTTGTTCTTTTGGGCTCTCGGCCAATTTATTTTAGGCCTTTGCGATTAGACATGTCAATTAATCGGATTTTGATCTAAATTTGATTCAAATCAGAGCTAATAATTAGGATATGAATTAGACATTCAATCTAATAATTCGTTAGCGATCCGAATCTGATAATTCGTTAACTAAACAAATCGGATATGAGTTATGGTCGATCCAATTAGATAACAATCCGATCTGAAATATTATAATACATAATTTATTATAAATATATTATGTAATTTTATAACATATAATATTTACATACTATTAAAATATTTTTTATCATTATTTCCTTCTTATTCTTCCTTCTCTCTACTTTGTTTTTCTTTATAGTTGTTTTCTTTGATAAAAAGTCAAATACTTACTTTATAACTACTTTTTTCTTTATATTTTATTTTTCTGCTCTATTTATTTTCTTAATATCTTTTGAAATTAATTATTTTTTTAAAAAATTATATTCTTTTCAGATTGGGTTATCATAGGATATCCGAATAATAACAAATCGGATATGAATTTAATGATATATAATTTGTTGGACTATTAGATCGGATCGCCTGTATCTCTTATCGGATTTGAATCAAATCAGACTTGATATGCTTCGAATCCGATCCAGGCCTACTTGGATATGTCCAAAGAAATTTGTAAATATTCTTTGCTTTTTTCTATTTGATTATAACCAAACTTGAGTTCCCCTGTATATAATTAAACTCCAACTACAGTGAGTCAGGAAACCACCCACCGAGTCATGACCAAGTACTCTGAGTTGTGGCGCCTAACCTGTCCAAACAACTCCACAACCTCTGGTTCGCTTCACGAACCCAAACGAACAGCTCAGATCGGACCCGGAGGCTATCTTATGAAATGAGTCTGATATTAACAAGAGCTGTGGAAGAAAAATTAATACTAATTTGCAAACCTTTTTAAGGTTGGGACTTGTTTATATATAAAAAGATGGAATAAAGAAGGTTGTAGATACATTTAAGATATATGGTACGTGTATATATATATATGACGAATAATTGTACGTTTTGATAGATAATAGATCGAACACGTACAAATAAATCCATCAAAATTAATGAGTTCGATTATAAGTCTGATGGATGCAACCATGCATATATTAGTCATAGCCTTTCGGAAGGCCATAGAAGACTTCAAACTCCTGTATATATATATATATAGGAACAACAATGATATGAAACAGTATTACTTGTACAAACGATCGAGTGCTTAATTCCATGTTCACAACCTTCCATATATATTTCAATAATACTGATAAATCAATTAATAACAAGCACAGTAGCTAGCTTTTATGCAAGCTAGTAATATTAATTATTCAAACCAAAGAATCGATCGATCAGCATGATAACAACAGCAGGAACAACATGCAACACGACGTGACACTCTCTCTCAGAAGTTGTTTACGTGTGTGTGTGTGTGTGTATATATATATATATATATATATATATATATATATTACAGGACCATATATAATTGTACAACAAGACAGAGCAAACACTACCGGAAACACCTAACATGTAGCAACAAGCTAACTGAAATTAATGTTGTTACTGATCATCCCCAGTAAAACAAAAGACAAGCTTCACTTTTCGGAGTAGAGCCAAGAACATCTGTTTTTTTATGTTACCTCTAACAGGAGGAGTACTAACAATGGACATGTTCATGTTGATGATGTTTCTGCTCTCTTTTGTTGCCTCCATGGTCGGTCTTAATTCTTAGGGTTTTGTTTGCTCAAGTAGAGAGACAAGTTGAAACGAGAGAGAGACAGAAGATGTGCGAGGAAAATGGGCATTGAGAGGGTTTCCTTTTAAGAGAGAGAGAGAGAGTGTGTGTACTTAGAGAAGTAGAGAGGGCCGTTCTTGCTAGCTTCCTCCGATAAAACTTCTCCAACGCGTTTCTTAAGCCGTAAACGCGTTTTCAAATCTCAATATTTACAGTACAGCCACTGAAGCAATGGAACCACCAACTTTGGAGGATTTTTGAGCTGAGAAGTATTGGCCAAATATAGTACCGACATTTTATTTCTCGTTACTATTAAGTTGCATGTGTGGACAAATTAAACATGAATTATATTATAAAATGATACTTGAAAAAAAAAAGTTTAATATTAATGTTCAATACTTATTAAATATGTATTTTTAAGCGTTTAGAAAACATTAATTATGTGGTGGAAGTATATATATATATATATATTTTTTTTTTTTGTTCAAAATAAAAATAAAGAATTTTCCACCAATGTATATGCAAAGTATCACATCATACATAAACGTCCTCTCCCACAAATATTAGTAGCATCCACGCTTCAACGCGTTTGAGAAAAAGACTTGAATTTGTAAAAGGGAATCTCAAGCAGCATCTTTTCCTCAACATAGGTTTTTGAGGTTTAAACTTTAACTAAAACAACAGTGAGTGGATGGAGTTTTCAAATTATTAGTATTGACTTCGAAGAGTCATTTGCTAATGTTGCTCAGTTATCTGTTGTCACTCTTATTGATGTCACTGCTTCCCATCATTGGGGTGCCCTCTTTCAGATGAATGTGATAAATATCTTTTTCAATGATGAATTTGTAGAGATCGGATCCAATTTTGACTATTTTTTTTTTTATTTATCATTTTTGTCATAAATACATTTTAAATGATGTTATGCATGTTTTAAATGTGGCGAAGATGTTTGAGAACTTGTTTAGAGGTTTAGAAAAGTTTTCGGAGCGCTTGGTGAAATTTGAGACTTTCGTCCGACGGGACCCTGAATGCAGGTCGGGTGGGCTCAGGAATCCAAAAAAATTTTAGAAAAATATTATGTTTAGTTTTATACCAAATGAAATATTAGAATAGAAATGGAAGTGATTTTGGAGCCATGGCCGCTTTTGAAATCAAAAATGGAGGTCGGGAGGGTACATTAAGTGGCCCGGAGGCGTTTCGGTCATTTTGCGCCCCAAGATATTACAGATATCTGTATGGTTGATATTATAGCCATTTGAGAAGATAAAAAGGACCGGCCATATCTCTCCCACTCTCCCTCTTCATCTCTTTTCCTTCTCTCTTCATTTCGGAGGTGTTAGGCTTGGATTTGGAAGTTCTCCAAGAAGGGCAACTTGTTCTACAGGTCAAAGACGACGTATTGAACTGAACAACGTTCAATTTGAGTAAATTTGAAAAAGCTGGGATTCTAGAATTTAGCTTCAAAGACTTGGAATTTGAGGTAAGGGTGTGAATTTCTTCTCAGCCTTGGTTCTATAGGTCCCTTACTTGTGACATGAAATTTTCATTAGTTCTTTATGTAGAAATTGATGTATATTATGAATTTAATATTATCTAGCATGTCCTAAATTAAAATTATGTTTTATGCATGTGTTGAATGTTATTTACAAGTCCATTATGAGTCATTATGTCCATTTGAGATATATGTGAATTTTGGCTCTACGGATTGAATGCATGCATGAAAAAGGTTTCCTGGAAAGTGCATAGGATTTGATTTTTCATGACTTGAATGGTCTTGCATTGTAATATGTTTGAGTTGGATGGTATATGCATTAACCATTGCTGTAATACATTAAGTGTGAATTTTGTGACAACCTTGGTTTCGTGCATATATGTGATAAATGTGCAATTATGTGGTGATTGATGATGAAATTTTCACTAGGGTGAAAGGCCCAAAACTTGGCTAAGCGAATGTCACTTTTGTCAAGTTAGCAACCCGTAAAGTGTAAGCAGAGTATGTGATTTTTAATGACACTTACTATGGATGTGATAATCAGAAGCCTCTAGTTAGTTTGATTTCAGAGTATACGTGGCATTGAGTTTACTTGTGAATATAATTCATGTTAAGCTACTTTTATGCAAAATATATGTGATATCATTCTTATGCCATGTTAAGCATATCTTGAGTTTAAGAATGTTGGAATATGCCATGTAGTTGCATAGAGTTTTCATTGTGCATTCATACATTACTGCTTGAGTCAATGTTAAGTCAGGTGGATCATCTCTACTGGGCTAGTTGTATGCTCACCCCCATCCCTCAAACCTTTTTCAGATAAAGCACTAGTGGAGGACGAAGTTTAGATTTGATTGAGTGAGAACTTTTGGTGTTCTTTTAGAATTATGTATAGAGATGTCTATGCCGGGTTGTGGCATGTTGACTATTTTAGAAATATTGTTTTACATTTGGATAATCTTTATGTTTATGAGCTTCAAATGTAATAGTCATGCGTGACATGTTCATAACTTTTGAAGAATGAATGAATGTATAATGGATAGTTTTGAAATCCCAATGTGTATGTATTTCTAGGTATGACCCACTTTGAGATGTAAATTTTATGTTTAGACTATGTTATACATGTCATGGATCATTTATGATGTTTTACGCTTTATGGAGAATGTGTGTATGCTAAGGGATGAGAATTGGACACGAATTATATAGGATTGTTGATCACTTAAGAATTCTATAGAAATTGCAGTCGAGTGATTACGATACATCGTAATTCGGCGATGCATCGTAATTCCCATTACGATGTATCGTAAAAATGTTGAGAAAATGGATGAAAAATAGCACGTTTCGCAAGTTATTATGAGACATCTATGATGTATTGCAGAGTAAAATGCATCATAATCTCCATTACGATACATTGTAGTCCACAATGGAACTGAGGATAGGAGTAATGTTTGGACGTGCATGTGTGGCCACTTGTGGGGCCCATAGTGATGGACTGATGTTGAGTTATACGTGAATGGTTGTATGTATGTGATTAAGCTTTCGCATTGATTAAAGGTTAAGATAGTACATTAGGGTTTAATGGATGGAC
Source organism: Cornus controversa (assembly GCA_026545225.1). NCBI lineage: Eukaryota > Viridiplantae > Streptophyta > Magnoliopsida > Cornales > Cornaceae > Cornus > Cornus controversa. The sequence continues at coordinate 34,100,572 of CM048853.1, forward strand.
TCACCCTCTGGATTCAAGCTCGGAGACAAAGTCTCCAGTGACCTGAAAATTGGGGCGTGACAACTTGGTATTAAAGTAATCGGGTTTGAATACCTTTGGACGATGGGTGGGATTGAACCACATGTAAACCTGAGGTTGTGAGTATAGATTTAAGGTTATGTTACATGGAATGTGCTTACATGCTTACTTTTTTGGTAGGACATGCTAATTATGAAGTACCTTAGCATGTTGTTACGTAAGCATAAGGAGAATTGATTGATATTATACATGCTTTGGTTTTTAAGTGTCTTCTTGTTATTTATATAGCAAGATGCCACCACGAAGAGCTCGTGGAGGGGCAGCTGCAGTCCCTATTGATAGAGAGCAATTCATGCGGGACATTGTCACAACCATGCGGTAAATTACTAGGGAAACACAAAAGGGAACTTAGGCTCAACCTAGAGTGTCTCCTAGTAGGATGATGTTGGCATTGGAACATGTCAAGAAGGACAGCCCACCATCATACGCTGAAGGGTCTGACCCTATGGTGCTAGAGAATTGGCTAGATGGGATAGTCAAGCTCCTTACCACATTAGAGGTAAAGGAGGACTTGAGAGTGAAAATGGCCGCTCATCATCTTACGGGTGAGGCTAACTGGAAGTTCATTAGGAATTACCACGACGTTGAGACAATGGATTAGGACATGTTCCAAGTGTAATTCTTTGAGAAATATTTTTCTGTAATGGTGAAGGACAACTTGAGGCAAAAGTTCTATGAGTTGCTTCAAGACACTATGACAGTTATGGAATACGAAACTAAGTTCAATTCCTTGGCTCGTTTTGCACAAGAGGTGATCCCTATCCAGGAACTCAAGGTGAAAAATTTTGTGAGAGGTCTCCGAACTTTTATATGAGGAGCACAGGGTCCCTTCCGGACAATCGTGCTAGGAAGAAACAAAAGGATGGTGGTTTATTCTCGCAAGGGCAGCAACAGACTCGATCTGCACCATCTGTGACTATGCCCATAAGATCTTCACAATCTAGAGTAGTGTGTTTCAATTATTAGCAGCTTGGACACTACAGATCTAAGTGTACATAAGGGTAAGCTAGTTCAATGGGGGGAAAAGAAGTGTTATCATTGTCCGAAGATAGGACGCATTAGTTGGAACTATCCTTAGAAGAAGGGTACTTAGAGTGGGGTTGGTTCACAACAGCATTCTACGTAGCTTACTATTCCATAGTCTGGCTTTAGAGCATTGCCTCCACCACAGTCAGTACCATCTGTTCAGAGCTCACGACCACTAGTTAGGGGAGCCACTCCTAGTGCTTCCAGTCAGCAGTTGGGATACCACGAGACTGGTCAGTAAGGTTAGAAAGCACCGGGTCGTGCCTTTACTCTTATTCCAAAAGAGACCTTGATAGAACCATCAGTGGTTTAAAGTATATTCCTAGTTTCTAGCTTTTGTGCTAGGGTTTTAGTCAACTCGAGTGCATCTCATTCATTCATTTTTATTGCATTTGCTTGTGCTTTGGGGTTAGGGGTGTAATCTATTGATATTGTTTTGTCTGTTGATATGCCGATTGATGGTAGAGTAACGTTGGGTAATGTTTGTCAATCTTGTGAGATCATGATTTTGGGTCGCCAATTAGTGTTTGATTTTATTCTCCTTGACATGTCTAGCTTTGATGTGATATTGGGTATGGATCGGTTATCTACTTATAGAGCTAACATTGATTTTTATTATGGGAGAGTAACCTTATGCACACTGGAGGGTGATGGTATTTGTTTTATGGGAGAATGAGATGATTTCTACTTGTCTTCTATTAACAGTACTAGCGATCGAAAGGACTTGGATACTTTTTATCCAGCTTGCTAGTAAATGGTGAAGATGTGACATATGGAGAGCCTTTTCGTGTAGTACATAAGTTTTTGGATGTGTTTCTGGAGGACTTGACAGAGTTGCCTCTGAAACATGAAGTGGAGTTTGTTATAGAACTCGCTCCAGGTACCATACCCATTTCTATGGCATCGTACCGAATGACACTGGTAAAGTTGAAAGAATTAAAGGATCAATTACAAAAGTTGCTAGATAAGGGATTTGTACGTCCTAGTACATCACCTTGGGGAGCTCCAATCTTCTTTGCCAAGAAGAAATATAGGTCTTTGTGACTTTTCATTGACTATTGAAAGTTGAACCGAGCAACGATCAAGAGCAAATATCATTTGGCAAGGATAGACGATTTGTTCGATCAACTCAAGGGTTCGAAGTGTTTCTTAAATATTGATTTGAGATCGAGATATTACTAGTTGGGGGTTAGAGAGGAAGACATTCAGAAAATTGCTTTTCGTACCCGATATGGACATTATAAGTTCTTAGTTATGTCGTTTGGTTTGACGAATGCATTGGTAGCATTCATGGATTTAATGAACCGTGTTTTTAGTGTCTACTTAGATAAGTTTGTGGTGGTGTTCGTTGATGACATCCTAGTGTACTTGTCTTCAGAAGAGAAGCATGAGGGTCACTTGAGGATTGTATTACAACTCCTAAAAAAGAACCAGTTGTATGCCAAATACGAAAAGTGTGAATTTTGGCTAGCGAAGGTGAAATTCCTTGGACATGTTGTGTCTGAAGGAGGAGTTTTCGTAGATCCATCCAAGATTGAGGCGGTGATGAATTAGGAAAGGCCATAGAGCATATTCGAGATACGTAGTTTCTTCAGATTAGCCGAATATTACTGAAGGTTCCTGAAGGACTTTTCAAGGCTAGCAGCACCAATGACCAAGCTTATCCAGAAAGGAATTAAATTTGTGTGGAATGATACTTGCTAGCATGCATTCATGAAATTAAAGAGTCGGTTGACCTTCAGCTCCAATATTAATTATTCCAGAGCGTGGGTTGGGATACATAATTTATTGTTATGTTTCACAACTCGCTTTGGGATATATGTTGATGCAAACCGAAAGGGTAGTGGCATATGGTTCACGGCAGTTGAAGATACATGAACAAAATTACCCAACACATAACTTGGAATTAGCGGTGGTGATTTTTGCGATTAAAATATGGAGGCATTATTTGTATGGATAAAATTTTGAAGTGTTCTCCGATCACAAAAGTCTCAAATATCTTTTCTCACAAAAATGATTTGAATATGAGACAACGAAGATGGATGGAGTACATGAAAGATTACAATTTTTACTTATAATATCATCTGGGGAAGGCTAATGTGGTAGCAGACACCTTGAGTAAGAAGTCACGTGGTAGCTTGGCAAGTATAGCTATACGTGAGTGGAAAATGATGGAAGACATCTCATAAATGGGATTATATTTCAGTGAGGATGATGGACGGGTAACCTTATTTACCCTTATTGCTCAACTGACTCTAATGAATAGAATGATTGAGGAGCAGAAATAAGATGGTGAGATGGAGGTTATTCGTACTCAAATCATGAGTGGCGAGGTGGTAGAAGGTTGGACAATTCATTCTGATGGGAGTTTCAAATTCAAAGAGAAGATGTTTGTTCCCTTAGCTTGTAGAAATTATGTCCCTAAAGAGTTTCACAGCTCGAGACTTGTAGTATATCCCGGTAATACCGAGATGTATCATAACCTATGCCGACAATATTGGTGGAAGGGTATGAAGAAGGATATGGCTCAGTTTGTAGCGAGGTGCCTCATTTTCCAACAAGTGAAGGTCGAGCATCAAAGGTCAGCAGGGTTGTTACAACCATTACCTGTGGCGATGTGGAAGTGGGAGCATGTCACTATAGACTTTCTGACAGGACTTCCGTGGTCAAGAAAAAGTCACGATATAGTTTGGGTTGTTGTCGATAGACTGATTAAGGTGGCTCATTTTCTCCCTATTTGAGTGACTGATGATGTGGATACTCTCAATCGATTGTATATTGAGTAGATCTTTAAGCTTTATGGTGTGCCGATTTCTATTATGTTAGATAGAGACCCACGATCAATGTCACAGTTTTGGCAAAGTTTTCAGACAGCGCTTGATACTGACCTTTACTTTAGTACAGATCTTCATCCTTAGACAGATGGTCAGTCGGAATGTACTACATAGATTTTGGAGGATATGTTACAAGCATGTGTGCTTGATCTTCGTGGTAGTTGGAAAGATCACCTTGCACTAGTGGAGTTTGCATACAATAATAGCTATCAAGCTAGTATTGAGCTGGTTCCATTTGAGGCATTGTATGGTAGGCCCTGTAAATCACCGATTTGCTAGACTGAGGTCAGTGAGACAGTTTTTTTGGGGCCAAATATAGTCTGAGAGACTACAAAGAAGATCAAAGTAATAAAGTAGCGGTTGCTTACTGCTCAGCGCCGTCAAAAAAGCTATGCCGATAGGAGGCGACAACCTTTAACATTTGAGGTAGGAGACCATGTCTTTCTAAAGGTCTCACCACAGAGAGGTTTGATGAGGTTTGGTCGTAATGGCAAGCTAGCGCCATGATTGATCAATTCTTTCGAGATTTTGGGTGGAGTGGGTGAGGTTGCATACCGCTTGGCATTGCCACCGCAAATGTCAAGTGTGCATAATACTTTTCAAGTTTCAATGTTGATGAAGTATAAGCTAGATTGGAAAGATCTTGATGTGGAGGAGGACATGTCGTCTGAAGAGAGGCCGATTCAGATTTTGGACACTAGAAACCATGTACTTCGGGGTAAGACCATTCTATTGGTTAAGGTACTTTGGAGACACCATGGAATCGAAGAAGCCAGATTGGAATGGGAGCAAGAAGTGCATTCCAAGTATCCTGAGTTGTTCACCACTTGAGGTACGTTTTAATTCCGAGAACAAAATTCCTTGAAAGTTGGGAGGTTGTAGAGACCGGGTCTAATTTTGACAGTTTTTTCTTATTCATCATTTTTACCATAAATGCATTTTAAATTATGTATGCATGTTTTAATTGAGCAAAACATGTTTGGAAACTTGTTAAAAGGTTCAGGGAAGTTTTTGAAGTGTTTGGTGAAATTTGAGATTTTCGTCCGGTGGGACCCAGAATGCGGATCGAATGGACCGGAGAATTCGAAAATTTTTTGAAAAACTATTATTTTTAGTTTTAGACCAAATAAAATATTAGAATAGGAATGGAAGTGATTTCGGAGTTGTAGTCGCTTTCAAAATAAAAAACGGAGGTCGAGAGGGTACATTAAGTGGTCCGAGGGCGTTTCAATCATTTCGTGTTCCATGATATTATAAATATCTGTATGGCTGATATTATAGCCATTTGAGAAGCTAGAAAGGACCGACCATCTCTCTCCCACTATCTCTCTTCATCTCTTCTCATTCTCTCTTCATTTCGGAGGTGTTAGGCTTGAATTTAGAAGTTGTCCAAGGGCAACTTGTTCTATGGGTCAAGGACTACGTATTGAACCGAATAAATTTTAATTTGGATGAAGATGGAAAAGTTGGGATTCTAGAATTTAGCTTCAAAGACTTGGAATTTGAGGTGGAGGTGTGAATTCCTTCTTAACCTTGGTTCTATAGGTCCCTTACTTGTGACATGAAATTTTTATGAGTTCTTTATGTAGAAATTGAGGTATATTATGAATTTAATATTTTCTAGCATGTCCTAGATTAAAATTATGTTTTATGGATGTGTTGAATGTTATTTATGAGTCCATTATGAGGCATTGTGTCCATTTGAGATATATGTGAATTTTGGCTCTACGAATTGAATGTATGCTTAAAAGAGATTTTCTTGAAAATGCATAGGATTTAGTTTTTCATGACTTGAATGCTCTTTCATTATAATATGCTTGAGTTGGATGGTATATACATTAGCTATTGATGGAATGCATTAAGAGTGAATTTTGTGACAACCTTGGTTTCGTGCATATATGTGATAAACGTGCACTTATGTGGTGATTGATGATTTTTGGGGCAAGTGTGAGAATTAAGAAGAGTCTGGAGCCCTAGGGTGAAAGGCCCAAAACTTGGCCAAGAGGATGTCACTTCTGTCGAGTTAGTAACCCGTAAAGCGTAAGCAGGGTATGTGGTCTTCAATGACTTACTATGGATATGATAATCAAAAGTCTCCAGTTGATTTGATTTCAAAGTATATGTGGCTTTGAGTTTAATTGTGAATGTAATTCATGTTAAGCTATTTTTATATGATATCATTATCATGCCATGTTAAGCATATCTTGAGTTTATGAATGTTGAAATATGTCATGTAGTTGTATAGAATTTTCATTGTGCATTCATGCATGGCTGCATGAGTCAATGTTGAGTCGGGTGGATCATCTCTACTGGGCTAGTTGTATACTCACCCCCTCCCCAAACTTTTTTAGATAAAGCACCGGTGGAGGACGAAGCTTAGATTTGCTCGAGTGAGAACTTTTGGTGTTCCTTTGGAATTATGTATATAAATTCCCACACCGGGTTGTGGCATGTTGACTATTTCAGAAATATTATTTTACATTTAGATAATCTTTATGTTTATGAGTTTCAAATGTAATAGTCGTGTGTGGCATGTTCATAACTTTTGGAGAATGAATGAATGTATGATGGATAGTTTTGAAATCCCAATGGGTATGACCCACTTGGAGATGTAAATTTTATGTTTAGACCATGTTATACATGTCATAGATCATTTATGATGTTTTACACTTTATGGAGAATGTATGTATGCTAAGGGATGAAAATTGGACATGAATTGTATAGTATTGTTGATCACTTAAGAATTCTGTAAAAATTACAGTCGAGTGATTACGATACATCGTAATCTAGCGATGCATCGTAATTTCCATTACGATGTATTGTAAAAATGTTGAGAAAATAGATGAACAACAACACGTTTCACAAGTTATTACGAGACATCTATGATGTATTATAGAGTATGATGCATCGTAATCTCCATTACAATGCATCGTAGTCTATAGTTAAACTGAAGATAGAAGTAATGTTTGGACGTGCATGTGTGGCCACTTGTGGGGCCCATAGTGATGGATTAATGTTAAGTTATACGTATATGATTGTATGTATGTGATTAAGCTTTCACGTTGATTAAAGGTTGAGATAGTTCATTAGGGTTTAATGGACGGACTCACCCTCGGGATTCGGGCTCAAAGACGGAGTCTCCGGTGACCCAAAATCAGGGCGTGACAATTTGGTATTAAAGTATGGTATCGGAATGTAATTGTGATTAGGAGTGAGGATGTTTAACTTAATCACCCTTATTCCCCATGCCTTCCCGGGGGTTGGAAATCGGGGCATGACAGAATTACTTGAGGAAGTTTATATGTAACCTCCTCTAGGTTATCATCATTTTCTTAATAAGGTGTGTTGGCTCCATCATGCATTGTATGGTCTTAAACAGACACCTTGAGCTTGGTTTGCTAAATTTAGCTCGACTGTCTCTCGCCTTGGATACACTGCTAGCTCTTATGACTTAGCCATATTCATCTGATGCACTAATCGTGGTATCACTCTTCTCTTACTTTATGTTGACGATATGATTATCACTGGAGATGATTTGACAAAAATTCAAGAGCTTGAACAATTTCTCAATCATCAATTAGAGATGAAAGATCTTGCACCTCTTAATTATGTTTTTGGTCTTGAGATCACTATAGCTGCAGATGGTTATTATATTAATTAGGCAAAATATAGCTCAGATATTCTCTCAAAAGCTGGGATAATTGACAGTAAAATTGCTGATATACCACTCGAGTATACTGTGAGACTCATTCCACATTATAGCGAGCCTCTTCGTGATGGAACCTTATACCGACAATTATTTGGTAGTTCTGTATATCTCACTGTCACTCACCCAGACATCTCGCATACTATTCATATAGCTAGTCAGTTTATGGCTGCCCCGAGATCCACTCATTTTACTATAATTCTTCACATTCTTCACTATCTCAAAGGAACTATATTTCATGAACTTTATTTCTCTTCGCAGTCATCACTTGTATTTCGTGCTTACACTGATGCAGACTGGATGGGAGACCCAACAAACCATCATTCCACTATAGGTTTTTACTTCTTCCTTGGTGATTCACTCATCTTTTGGTGTAGCAAGAAGCAAACTATTGTTGCTTGATCTAGTATAGAAGTTGAGTATAGAGTACATGCTAATACAACTTTAGACCTTTTGTGGTTACATTGACTTCTTCAAGATATGGGGGTTTCTTCATCCACTACTACTCCTATCTATTGTGATGATACGAGTGCAATTCATATTGCATACAATGATGTATTTCATGAGTGCACCAAACACATTGAGATTGATTGTCACTTTGTTCGACATCATCTTATTAAAAATCTCTTGTAGTTGCAGTCCACCAGATTTCTTTCACCACGCCGTTTTTGAGATCTTGTCTCCAAACTCAAGATGGCTTCATATAATCCTCCTTGGGTTTAAAGGGGGCTATTAAATAATATTATGCATTGTACTATACATTGTACCATGCACTCACCTACCCCTACATTCTTTATATAGCTCCATTAACCTCATACCTTGTATAGCACACCTACCTTTAATCCTTTCCTATATATAGGATCATTTTACTATTATGGTTCATTCAATACATATAATACATACCATTTCATCAATACGTAAGTAGGTTTAAATCTTGATATTCATATCAAATTTAGTCAAAAATTAAAAAAAGAGTTGCAGAATGTTTGTGAGCCATAATGGTTTAGAAAATCAAAACTATGTTTTGAACTTAAAGGCTAAAGATTATGAAACAATCCCAATGTCTGTTTAGTTTGTGAATATATCGACGTATAGAAAGAAAAAAAGATGATTTAAAAGAATACGTTTCACACCAGATTTTCCATGAGAAATATCAAGGAAAAGAAAATATAGAGAAAGATGATATGATGAGTTAAAAGAATAAATTTCACACTAGATTGTCGGTAAGAAACAGAAGGGAAAATAAAATACAAAGAAAGACGATGGAGAGATCTTTAATTTTATATGGCATGTCCATTTTGCTCCTAGTAATCAATTACTTTTAAAAAAATTATTTTTGATTCTACTTAAAGAAAAAATAAATCATGAAGAAAATCTATTTTCTTTGTTTTATGTACCAAGTAATGGAAGTTGAGGAAAAATAAATAAAAATGAAACAAGTGAGAGAGAGAGAGAGAGAGATAAATATGGATGGGCATCCTTATCCACCTTTTTCAAGCCCGTAGAGCTCTCATAGGTTTATTTTTATGTTAAACCCCTCATTTTCTATTTTTTGTGATCATTCATTTTAAAATGAACACTAAAATCCATCACAAGCTCACTATTTCAAAAAATCTTTGAGCATGTGCATTTTCTATACCCCTCCCTAACCTCAAGGACAGATTACCTTCATCACCATTTGGATTCAGTGTAACCACAAAGGAATTTAACAACAAAAGAACGCTAAGCTAAGCCAAAGTTAACCTAATCAAGATGTTAAAGTGAAGTGCCTAAAGGTCTCATGTTCAGAATGTTGTTGGATAACAACATGCTTGTCAATATTTAAAAGTCATTATTTAGCCTTTGTTTAGCTAATCTTGTCTTTGGGCTTCCCCAAGACATCTTTTGAAATGACCTCCTTTTTGCTGATACCACCAACCCACTTTTTGGCAACTCCAATAAGCAGTGTCCAACAACGACTCTTACATAATAATCAATAAGACAAACTCTCTCTCCCTCTTATACTATTTCAATCAATATTTGACACGTTAGTTGATTTTAAAAATCGATCAACACTTTTGTTATTTTCTTTATTGTAAAACAATATGTTCGTGCTTATTTTTGTCCCAAATCATAAGCAACGACACGTGGCAAAGTTGTTGAAATTTTCCAAGTGCTGAAATCATCTCACAGGTCATTGTCCTTTTGATTAATTTTAGGTAAATTGTCAACACCCCCAAAAAGGCCACATTGATTCTACCAAAATGTCATTAGGGCTACAAACAAACTGATTCATTTAAAACAGCTCACGCACACGATTTGACATGGCTCGATTTGTGTTTGTTTGTTTCATAAACGAACCAAACTCAATCAAATAGAGTTCAATCATTTTCATGTTGGGTTCATTTTTTTGTGAACAAGCTTGCCCATATATATATATATACACACACACACACACAATTTCATTTTTTGTACCATTAAGTTACATCAAGTGGGCTTATTAACCATATAAATTCATTTTAATCATAGACAAAGCCCAAGTGCAACCATCCTCACCTATTTCAACTATATTATTCTCTCTTATGAATGTAAAGCTACCCGAGACCATTTCTATAAAATTTTCTAAACCCTAGAATTTTATTCTGTTCTCTTCTATTTACACACCCCTAGTTTCCATATGCACCCACACACCCCCAAGAAACGGATGACTCGTAGAAGCGGTGACATTAACTAAAAAGGCAAAACCACTAATCGATGACAGCTACACAAAGCTACTTGACTGTAACTCCTTGAAGTAGTTTAGTGTGCTCTCTCTCTCTCTCTTCTTGTCTCACTTCTCTTTTCTCTTCATATTGGCACAAATAATGAAATCAGGAGTGCTTTTGAATTATGTGAAACTCTAGAGATCAATGGCATTACTAATCGGGGCTCAATTATGGTCAAGCAAAACTTGACTTAAGTTCGAGTATCCTTTTGTTTGTAACAAGTTGAACTTAAACACTTCAAAGCCAGCTTGACTTAGCTCGTCTCTAGCCCTAAATTCCTCTTAACCTAGTGACCGAGTTATATATTGGGAAAATTACAAATACATGCACTTTTGGAGCCTAATTTACAAATACATGGATTCAAAGTCATGAAATTTAAAAAAAAATGAATTCTCCTAAAATGTTGATGTGGTCATGGAAAAATACTATTCATTTTATTTAAGTGCCCAAAGAACTCGCTATTTTGACGAACGGTGATCAAAATGAACTAAATTTGATCACCACCATCAAAATGGTCTATACAAAAAGTAGTATATGTGTGCACAAAAAATGATACCTCTTTGCACAAAAGTGGTACTTAAATGAAAATAATTATATATCTTTTTCCAATTAAACATAATAATATCACATTTGTATGACCTTAGGGTGTTAGTCTTGTTCCATTGATCAGATGGAAATAATTTTATACTTTTTTATATATATATGAAAGTACTCATGTACTACTAATCTCTTAATGACACATAAATGCAATTTGAGAGCCCGGACAAATTATCAACACTACATGATTCCACTTTTATATCACCATTTATAATTTCTCTAAAGTTTCTTCTTTTCTGTGTTCAATTGACATCAACACAAACACATATATTTTACTTAAATGCAACTTTCTTGTGAACTATTCATCACATAAAACAACAACCAAGAACATGGGAATTTTAATTCAATTTAGGCATTCAGGTCAATTCCCTTCAAAACAAACCTCCAAAATGACACCCTTTGGAGCTCTACTTTTAAAGCTACCTTCTATGGTACCATCTTACAATGCCATTGAAGTTATTGACACGACAGTGATTAACAACAATAATGATAACAATACTATAATGATGTGTTTGGTACGCAGGAATGGAATGAAATGGAATACTTATTTCATCCATTCCTTTGTTTGGTATGGATTTTAAGGTGGGAATGATAATTCCCTTAGAATGAAAATCAATTCCCATTAATGAAAATTCATTCCATAGTTAAACTTATAGAATGAGCATTCCATTCCTAGTAAGACTAAAAAAATCATATTACCAAAAAACCTTCACCTCCACCACCACCACCACTAATACCACTACCAATGCCATTGTCATATCTAGCACCACCACCTCCACCACCCCACCACAGCCGCCACATCACATCACCACCACCTCCACATTGCCACTTTCATTCACCACCACCTCCACTGCCACCCTCACCACACCACTGCCACCATCTCCACATTGCCATCTTCCTCCACCACCACAACACCACCACATCGCCGAATTCCTCCTCCACCACCACGACCGCCACTGCCACCTCCACCACCACACCATAACCACAACCTCCACTGCCACCCCTAATCACATCCACCACTACCCCCACCACATCCACCTTCACAACTCCACCTTCCTCCACCACCACCACGCCCATCACCTCCACCACCACCATCTCCACATCGCCACATTCCTCCACCACCATCACCATCACCACACCTTTGTTATTTTAATTTATTTATCACTACGAGGGGTATAAGGACCGAGACCATTATTGGTCAATTTTTCTTTAATTTCATTTATTGTCATAATAATGCTTTAAATGATTATATCCATGTTTTAAATGTAAAATAAAATTTTAGAGAACTTATTTAAGGTTTGAGAATTTTTCAGAGCGTTTGGCAAAAGTTGACTTTTTCGGGTCCGATTGACCCGAGACGAGGGTCCCGTGGGCATAGAAAATCTAAAAGCGTCAAAATGACTTCAAATTTGGCAATTAGCTTAAATAAAATATTTCACACGCAAAGAAGTTAATTTTGTGTCAATCGAAGTTACAAAAATCAAAAACTGAATCCAGAAAGATTTAGTGAAAAAGTAGTGGCACTTGGTAATTAAATAACCTAGCATATAAACCTATAAATAGCAAAGTTAGAGATTTACCAATTCAATGTTCATTCTCTCAATCAATCATAAGAACAATATAGATACAAAATGTATATCTCTACATCTTCTTCTTCCCTACTCCATTGAATTTGAGAAGCTTAACCCTAGAATTGGAGTTTGCCGAAAAACAGAGAAACGATTTACGCATTGAGAGCTCGAGATTGATCCAATAAAAATTGATTTCAGACAAATTTGGATTTTGGTGAGAATTTGGCTTGGAATTGAGGTAGGAGTGTTCTCTCCATCTTATCAATGACTCTTTAGGAATTGAAGTAATTTGAATTGATTAGCATGGTTAGGGTTGCTAGAAAGTGAGTCTTGCATAATTAATTGAGCTAATTCTTGTTAGTTAATTTTATTATTGAATTCAAGTGTGTTTAAATGTGTATCAAAGTGAGTAATGATGTGAATTGTGTTTACATATTTCAGCGTTAACAATTGTGGATAAATGTTGCTTAATGACATGAATTATAGTTGTGGGAACTATGTGATACATGTTGCATTTTACATGTTTGATAGAATGCATGAAAATGATCTTTTCTAAAAATGTTGCATTGTTATATGCATGAAAATACATGTTTTAGCATGGGAATTAAATTTTTAAGATGTACTTGAAATATGGAATTGTTGCATACTCATATGTATGGAAAGAACATGTTTTATCATGTAATACAAATGGCTTATGATGCATTTGAAATTATATGTGTTGTCATACTTGAACCTTATGTGATTGGTTATTGATTTTGGGAGGAGGTCAGAAATCAATGAGGGCTTAGATCCCTAGGGTGCAAAATATAAAACTTGGCCAAGGTAGTTACCCTAGACCATCGGGTTAGTAGCCCGTAAAGATAGATTTGGTTCCTTCTAGACCCTCGGGTTGATCACCTGTTAAGATAAATATTTTGGATAATTTGCTCAATTAGCGTTTATCCGGTAGTTATATGACTACTCCCACCCTTGTGTGATTTTGAAACTTATGTGACTTGGTACTTAAGTCTTGTTGTTGAATTGTGATATTCATGTTGATGTTGTGTGGCCTTTTTCTTTACTTGAGTCATGTTGAGCATGTGTTCTATTTAAATGTTGAATTGAGATCCTTTGAGCATGTGAATTGTCGTATGCCATGTAGTACATAGGAATGTCATGATTGCATTTATGTATGTCGCATCTAGTCAATGCATAAGTTGGTTTGGGTATCTCTACTGGGCATAATTGTATGTTTACTCTCTTCCCCAATCATTTTTATAGATAAGCCATCGGTAATTGATAGAACTTGAGGTGCTCGAATTATGGAATCTGCATTTCATCGCTATCGTTTATGTTATGCTTTCACATGCCATGTTTAGGCATTTATCGAACTTGTAATTTGTATTTATGTATTATATTTGAATACATGTTCGGATTATGGACTATATGCATGAAATGAACATATAAAGACCATTTATGGTTCGGAAACATGTACCGTTTATGCCTTATGATTGCATACGTTTAAATGTTGGTTTTGAACATGTATTGTTAATACCTTACGATTTCATACATTATAAGCATGGTATTGAGCATGGTAATATTCTAGATGTTTTAAATGATAAATCATTCATCTATGTTCATTTCCACATGTAGAAACTTGTGAGAATGGTTGTGTTGATTAATTAGTAAAATGAGGCGTATGCATGCATTGAATGATTCCTTTGAGTTAGGAACCTTGTGGAGGATAATTTGATAATTGTAAACAAGGGAAAATAGGTTCTTGAGAGTTTCAGCCAGCTGAAACTTCCATCAGCTGACCAAAATAGTGAGATACTGAATGTTTTCAATTGCAAACTCACCAGGTACTTGTTTCAACCAACCGAAACAACCTTTCAGCCAACCAAAAGTCCTCCTTCAGCCAACCAAAGCTGAAGGGTAGCCAACAGATGAATTGCCCAGGTTTCAGCCGGCTAATAGGACATTCATCAGTCGATCGAAACCTGAATTTGAGCTTAAAATGCATCGTTGAGTGTTGAGAGTTCATATGCTTTATTTAGGGCCCTATGGTGAGATTGTAAAGTTTCTGCTATGTTATAAAAATGATAGACAAGGTAAGAAATTGGTGATGATAACGTAAAGGCTTATGCGATAAGTCATGGCCCTGATTTTGGAGTGTGACAGATTGGTATCAGAGTATGGTACTGTAGTGAGATTAGGGATAAGAGGTGATGACACGTAAACTAATCGCCCTCAATTTTCAGGAATCAAAAATTGAGGTGTGACAGATTGGTATTAGAACATGGTACCATAGTGAGATTAAGGATAAAAGGTGATGACACGTAAACTAATCACCCTCGGTTTTCGGGAGTCAAAAATTGGGGCGTGATAGATTGGTATCAGAACACTAGGTTGGAATACCTATGGACGACAGATAATGGTCAAATCACATGTAGAATTGAGAGGGTTAGTTTGAATACCTTGGACAATGGGTTAGGGTTGGACCATATGTGTACCAAGGATTGTGTTTAGACTTAAGAATGAGATCTTACGTGAAATGTGCTTGCTTACATGTTGGTATTGCATGCTAAATTATGAAATAACTTAGCATATTGTTAATTAAGCATGTTGAGATTGATTAATTTTGTATGCCTTGTAACTAAAGTGTCTTCTTATTACCTATGTAGCAAGATGCCACCGAGACGTGAGAAAGGATAAAGTGCGAGTGTTCCACAAGTGCCAATTGATGGGGCATAATTTATGAGAGAAATAGTTGAGATCATGCGACAAATCGTACAGGAAACAAATGAGGAGGAGGTGCAAGTACAGCCTTGAGCAGGTCTTACTCGTATGATGATTTCTATGAGGGAGTATAACAAGTATATTCGACCAAAGTATGCAGATGGGTCCAATCCCTTTGAGGCAAAAAACTGGATAGACAAGAGACTTAAGCTATTAGTGGCACTTGAGATTGAGGAGGACCTACGAGAGGCGGACCATTGGTGGAAATTTATTTGGAACACTCGCAATGTTGAGGTGATAGATTAGAAAGTATTCAAGGGATTATTTTTCGAGAAGTATTTTCCCACAACGGTGAAAAATTGGTTAAAACAAGAATTCATAGACCTCACATAACTAAACATGAGTGTGATTGAGTATGAGACCAAGTTCACTTCTTTGGCTCATTTTGATTGGAGATGGTAGCAGATGAGGAGATGAAAGCAAAGCAGTTTATGAGAGGGTTCAAGGTCTCCATAAGAAAGCGGGTATCGATATTGAATTTGAAGACCTACGCCATAGTTATAGAGAGGGCCTTGATTGCTGAGGAGGATGACTAGGATGTCTAGAGGACACGGGATTCCAAGGGACAAACATAAAATATAGGGCCTTTTTCTACTAGTCAGGCGAGGAAGAGACACAGGAGTGGTATTTCATTCTCTCAAGTACAGGAGATTCATTCTACACCATCAGTATCTTTACCCACTGGATCCTCATGATCTACAGTGGTGTGCCACCAATGCCATCAGTCGGGTCATTATAGAACAGTACTCTTAGGTAGACAGTGTTTCTAGAGGGAAAGCGGGTTTGTTACTATTGTCGCCAGCCTGGCCATATCAGGATTGATTGTCCCCAAAGACATGGTTTACAAAGTAGGATCGGATCACAGTAGCATTATACTCAGTCTACAGCGAGTCTGTCTGGTCCTAGGACTTTGCCACCATCTCAGTCACTTCAGTCTACACATGGTTCTCGATAGATAAGAGGGGCCGCTGCTAGTACATCTAGCTAGTAGTCTGAGTACCCGGGTACTGGCTAGTAGAGTCAGAGAGCACAAGGTCGTGCATTCACACTTACACAGACAGATGCCCCAATAGCGTCAGTTGTTCGAGGTATTTTCTTGGTTTATAGCTCATGGGCTAGGGTATTGGTCGATTCGGGTGCATCTCATTCATTCATATCTGTTGCATTTGTATTTGCTTTGGGTTTGGAGGTGTCTTCATTAGATATAATTTTATCTGTTGATACACCGTTTGAAGCTAAAGTCACTCTGGGTAGAGTTTGTCAGTCATGTGAGATCAAAATTTTAGGATATCGATTGGTGTTTGACTTCATTCTTTTAGACATGGCCAGCTATGATGTCATTTTAGGCATGGATTGGTTGTCTACCTTTAGAGCCACTATCGATTATTATCGTAGGCAGGTGACAGTGTGTACACCAGAGGGTAATCGTTTTTGCTTTATGGGAAATCGAGATGACTTCCACACATCCTTATTGTATAGTTTTGGTAGCCGGAATGGAGTGAGTTGCTTCTTAGCTAGTCTGATAGTCGAGGAAGGGGATGTGACATATAGGAAATTCCTTTCCGTGGTCTGTGACTTTGAGAATGTGGTTTCGGGGGATTTGACGGTGTTGCCACCACAACAGGAAGTTGTATTTACCATTGATCTTACTCCCAATGCCGCTCTTATCTCTATGGCACCATACCGTATGGCACCGACAGAATTGGAGTTGAAAAGTCAATTACAAGACTTGTTAGACAAGGGATTTGTACGATCGACTACATCACCTTTGGGAGCTCTAGTACACTTTGCTAAAAAGAATGATAGATTTTTATGATTGTGTATTGATTACCAAAAATTGAACCAAGCAACAATCAAGAACAAGTATCCCTTGCCAAGGATAAATGACTTGTTTGATCAATTAAAGGGTTCGAAATATTTCTCGAAAATTAACTTGAGGTCAGGATATTACCAATTGCGAGTAAAATATGAGGATATACCGAAGATCTCATTTCATACCCGATATGGACACTATGAGTTCCTAGTGATTCCATTTGGGTTGATGAATGCACCGGTGACTTTCATAGACTTGATGAATAGGGTCTTTAGTGCTTACTTGGACAAATTTGTTGTGGTGTTTGTGGATGACACCCTAGTGTACTCATCATTGGAGGAGGAACATGAGGAACACTTGAGGATGGTGTTACAACTTTTAAGGGAACATCGATTGTATTCCAAGTATGAGAAATGTGAATTTTTTATAGTGAAGGTGAAGTTCATCGGGCATGTGGTGTCGAGAAGAGGAGTTTTCATGGATCCTTCAAAGGTTGAGGCCATAATGAGTTAGGAAAGACCGAAGAACATGTTTGAAATCCATAGTTTCTTAGGCTTGGCCGGGTACTACAAACATTTTGTGAAGGATTTCTCACAATTGGCGGCACCTATGACACAACTTACTTGGAAGGAGGTAAGAACGAGGCTTGTGAACATGCACCCATGGAGTTGAAGAGTAGATTGACTTCCGCTCCAATCTTGATTATTCTCGAACGTGGTTTGGGGTATGTGATTTATTATGATACTTCACAAGATGGTTTGGGTTGTGTTTTAATGCAAACCGATAGGGTAATAGTATATGGCTCCCGACAGTTGAAGACACACGAGCAAAATTACCAGACTCATGAACAGCGATAATTTTTGCATTGAAAGTTTAGAGGCATTACTTTTATAGGAAAATTTTTAAAGTATTCTCCAATCACAAGAGTTTGAAGTACATTTTCTCATAAAAAGGATTTGAATATGAGACAACGGAGATGGGTGGTGTATATAGAAGATTATGACTTTGATCTGCAATACCACCCAAGAAAGGCTAATGTTGTAGCCGATGCCTTGAGTAGAAAGTCACATGGTATCTTAGCAAGCGTTGTAATTCATGAATGGAAAATGGAGGATATTTTAGAAATGGGATTATATTTCAGTGATGATGGGGAAGCAGCCATGTTGTTCACACTTATTGCTCAACCAACACTGGTGAGTAGGGTGATTGAAGAACAACAGTGAGATAGTGCGATGGAAACCATTCATACTCAAATTTTAAGCAACGAAATGGTAGAGGGTTGGACAGTTCATTCTGATGGGGGTTTGAGATTCAAAGGGAAGATGGTTGTACCATTGCCTTGCAAGGATGATATACTTAGAGAGTTTCATCACTCTAGACTTGTGGTACACCTCGATGGGACCAAAATGTATCACAATCTACGTCAACAGTATTGGTGGAAAGGAATGAAAAAGGATGTTACTCAGTTTGTGGCAAAGTGCCTTGCTTGTCAACAAGTCAATGAGGAGCATCAAAGACTGGCGGGTTTGTTACAACCGTTACCAGTAGCAATGTGGAAGTGAGAACATGTCACCATAGACTTCATGACGGGACTTCTGAGGTCAAAGAAGAGCCATGATGTTGTATGGGTTGTTGTTGATAGATTGACCAAAGTGACTTATTTCCTTCCTATTCGGGTGACTGATGATGTGGATGTTTTAAGTCGGTTGTATATTGAGCCAATTTTGAGACTTCATGGCGTACCAATTTCTATTGTGTCAGATAGAGACCCATGATTTATGTCACGATTCTAGCAAAGTTTTCAGGTAGCTCTTAACACCGATCAATATTTTCGTACAACTTTTCATCCTCAGACGGATGGTCAGTATGAGAAGACTATTCAAATTCTTGAGGATATGATTCGGGCTTATGCCTTGGATTTTTGTGGTAGTTGGGAGGATCACCTTCCATTGGTGGAATTTTTCTATAATAATAGTTATTAGGCTAACATCGAAACGGCACCTTTTGACGCTTTATATGGTAAACCTTGTAGGTCACCAGTGTGCTGAACTGAAGTTAGTGAGACAGTGGCCTTGGGACCCGACATAGTCTGAGAGACCACAGAAAAGATCAAGTTAATAAGGCAATGGTTAATTATAGCTCAAAGTCATCAAAAGAGCTATGCCAATAGAAGATGACGACATTTGGTATTTGAGATGTGAGACCATATTTTCCTAAAGATCTCACCACAGAAGGTTTTGATACGGTTTGGGTGTAATGACAAGTTATCACCATGGTTCATTCGTCTATTTGAGATTCTAGAACGTGTTGGTGAGGTTGCATACCGTTTGGCATTGCCACCACAAATGTCAATTGTACACAATGTGTTTGATGTTTTCATATTAAGAAAGTATGAACCGAATCCTTCACATGTTGAGTGATTGGATAAATCTTGAGGTGAGTGAAGATGTATCATATGAGGAGGGACTGGTGGAGATTATGAATTCTAGAGAGCAAGTGCTTTAAGGCAAAACCATTCTGTTTGTCAAAGTGCTTTGGAGACACCACGAAGTCGAGGAGGTTACGTGGGAGTGGGATCAAGAAATTTGCTCAAATTATCCCGAGTTATTTGCTACTTGAGGTAGATCTTAATTTCGAGGACGAAATTCTTGAAGGTTGGGAAGTTGTAAGAACCGTGACCATTATTGGTCGATTTTCATTTAATTTCATTTATTGTCATAATAATTCCTTAAATGATTATATATGTGTTTTAAATATAAAATACATGTTTAGAAAACTTATTTAAGGTTTGAAAAAGTTTTTGGAGTATTTGGCAAAAGTTGACTTTTTCAGGTCCGGTTGACCCTATACACGGGCCTTATGGACCCAAAAAATCTGAAAGTATCAGAATGACTTCAAATTTGACAATTAACTTAAATAAAATATTTGACATGCAACGAAGTAATTTTGTGTCAATCGGAGTTACGAAAATTAAAAACTAACTCCGGGAAGGTTTAATAAAAAAGATAGTGGTACTTGGTAATTAAATGACCTAACCTATAAATAGAAAAGTTAGAGATTTTCCAATTCATTTCTTATTCTTTCCATCAGCCGTGAGTGCAATATAGATACAACATGTATATCTCTACATCTTCTTCTTCACTACTCCTTTGAATTTGAGAAACTTCAGCTGAGAATTGGAATTCACCGAAGAATAGAGAAATGGTCTATGCATTAAGGGCTCAAGATTGGTCTGATAAAAGTTGATTTTAGACAAAGTTAGATTTTAGTGAGAATTTGGCTTTGAATTGAGGTAGGGGTGTTCTCTCCATCTTATCATCGAATCCTTAGGAGTTGAAGTAATTTCAATTGATTAGCATGGTTAGGGTTGCTAGAAAGTGAGTCTTGCATAATTAATTGAGCTAATTCTTGTTAGTTAATTTTATTGTTGAATTCAAGTATGTTTAAATGTGTATCAAAGTGAGTGATAATGTGGACTGTGTTTACATGTTTAAGTGTTAGCAATTGTGGATAAATGTTGCTTAATGACATGAATTATAGTTGTGGGAACTATGTGATACATAATGCATTTTACATGTTTGATAGAATGCATGAAAATGATCCTTTCTAAAAATGTTGCATTGTTATATGCATGAAAATACATGTTTTAGCATAGGAATTATGTGGCTTAAGATGCACTTGAAATGTGGAATTGTTGCATGGTCATATGCATGGAAAGAACATATTTTAGCATGTAATACAGGTGACTTATGATGCATTTGGAATTGTATGTGTTGTCATACTTGAACCTTATGTGATTGGTTGTTGAATTTGGGAGGAGGTCAGAAATCAATGAGGGCTTAGATCCCTAGGGTGCAAAACTCAAAACATTTCTATGGTGGTTACTCTAGACCATCTGGTTAGTAGCCCATAAAGAAATATTTAGTTCCTTCTAGGCCCTCGGGTTGATCACTCGTTAAGATAGATATTTTGGATAATTGGCTCAATTAGCGTTTATCTGGTAGTTCTACGACTACTCCCACCCTTGTGTGATTTCAAAACTTATGTGACTTGGTGCTTAAGTCTAGTTATTGAATTACGATATTCATGTTGATGTTGTGTTCTATTTAAGTGTTAAATTGAGATCCCTTGAGCATGTGCATTGTTGTATGCCATGCAGTACATAGGAATGCCATAATTGCATTCATGTAGGTCGCGTCTAGTCGATGCATAAGTTGTTTGGGTATCTCTATTGGGTGTAGTTGTAGGCTCACCCTCTCCCCTAACCATTTTTACAGATAAGGCACCGGTCGTTAATGGAGCTTGAGGTACTCGAATTATGGAATCCACATTTCGTCACTATCATTTATGTTATGCTTTCACATGTCATGTTTAGGCATTTTTGAAATTGTAATTTGTATTTAAGTATTATATTTGAATACATGTTCAGATTGTGGACTATGTGCATGAAATGAACATGTAAAGACCATTTATGATTCGGGAACATGTACCATTTATACCTTATGATTGCACACGTTTAAATGTTGGTTTTGAACATGTATTGTCAATACCTTACAATTTCATACATTGTAAGTATGGTATTGAGCATTGTAGTATGCTAGATGTTTTAAATGATAAATCCTTCATCTATGTTCATTTCCACATATATAAACTTGTAAGAATTGTTGTGTTGATTAATTGGTAAAATGAGGCGTATGCATGCATTGAATGATTCCTTTGAGTTAGGAACCTTATGGAGGATAATTTGAGAATTGAAAACAGGGAAAAACAAGTTCTGGATAGTTTCAGCCAGTTGAAACTTCCATCAGCTGGCCGAAATAGTGAGATACTGAATGTTTGCAATTGCAGACTCTGTAGGTAACTGTTTTGGTCGACCAAAATGACCCTTCAGCCGATCGAAAGGCCTCCTTCAGCCGACCGAAGCTAAAGGGTAGCCAGCCAATTGATTACCCAGGTTTCAGCTGGTTGGTGGGACATCCATCAGTTAACTGAAACCTGAATGTGAGCTTAAAATGCATTATTGAGTGTTAAAAGTTCATATGCTCTACTTAGGGGCCTATAGTGAGACTGTAAAACTTCCGCTATGTTATAAAAATGATAGATGAGGTAAGGAATTGATGATGATAACGTAAAGGCTTCCAAGATAGATTGTGGCATGATAGATTGGTATCAGAGCATAGTACCATAGTGAGATTAGCTAGAGATAAGAGGTGATGAGTCGAAAATCAGGGCGTGAAAAAGGGTATTTTGAATGATTTGATTTAAAATTTAGGATAAATATTACGGACACCCCTTAAGGTTTGATGTATTGTCACGCGTGTATAACTTTATGTAATTTTGTCACCAACACCCCCTGTTAGAATTTTTAATTTTTTAATAAGTGAAATCTCCTGACTACCCCTGATTATTTAAATGGATTTTAATATAAAATATCATAATCAAAAAATGACAAAACTGCCCCTCATAATTGCCACTATTCTTTCTCTCCCATCTCCTCCTCCAACCACCGCCACCAACCACAACCATCGCCACCAACCACAACTCCACCCCTAATCACAAAAAGTCTAACTCTCATTTTGTGCTTGTTTTATATATAGAAAAAAATCTCAAAATCCATGTCCAACAGGAAAAACCCCAATTATATTAGTCTAATTAGAAATCAAAATAAATCTAAACATAATTCTCTCTAAGCCTACTCTTTCTAACCCACTTTCTTTGAAGCCGATGACAAGGCAGCGGATGATGAGTAACTAGAAGATTACCACCAACAAAAACTCAATCTTGTTTTCTCTTAGCTCTGGCTACTTTATCCTCACACTCCCTTTCTCTCTCTAGCTTTGGCATAATATAAGTTTTAGCGATAGAGAGAGAGAGAGAGAGAGAGAGAGAGAGAGAGAAAACGAGGGTTTCTGCATCTATCCAATCACAATAGAGCTCGCTCGTGAAAAGATTATCCTTATATCGATATATATCACCAGTAGAGTTCAATCTTAAATGTAATTCTACGTTTATATACATAAATGAATCACCATCCAATCAGCAAGTTACTAAAAACTTCTAGTTCCCACGGAAAAGACTCATGTGAAACCAGAGTTCTACTGCTTGCGTATAATCACTCTCAATATCACTTGGTATTAGCTCTCTACTTTCTCTTTTTAAAAGAGTAGAACAACAATAATTTATATACAAACTGATATATACGCAATTACCTATAATGAGAGAAACTCTTCACACAAGCATTAGCCCAAACATGCTCACATCCAATAAATGCTTGTACCCATTTTCGTACGTAGAAACCTCTCTAGTACCCATTTTCCTCACACACCTCTCTCATTTCAACTTGTCTTTCTCATTGAGCAAACAAAATCCTAAGAAGATCACTATGGAGGCAACAAAATAGTGCTTGATTAAATGGAACTTACAAAAGACATGTACTTAAATAATCAAGAGCAGAAACATCAACATGTACTCCTTTGCTAATACTCTTGTTAAAGGTAACATAAAAAAAATAGATATTCTTGGCCCTACTCCCAAAATTGAAGCTTGTCTTTTGTTTTCTTGAGGATTGGCAACAACATTTCAGCTTATATACATGTTTTTTTTCGGAAGTTAAATTGTATTTATTTTTTTAAAGGTCTTTACAAGCAAGCCAGAGCCCAAAACAAGGAAAAGCCCAAAAAAGCCAATACATTATAACTACAGTAGAGACGTGTAGTCTAGGGCCAACCAAAGACTATTAATGTCTTAGCCCAAACCATGGAATCAAACAAAATGACTATTAACAATAGTGGTTGAACACTCCAGTGGTTAAGGTTGAGGCTTGGAGGAGAAACAACCTCCCATTCGTCAATTAGGTAGTTATGACGGTGGTCAGATGAAAGAGGCTAGCACCTTCCATTCCACTTTATCACTAACAAAATCACCAAATGATCTTTATTCGACAATCAATGTCAATGATGAGAAAGTAGTAAAGTGCTTGCTAAACTGGTATTTGAAAGTTTTACTAAGTAAACATCGAACCCTTTATCACTCAACAACATCGCAATAGTTTTTTAGTTATGTCGTCGGGTTTTATTTGGTCATTTGCTTAAACATAATAAAAAATAGAACATTCCAACTTCGTTAGCAGAGCTATAAAGGTTGAAGAGATTGAACCAGTGAGAGGGTCATTCCTTCTTTCCACAATCGTCAGAAGTTAGATAAGAAAAAAAAACCCACAAAGGTCGCACGGCCATGACAACCCAAGGAATTTTTCTTGGCTTTCACATAACTCGGTCAAAATCTACTAAATCATCAAACTCAGACTAAGGCGCAGTTTGATCTTAAACACACATACACATAAACACATATATTTTGGAATAGGCATCGCGTGGCAGTAGAGACCCACAAAGCATCTCTCTCCCCATGAATGAGTAACTCGAACTCCCATTAACCTCCGAGGCACGCTCTGAGCCGAACACACACACATAAATGTATATATGTAATTCCCATCATGCGAACCTCCAAATTCAACGTGGGCTTCTTTGGCTCCCTACACAGCTCTCCTCTTGTCATTTTCACCCACTGCACTTTATCACCTCAAAACCCTAATCTTACCTTCTATTTCAAATTCAAGCCCCATTTTGGCCATTTTCAATACACCACCTATTCCACCCCAAACCCTAACAGAGGGAGAATTATTTATGTGATGGGTTGGGTGGTGACGAGTGTAGAATAGTGGATGTTTGTCGTTGCTTTTCTACACTTCATACAAAAATAATAAAACCTACAAAAACTTTACTAAAAACTTGTATAGTAGTAAGCAGGGTCGAACCACTCTCAAGTGAGAATCAGTAACAAGTCTAAAATTCAAAACATAAATCTCTTGAGATGGAAAAAATATATTTAAAAATAAACTTCTGAATTTTTTTTAATAATAAAACTAATACTAAATGTCTTTGATCAAATGATGGGATAAATCTCAAGGAAAGATAATTCACCACCATGGATCCATATAAATGAAGTTTCTAATATTCTTATCTAGTTTTTCCTCTACTAATCAATACAGTTCACCAATCCAATTAGAACTTAGAAAGATGAAGGAAAATATGGAATAAAAAAGAATGACTTGATTATATATGAGAGAGACATTTATTTACTTAATCTGATGCCCATTGGCTATGTAAATAAAGGTAGGCATTCTTCGAATTACCATTATTTGGCAAATACGAAGAATCCTTCCTCTAATTTTAGAAAATAAAAATTCAGAATATAAGAGTAGAAGAATGCTCTTGGGAGAAAAAATTAGACAAGAAAATAAAATAACTTATATTTCAGTCATGGTGGCTTCATCACTCACTTGAGAAGGATGCTTACGCTTACATATCAACAAAAAAACATACAAATAGAAATGAAACTACTATTCGTCATTGAATCAAGATAACAATTATACTATTTTTTCTATAATTTCTCTACAATTTTCTAACTCCCTTCACCATCCCCTAAGACCCCCTATTTATAGTGTTGGAGGGGAATGGTTTAGGTGGAAAAAAATTTAAATACAAAATTAAAAAACAAAAATTAAAAATACAAAATTTGAAATACAAAATTCAAAATAGCAAGGCATTGACTTCACTAATATAGTTATCCTTATCAAAATCAGAACTAAAATGTGCTCAACACTGTTGGAGTGGATTCTCGGGGTAGGAATGCTCAAAAGTGTGTGAGGTCACCGACCCAATAAGACAAACTTCTTCAAATGAATCTGAGTCAGGGGGTTGTTTCATCAAACTAAACACATTGACTTCCACTTTCATGTTACTAAAGGTCAAGGTCATGTTACCATTCCTACAATTGATCAATGCATTGGTTGTAGCTAAGAATGGTCGACCTAAAATGATTAAAATTTGTTTACCTTAAGTGGGTTGGGTATCTAGCACGATAAAATCTATAGGGCAATAGAAATCAGCCACTTTAACAATTACATCCTTAATTATACCCCTTGGAATCTTAATTGATCGATCGGCTAATTGAATTCTAATATCAGTTTTTCTCAAATTATTCAACCCTAACTCTTGGTAGACTGAATAAGGTAACAAGTTCACACTAGCACCTAGATCCAATAAGGCCTGATCAGCAAAATTTTCTCCTATCCTACAAAGGACAGTCGGACTTCCGGGATCTTTATGTTTGATCACGGCTTGATTTTGTAGGAAAGAAGAGCAATGTTGTGCTATGAAGGCTTTCTTTGGGATATTGGTTTTCTTCTTGACTAAGTCATTGATGAACTTTGCATAAGAAAGGATTTGCTTAATGACAGTGAGAAATAGAATATTAATCTGGAGATTCTAAAAAATCTCTAAGATCTCACTGTATTGCGAATCCTTTTTATTATTGACTAGTCTAGAGGGAAAGGGTGCAGGTGGAGCATATGGCTTAAGAGTTGTATTGTCAGTTTGAGGACTTTGGGTTTTATTGGCTCTGTGAGAGTTTGATGGGGGAGACTTAAATGGTACAGTCTTATCTTGGGTGGGTAGCTCAACCTTATTATCTATATGCTTTCCTGATCGAAGTGTTGTAATAGAATTCACATGGTTATTTGATTGGTCAGTGGCAGAAGAAGATTATATGAGATTAACCCCTTTGTTTTTAGGGTTGATTTCAAGTTGGCTAGGCAAGGTACCGCTCTATCTTTCAGTCAGAACATAAGTGAATTGACTCAACTGATTTTGGATTGACTGTTGAAATTACAAATGGTTTTGAGTCAATAGGTCAAAGTTACTCTCTAACTTTTGAAATCTCTGATTGGTTTGCTTATTAGATTGATCTAGATTAAGGGTAAGCATTTTTAGAGTGGCATCATAGTTGAAAATATGTTAGTTTTGTGAGCCAGGAGCAACATAATTGCTCAAGGGATTAAGTGCTAGATCTCTATTGTGACTGAACTGATTGGTCAATGGGAATTGGCCTTGACGAACAAGAGGTCCTTGAGGTTGTGGTGGCTTATTGGAGTTACCTTGAGAACTAGGTTGACCACTTAAGTATTGTGCAGAAAAATTTTGTCAGTATGAAAAGTTAGGATGATTTTGAGTATCAGGATGGTAAGTCTGGCTGAAGGTATTAACTGCCGGTCTCTTATAGGTATTAAAAGCACACACTTGTGCATGCGAAGGTTCAGATGTACAATAGACCGGACACGCCTCAGTGGGATGAGATGAACTAGAATACATATTGCATTGCACACTTGTGGACATGAGCGTAAAAGTATCGAACTTTTTAGTCAAATCTTTTACACCATCGGCTAGACTTTGCATCACAAATTTTAGTTTATTTTCAGGCTTGATCGCATATATACTAGATTTTCTATGGGATTCATCATTCCTAGAAAATTCATCATCACATGTATTCCAATTCTAATTTTGGGCATTCTCAGCTAGTTCTTCTAAAAATTTATAGGCTTGGTCAGGGGTTTGGTTCTTGAACTTACCTTGGTGCATAGACGCGAGCATGGTTTAGTTCATAGGTGAAAGCCCCTTATAAAAAAATTGAACTAATTGTGCTTTATCAAAGCCATGGTGTGAGTATTTGAGAAGAAAATCATGAAGGCGCTCCCAAGTATGATGGAATTGTTCCTCATTTTTTCTTCTAAAAGTGCTTATGGCATCTCTCATTGACTCATTCTTTTGCATTGAATAAAATTTGTTCATAAATTTCTTTGCATGTGCATCCCATGATTCAATTGAATTTGGAGGAATGGAGTTTAGCCATGAGGCAGCCTTATCTTCTAGGGATAGAGGAAAAAGATGCAATTTGATACCCTCGACATCTAAATTTTGATTTTTGAAAGTGTTACAAATTGTTAAAAATTTTCCTAAATGGATATAAGGTTGTTCACTTTCGAACCCATGGAATTTGGGTAACAAATTGATTGTAGCGGGCCTAATCTCAAATTGGGTCGCATTGGTCTTGGGGAGAACAATGCAATTGGGTGGGTTGGCTGTGATGGGTGCGAAGTAGTCATTCAAGGTCCGAGGTGCAGCCATTGGATTATGAGTGCTAGTTGAAGAAAGTGAGAGAGTGAGAGGGGTTTTCTCTAAATCAAGGATTAATGGATCACTAGAAGACCGAACTAACCGTTTGTTAACCCGCAACCACTTGGGCATAAACTAATAGACAACTAACCTTTTTTTTTTTTAAGGGAAGAAAAACCTAACTAATTAGATCCTAGAAGATGGGCTAGACACAGGATTGAACACACAAACCACACAAAAAAATTGGCCTTTTATCTTGAGCTTAAATTTAGGGGTGATGAATTTTTAAATCTAATATTGTAGAAAATTAATTGGATGGTCTCCAAAATTAATTCTCTCCTAATTAGACAGCTCCTACTCCCTTTCAGAGTAACTAGAAGATTACCAGTTAAGGTATACCAACAACACAACGAGAAAAGTTTTCAGGAAACTGTGGAGAGGCACGTGGCCTGCTTAACGACGGTACGTCCACACTCCTTTGACAGAACTTTTCCTAAACATTGTAAAGTTGGAAGGTGCTCACTGGAGTTACCAAGAGTTAATTCTTTCCAAGAGGGTCCTACGAGCTTTGTATACACCCTTTGGCCAATGTCTACTTGATTTTAAATTAAATTAGGCTTGGGCTTTGACAAATGCTGGAATTTTGTGATTTGTGGGCCACGAAAACGGGTGATGAAATCCTGACCGTATCTTGTTGGGGTGCTTGCCCTTAGATATCTTATGCAAATGCTAATTTAAAAATGCACAAACAAAACAAGTAATAAAATAAAAATAAAAATGAGTGAGTGAGTGTGTGGTCTTTCTTCTTTTCTTTTTTTTAAACAAAAAGAACAACAAAACATAAAATAAAATAAAATAAAACTGAAGAAAGTGTGACCCTAGGGAGATTTCTAAGTTATTCTATCTTAGAGTTCACATGCAAAAGTTATCAACCTAAATGAAAACTATGTTTTTTTAATTTAAAAAGAAAAAATGATGTAAAAGAATTAGGTACTTACTTGAATGACAAAGTTATTGTTTCCTTGTAAGAGCAACTGAATGTGGCATCTATAGAGGAAATGCATCATAAGAACCTGTCATGGAAAAAACAAAATATAAAAATATTATATTTTTTTCTTTCTTTTTTTTTCAAGAAAAAATAATAATAATAAAAGAAACAAAAAACTATAATAAATAAAAATAGAAGGGAGGGAAAGAAAATTAGGGTAGGCTCCCAAGAGTATAAACTTTTGAATTTTTTTTAATAATAAAACTAATACTAAATGTCTTTGATCAAATGATGGGATAAATCTCAAGGAAAGAGAATTCACCACCATGGATCCATATAAATGAAGTTTCTAATATTCTTATCTAGTTTTTCCTCTACTAATCAATACAGTTCACCAATCCAATTAGAACTTGGAAAGATAAAGAAAAATATGGAATAAAAAAGAATGACTTGATTATATATGAGAGAGACATTTATTTACTTAATCTGATGCCCATTGGCTATGTAAATAAAGGTATGCATTATTTGAATTACCATTATTTGGCAAACACGAAAAATCCTTCCTCTAATTTTAGAAAATAAAAATCCAGAATAGAAGAGTAGAAGAATACTCTTGGGAGAAAAAATTAGACAAGAAAATAAAATAACTTACTTACATTTCAGCCATGGTGCCTTCATCGCTCACTTGAGAATTATGCTTACGCTTGCATATCAACAAAAAAACATACAAATAGAAATGAAATTACTAT
This sequence comes from Cornus controversa, assembly GCA_026545225.1. Classification (NCBI taxonomy): domain Eukaryota; kingdom Viridiplantae; phylum Streptophyta; class Magnoliopsida; order Cornales; family Cornaceae; genus Cornus; species Cornus controversa. The sequence continues at coordinate 34,130,465 of CM048853.1, forward strand.
TCTTCATTGAATCAAGATAACAATTACATTATTTTTTCTATAATTTCTCTACAATTTTCTAACTCCCTTCACCATCCCCTAAGACCCCCTATTTATAGAGTTGAAGGGGAATGGTTTAGATGGAAAAAATTTAAAATACAAAATTCAAAAACAAAAATTAAAAATACAAAATTTGAAATACAAAATTCAAAATACAAAGTTTAAAAACAAAAATTCAAAATACAAAATTTTGAATTTAAATATCTAATATTTGATCTCCATATCTCTAATTTGAATTCTGGACTGCAGACATGGCCGTGTAAAAAAATATTTTGCAAAATTTTGAACTTGAGACCTCTTGTGAAGTAGATTGCACAGAATACCATCTCTCTTACAATTCTTTTTATGTTCATCTGTGGCTATATATATCATTTTTAGACCTTTTTTTTGCTATTTTTCTCCTTATTTTAGGATATAAAATAACAAATTTTGTACACTTATCAGGTGGGGGTTATGAAACCCTTATATATTAACAATAACAGAGGGGATGACTTCTCTATAAACAAACAAATCTCTCTCTCCATTCTCATTAAGTAAACTTAAATACAAATGGTTAGGATTAAATCCTACTAAATAAAGTTGAAAAATAACAATCTAATGATAAAAAATCATATTGCCAATTAGCCCAGAAAATTGAGAAGTACAACCCCAATTTTTTTTCTTTTTTTGATAATTTGAAGTGGGGGCATTTTTACATTTTAAAAAATTATATATTCAAAATTAAAATATAATAAAATTTGAATTACCCAGACTCAACCTTATGCGGCTCCGCTACTAATTATCTGTCGACCATTCAACACTTCCTTTTATTGGTTGTCATGTATCTCTCGTAAATGCTCTTTTCATATCATTTTTTTACAACTCACATCTAGTTCATCTCCTCCACGTTAGTTATCGATATCTCTCTTTTACCATCTCATTCTTTCTTTAGGATGCAAACAAGAAGAAAGAATCATACAAGTCTTCTTTCAACATATTTCTTAACCTTAAGCCGATAAGGAAAATCCTTAATATACTTTTTTTTTTCACCCAATCTCACTTTTTGTGAATAATAATTACATTTTAGGTTAAAAAAAATAAGAATTTTGTTAAAACAATAGAATTTTTTTTTTGTGAATTAATTTTTCAAAAAAAAAAAACTAAAATAGAATTATTGATTTATCCGGGATTATTTTATATATATAAAAAAATGTCGTGGAACGTTCAAAACATAAAACTTTTCAAGGACAATCATAAATGTAAAGAATAAAAAAAGCATCAACAATATTTAAGTTTTTATATTTTTCTTTTGGTAAGAAAAGATTATCTTAACATTGTTCAAGCGTTGCCTCCACTAAATTATGAAAAATGATACTTCTTTTGAATTCAATGTTTCTGAATGAGTTTATGTGAGTAGAACAAAAGATATGGTCTAAATAAAAAAAATACGGGTAAATACCACTTACACCCCCTCTGTTTAGGCAATATCCCGACTAGACCCCCTCTAGTTTCAATAATTTCGACTACACCCCTTTAATTTTGGAATCACATATCGATTTGCCCCCTCCATTAGTGTGACGTCAGCAGACAAACAGAATCTCCTGACGTCAGTAACAGAAAAGTGTGTGAATGGTCCTTTTTGCCCTCTAATGCATAAAATGACATATTTGACCTCATTAAGTCATATACAATTACAAAACTAGCCTTATCAACCAACCACACACTCTCTATTCCTTTGAATAAATATATATTATTTCCCTGTGTCATCACTCTCTTTCTCTCTTATCACCCTCTCTCTACTCCAGCCGTCCTCTCTCTCTTCTTTTCTCTTTCCCTTTCTTTTTCTTTCTTTCTCTGTGGCTCTCTCTCTCTGCCTTTCTTTGTAATACCCCGCTCCAACACATGGTATGATATTATCCGTTTTAGACCTGAGCTCGCACAGTTTTGCTCTTGGGTTTTACCCCAAAAGGCCTCATACCATTTGAAGAGAACATACTACATATAAGCACATCCCCATTTTCACACCCAGGCAATGTGGAATTGAGCACCCTGTACCCTGTCAGTGTGGTAGCTCAGCCCAGTGTCTGTCTTCACACGCACCCACTCACACCCGTCCATAAAGGTTACTACAATCCACCTCCCTACTAGGCCCGACGTCCTCGTTGGCACACTTTCGGCTAAGTTTAGGCTCTGATATCAACTGTAATACCTTGCTCCAACACATGGTATAATATTGTCTGCTTTGAGCCTAAGTCTGCACGATTTTACTCTTGGGTTTTACCCCAAAAGGCCTCATACCATTTGAAGAGAACATATTACATATAAGCACATCCTCTTTTTCATACCCAGGCGATGTGGGATTGAACACCCTATACCCTGTCAGTGTGGTAGCTCAACCCAGTGTCTATCTTCGCACCCGCCCACTCACTCCCGTCCACAAGGGTTACTACATTTTTATAATAATCACTCATTTTCTCTCTACGTACAATTCTTAATAAAGTATTGATTCGTGTGTGAGTGTGACTCAAAAAGTATATCAATTAAAAATTTTCACACTTCACAATAGAATGAATTTCTTACAAAATAGGGCTATCGAAAGGGGTGTCGAACCTCAGGGACTGTGGTCTGACTGAGTTGAATTGTTAGGACTAATTCCAATTAAATTTAAAAGAAATAAATTCTGATTTTTAATTCTAAATTAACTAATGAAGCAATTGAACAAAAGCAAGGAAAACTAAGGAGTGTAGAGAATATAAGATAAGTCTAGGGTAATTGATTTCACCACTAACTTCACAATCAATGGTCAATTGAACTAACTATGGGGCATCAAATCATGCATAAGTGGTGTCGGTGGCTACAAGCTCACCTCCATCCGTCAAGAAGATAACATATGATTAAAGCTAAGTCATGGACTATCTTCGATTGACATGGGCCATCTGCCTAACTACTCTACTCTAGGGTGCAGTATAGTTCATCTTCTCTAGGCATAATCCATCATAGCTTTTAATGATATATTCAATGAAAACCATTGTGTAATAATCACTCTCATGATCACAGAAAATAAGAGGGACGAGTTCAATAACAACAATCAAATATCTAAGACAAGATAAGAAATTATTGAAACTGAATTTATAAGACTTTTATTGCTCAATTCTATAAGAAGAATCCTCTAAATTACACAATCTATGAATGAATACAAAAATCCCCAATAATTAGAACAATCAAACCAATGATGTTTAGTTAGGGCTCCATCAAAACCCTGGTGGCTGAACTAGCCGCTCATGATACGCCTTGTTCTCCAATGATTCTCCACTCCAAAAGCTCTTCAAAACTGCTGCCAAGCCTTTTTAATACAGCCCTAATTTGTCACTTTAAATAACCAAGAGAATACATCAAAGTCCTAATCCAATTAGGAATTAATTAGGGTTTCCCGTAGCACTAATCAGGTGGGTTTTTTCTGCTGACTTCGGCCCAACTTTTGACCCACTAGAAGTCCGATTTACGAAATTTTGGTGAAATACAAAAGTGTGCAGAATCAAATTTCCTTCAACCTTGAACGAGAATTAAGTCGATTTGAAGCTCGAAAATAACAATTCTGGTCCATTTTTCAAAATGGGATTAAGACTGTATTAAACGCAGATTTGGGCTTCAGGCCCGAAACCTTCTTAAGCAGCTGTAATTCTCTTGAACCTCTTCCATGGGCTGATTTGAGTTAAAATATATATTTGAATGGATCCCTTTGATGTAGGCTTCATCTAACCATCTTGGATGTCTTCTTTAAAAGTCCAAAATCATGGTTTTAACTGAAATAATCATTAAGGCCCTGAAAATACAGAAAACACTAAAACGAAGTAAAATAACAAAATAATCTATCACTAAGAGAATAAAATACATAAGTTAAGAAGTTAGAATGCGTAACATTCAACGCCTATCACACCCCCAAACTTACATATTGTTAGTCCCTTAGTAATAGAATAAAACAAAACTAAAACAAAAGAAACTAATAAATACTAACTAAACTACCCAACTCCACTTTCGTGGGAGAAACGATTGCATTTAGCATATGCAACAAGCCTTTAAACCCCTATGTTCCCCCTAATGGACGAGTATAGTCTCGTGAGGGTTTCCAGAAATGTTACCCACAAATATTCAAAATTCTATTTCAACATTAATTCAAGAATAAGACTACAATACATAGTTATAAACTTGCATTCAAGAATAGTTTCAAACTTTCAAATTCTATAATTCAAATCAATGGTGCCCATGCATAATTCACATCAACATATCTCAAAATAATCAACTCTGGTCCCCTCATGAAAAGTGAACTAGCAGTCATCTCATGTAGCATAACTTAGCTCTGAATATATTAAGGCACATACCCCTTCAACTCACTAGCTCTCCTTATTGAAATCATACTTCCAAACATGAATACATGACTTTTCTTTTTTTTTTCTTTTTTTTTCATCATTTTTTTTTCATTTCTTTATTGGTTGTGCAATGTCTTGATCTATTGAGTTTTTTGAAAGATCCATATAGCAAACTTTCAGTTAGTGACTCCCAAACCAAATGGCTTTAGGGCACTAGGCTTTAAGATACCCCGAAGAACCTAATTACTCGAATCAGTCAGGCTACAAATCAAGACAACCAATGCTTATCTTTTCTCACCCTTTCACTTTTGACGCGAACACTCCGTGCTTCCTGAGGCATAAAGGCCCGGTTACTCATGAAAAAGATCAAATTGATTTTCTTATTCATCATATTTTTTTTCTTTTTCATTGAAGTCAAGTAAAACACATTATCAGTACTCATTCTCAAGAGATACTAATTAATATCAAGCATATGTAACTCAATAACTCCAAACCAAAGTTTATACCCCATAAGATTATGTTAGTGTGTTTGTGTATGTAAGGGACCTAAAATCAATCACTCCAAAACATGTTATTGCAAACCATGATTAAAATCACATAATTTAAACCACAGTTTCCAAAATTTTAAAACATACTCAAAAATTGCAAGTTATGCACCTACATAAGGTATTAATCCTTTGAATAATGCCAAAACAGTCTATGTAAAAACAAAACAAAAGAAAATAAAATAAACAAATTAAGAAAATAAAATAAAATAAACTCCTAATATAAGAAGAATTTCACAAATTTTCCCCATATGCAATAAAGCACAAAAATAGGCATCGCCTCACCCCCAAACTTAAACTGTACATTGTCCTCAAGGAGGTGTTGCAAAGCCAAATTGTGTTTTAAAAATGTTAGCAATCTAGTTGCAGACTGTGGTCTACTTGATTTGGGATTTGAAGGTTACCTCAGTTATTGGCCATGGGGCTTTGATGGTGAAACTTCGATTGTGCTTCAATGGGTCTTCGTTCCTATGATGGCTTTACTAGATGATGAAGATGGAGTAGACCCAAATTAGTGGTACGCTATAGACTGAGCTCAGTAGTGAAGAGAGAGAAGGGAAGAGAAGAAGAGAGAGAGGGCAATTCAGTCTTTTAACATCACTAATTTTTATTAATTAAAATAAATATATTACTCATAGGTAAATTCATAAAATCACCAAAAATTGCATTAGTAAGATTGTCGGCCATTAGTTACAGGAGGTGTAATCAGGATTATTGAAACTAAAATGGGTCTAGTCAAAATATTGCCTAAATTAAGGAGCTGTAAATGGTATTTATCCAAGAAATAATCCAAACTCAGCCCAATTAATTGGGAAGGAAAGTTGACAAAAATTATTATTTGAAATTTATATAGAGAACATATTGTATCTTATATTGTTTTGAAGAGTTTTTGGTTTCGCCATATCCGTGTGTGTGTATATAGTATACTTCAAGTAGATATGCATATGTTTATTGCATATCTTATGTGGGAGTAAAAATCTTAAAAATTAGTATGGGTAACTTACACTTAGACCTCCTGTGATTTGCTTTTATTTTACATTAACTCCTTTATCTTTGCAAAATTACATTGTCACCCCTTACTTTATAAAATAATGAGCACTTTGACCCTATTTGGTTGCTGTCTCAAGCCATCGGAGAATCTTTTAGCAGACATCATCTAAAAAGTGATCAAATATACCCAAAATGCCTCTCCAAACTTAATTTTCACTTTACCCTCTTAAATGCACAAATTTTGAGGTACGAATGGCCGCGTATCAACAGGCCATGTCCCGGTATTACAACACCAGAGTCAAGCATAGGAGTTTTCAACCTGGTGACGTAGTCTTGCTAGAAGTCACTCAAGCCACCAAACCTCACGGCACTGGAAAGTTGGCCCCTAATTGGGAGGGCCCGTATAAAGTGGTCAGGACTCAAAGGCGAGGCACTTACTGGCTAGAAACATTAGAAGGAAGGCAGCTGGCCCATCCTTGGAACGCCAAACATTTAAGGAAGTTCTATCAGTAAGGTTTTTCCTTGACTTGTTAATTTTTTGCCCCATCCTCTTTAGGTTTTAGCTTGCATTTGCTTTGAGCAAATATGATTGTAAAGGTTGGCTGTGCTGCTGGACCTTAAGTATCATTTTAGAGGTTGGCGCTAATGCCCAAAACCTCGGGATAGGATTCCTGTCCAGTTCTAGTTTGTCTCTTATAAGTTTTTATTATGAAATAAAATGTGTTATTCCCTAAAGACTGTTGCTACAGAACCCTACGGGGACACACCTCTACGGAGGGCCTTTGAAGAAAAAGGCGGGGTTAATAAATCTCGAGAAAAGACAAAGTCCTACGGGGGCAAAACCCTACGGGGACACACCTCTACGGAGGGCCTTTGAAGAAAAAGGCGGGGTTAATAAATCCCGAGAAAAGACAAAGCCCTACGGGGGCAAAACCCTATGGGGACACACCTCTACGGAGGGCCTTTGAAGAAAAAGGTGGGGTTAATAAATTCTGAGAAAAGACAAAGCCCTACGAGGGCAAAACCCTACAGGAACACACCTTTACGGAGGGCCTTTGAAGAAAAAGGCAGGGTTAATAAATCTCAAGAAAAGACAAAACCCTACGGGGATACACCTCCACGGAGGGTCTCTTTAAGCAGAATGAATCAAAACTTCAAAGAATGCAGAAGTAACCTCTACACAACGACCCATGTTCAATAAAGAGAAATATACGATCCTTCATTAATTAACAACGGAAAAAGGTACTTAGAGCCTTTACAAAGAGGGACATTACATAGGAACCAAAAGAAAAAGACTCTAGCTCAAGGGTCGGGATCTCCAAGTTGCAAACCGGAGAAGTTCATATCGGGCCATTAATCCTGTGCCACTTCACGAAAATACTTAAACCTATCAATGTATGACTGGTTGAGGGCCCTGTCAAAATTAGGCGACTCCTTGAAATTCTCCACGGCCAGTTCTCTAATTCCAGGCAGGTCGGCATTCCACCTAGCAATCTCCTCCCGTTCATGGCTGAGATGGGAGGTTGAGGGTGTTTATTTTCTCACCATGAGAAGCGCGTAGGGTCTCAAGTTGTGAGTTAAAGCTGGTACGTTCACTAGCAAAGGAGGCGCGTTCTTTTGCAAAGGCTGTTCTTTACTTCCCCAACTCATCCTCTGCACATAGGAGACGGTTGGAGAGACCATGGGCAATCGTCAGGCCCTGTTAAATACACAAGGGAAACACACGGTTAAGAAGGAGAAATATTAGAATTTCACCCAAGCATGATAAGGAGGTCAGGGGCACACCTGAGCCATATTGGCCAACAAATATCCGGTAGAGGAAATGGAATCGAGAGCTTTCACCTTTTTCAGATCACGTGGGAGAGCAAACTCCCTAGCCCTTTTTATGGCAAATAATGTGTCACCTAGCAACGAACCAGTGTGGCCGGCCGACGGGGTTAATAGCCCGGTGTGGCTAGTGGTTGGGGAGAAGGATACATTCGAGCCGCCTCCACCAAAAAGTTGAGTCGACCACACCCCAAAGGCACTTGGGTCGACCAGACTACCATCTGCGAATAAAGGAGGATAAGGTATCGCAAAGGGGCTGGGGTCAGGAGTTGGAGTACTCACGGTGGCTGCGAGGGGAAAATTCCCAATAGAGGGAGGAGAAGATAAGCCCCCACCTGTAGGTGCACCAGTGCTCCTGATAACTACAGGTTGGCGTCGTCTTTTTTGAGCAGGGGACGAGGATCTCACGACACCTTTCCCTTTTGCCAACATACGAATGTCTTGATCGGGCCTTCTCCGAGATCTTGTATGATGTTTACGATAAAGCTTATATTTCTCAACTCCAGGAAGAGAAGGGAATAAAAAGTAAGAAATATAAAAGTATACCTCACCTATCCCCAAGCATGCAAGAGGGGTAACCGAGTGTACTCAATCCCGCGTCGGAGGTCAAGGCCACCGCATCCCTCATCCCAAGATCGTAAATGAAGTCTAGCTTGTCTTCCTCCTCTTAACTCACCTCGGGCTCTACTCTAACTGCTGGTTTATTAAAATACATACATACGTAAGAAAGGTGAAAGTGGCCTAAGAAGAGGAAAGAATAGAAAAAGCTCACCACTTACGACCCCTTCAGTCCAGGTGCGGGGAATGTAGTGAGGAGAAAGCTCCCAGTCTCCCAAGATGAAAAGGAATCGTTCCTTCTAGTTCTTTATCCGTTGACTGTTGTCAACAATGACCAGTCCTTTGGGAAGACACCCTGGCCCGTGAGACCGGCCTTGAATATGGCGCCAGTCCTTGTTCTTTAAAAGAGTATAACAAGAAAGGAACTCGTTGAAAGTTGGTTGAGGGGTGAGCTTGCTGGACCTCCAAAGGACCAGGGTGGCCATAATAATGCACCAAGAGTTAAGCGTAAGTTGAGAAGGACAGAGGTTGATATACCGGAACAGCTCTTTTGTAAAGTCCGGGATGGGGAAACGTAAGCCCGAAAGAAAGTGGCCTTCATAGAAGCACGTTTCTCCGGGACAGATGGAAAAAGCCCGCTCCGCGGGCAAAGGAGCTCTAGCTACAACCCCGTCTGGAAAAGAGAATAAAGTTGCTAGCTCTTCAACATCGACATCTATCATTGTAGAGCTGATATCCTGGCATTCGTTGTAATCTGCCATTGTAGAATGAAGAAAATCAAATACTTGGACAAGGGGAGAACCGGGGGCAAAGAGCTTTGGGTTTGGCTTGTCGAAGTTATGATCAACTATGTATAGACAACGAGAAAGAGAAGGTAGAATAGTGTAGGGCATCCAGACCAGAGAAACAAGTTGTAGGTGGGAAGAGTTAGTAATAAGATGTGTTGGAGTGAAGGGTAAATGAAGGTAAGCCTGCTTATATAGGCAGAGGGAGCCAACTGTTATAAACCCTCCAACGGCTCTCTCCCAATGTTCCTCAACCAACGTTCAAAAGACACTTTTGGTAACATTCACAAGCCAAGCGGTCACAAAGGAAGCCAGCACAGAGCGTGGACGAGCATGGCCAAGTCACCAGGCGTAGACAGGCCCACCTAGCCAGAGTCGGGCGCGACTGGAAGGCAACCTGGCCTGGCGCTGCCAGGCCCACCTGGCCGGACACAGCCTGGCCGGGCGCGGCTGGGCGCTGCTTGGCCGGGCGTTGCCTGGTCGGGCGCGGCAGGGCCCACCCGACGCGTGCCATGCGCAGAAAGGAAAGGAAAGAAAAGAAAAGAAAGGAAAAGGAAAAAGAAATAAAATAAAAAAGAAAGAAAAGAAAAAAGAAGAAAAGAAAAGAAAGAAAAAAGAAGAAAAGAAAAGAAAGAAAAAAGAGAAAAGAAAGAAAGAAAGGAAAAAACGGAGAAAAGGAAAAAGAAAGGAAGAAAGTGTTTATCCATATGCCAAAGACAAAGCCCAGTAAGCAGTCCAAAATGTTCATAAGGCCCAGCAGTTGACCCTCATAAACAGGGGGCATCTAATAGAGTATTTGACTAGAGTTACGAAACGTGTAATGTGAAGGATGAGTTCAAAGTGACGTGGATAGGAAGTCTATATTAACTAGGACTTCTTTATCCCCAAGAGCCAGTCTCTTACTATGACACCGTCTCACTTAACTGCTATAAATACAGAGGCGATCCATATACCAGGTACTCAATTAATACCCTCTGAATTCCTTTACAGCTTGGAAAACCCCTCCGATTTCTGACTTGATCGTCGGAGCGTAGTCGGCTGGCACTGCGCCGATGCCCTTTCGATTATTCTTCTCTTGTCCTTTTTACAGGTTGGCGTTTGACCAGTTCGGGGTGGATTTTTGCTTCATCAAAAACATTGATCACCTTTGGGCAGAACAATTTTCTAATATGGGTAAGTGCACTGTGAGACCTTAAAATTTTAAAAAGAATAACCTCCATGAGTGAATGTCACCTTTGGACATGCATCACTCACTTTGGATATCACCTTGAAACGATGACTTTACCGTCCCTCCTAAATCCCAAGAAAAGACCTAAACTTTAAAATTCTATTTTATTTAGGTTCAAAAACTTCTTTATAATGCATATAAAATTAAACTCAAATATTACGAAACAAAATATGAACATGGATCATAAATAACTTGAATATAAATAAAAGAAATATATTTATAATCATCCATGCACATAAAACAAGATGACAAAATTTAACTATACTTTAATTTGAAAGGAAACCACAAATTTTGGTATATGTAATATAATATCACATTCTAATAAACAATTCAAAAGAAAAAGAAAATATTTTGAATCAAATAATAAATTAAATATAAAATATTTTCTATTGTCATCTCAATATCATGGTACTCATGACTGCCTTTAATGCATGTGAATATACATATGAATAACCTACATATATAATTTTTGTAGACGACATACACAGTAACACAAAACTTTAACTTGTGAACAAATAAGCATAAGAACCATTTGGCATGACATTGAAACCAAAAATTAATTAATTATGTACACATGCACATAATATTTCAAGCACATGTATATATATATATCAATATCGGTGGAGTTACAAGTTAACTTTCATGCCATATATCAATGTGAATTGAGCACAAAAATGAGGCATAAAATAAGGTTATTCAGGTGATCAAAAGCCAAATCCAAAACCCATATAATAGTATACAAATCCATCTATACATACAATCACCAAGTTCTCAAGTTAGCAACGGTAAGCCTAATAAAAGCTTTTGCTTTCAAAAACAAAAGGATAAAACCTGATATGCATGAACAATCATATACGTGAATACTGATCAAAATAAATCACAATGTGATTTATTCAAAACATGCACGAAGGTCGAGAAATTAAATATATTAGATAGTTAGATTTGCCAACACATGTCAATACTATTAGATTGTACGCGAGACCAATATAACCTCATATATATATATAAGTCTAGTGAACCGTGAGAAATTAATTCACCAACTGAAGGTGCGATTTTTGAAAATTCTGACGGAACTCCCATAGAACATTTATTCAGTCCGATGAAAAATTATTTCTTGATTTCTACAACAAAAACCCTAGCCTTAACCTTAGCTCTGATACCAATTGTTGAAATTTAATCCATACTCAAGTTGTAAAAATCAAGAATATACCAATTAATTATAGAGGAGATTTTAATTGACATACTTGAATGAAGATTAAGCTGTAGAATACCTTTGAGTTTCTGCAAGAGATCCTTAGAGTGCTCTACCCCCTTTTCGAGAGTTGTTTTTCTATAGAGCTGAATAAGGATTATGAAACCCTTATTTATAACAACAGGGGGGACGACTTCTCTACAAATAAAATACCTAAGTCTCCCTTCCTATAATGGAAACCTAGATATCAACGGTTAGGATTAAATCCCACCAAATAAAGTTGGAACACCACAATCCAGCCGGTGTAAATATTATACTGTCAATTAGACGACAATTAACAGGTATAACCCCAACCCATCATGTAACAATAATTACATTGCAATCCAATTTTAGAAATAGTGCATAGGACCACAAATAAAAAAATATTTTATTTATTAAAATATTCTAACACATCACACCCTTTAGTCAAATTTTAATAATTTTTATTAATATTCTCTTTTTATTAAATTTAATTGAATTGTCATTTAAAATTAGCTTGTATCACTTTCTATGGAGATATTTTGATATAATTTTTGTACCAATAAAGTCACGTCGTGTTTAGTGCACCTTATTTACACACACGGGATAATACATGTAAGAATAATGTAACACTCATAAAACATGTTTACATTGAAAATGTAACATTTATGTAAGTGGTAACATATTATATCGTGTTGCAACATTGTAATACTATTAAATTAAAAATTCAATACTTTATTGTAGTTCAAGTTATTGCATTAAGAATTTTAAGGTATTTTATGTCAAGAATTTTTATTTAGAGTATTTTTATTCTTGATTTAAAACCACAAATAGACCTTAAAGAGCTATGTTTGTCTCATGAAATTAAAATTTAAGAAAATTTTGTTTATGGGTTATGAAATTTTTTTTTCTAATTACGCTAATTTCAAGTTCCAATTCCATAGAGCCACAGTTAAAGACAATCCAAGTCTAAAAATGATGGAAGACATTTTCACATTTTTCAATAAAACACCATCCGATTCTCTCACTCTCACTCTCACTCTCTCTCTCTCTCTCTCTTCCCATCGCTTTCTCCAACATATGCTTTTCCATTCGGTGGTAATAATCTATGCGTGTAGTATGAATTAGAAAAAAAAATGAAAGATTTTTTGTGGTTAGAAAAAAAAACGTGATAGATTTTTTGTTATTGATGTGACTATGTATAAGGGTTTGTTTGGTTAAGAGTTAGTAAAATCGGTATTTGGTTAAGAGGTTGATCAACTATTGAGCAAATATATAAGAATATATAATAAGAGTAGTTTAGTCTTCTAATCTGAAATAAATTTTTCGACAACCGACAAGGTCTGACAGGAGAACAATGTAATTTTGCAAAGGTGAAGAGGTCAAAGTAAAATAAAAGCAAACCACAGAAAGTCTAAGTATATATTACCCAGATATTTTATTAACTCAATTGCTTATGGTCCTGGCCAATAGAAAGTTTGAGAGATATCAAGTTGTTATTGGCTAATTTTGGCTACTTCTTATTAGCTAAAAATTGGTCCAAAGTTGGCAAGACAATGACCAGAGGTTGGAGTGGTTCTACAGTAATTTAGTAAGACATTTTACAGGCCTTTTGTTTTAAGCAAAAATGCATTTTCACACAGCGGAGTATGACAAAGAGTTCAAATTGGACTAAACTTAGTAGTAGGTTCCGTCATATGATATCATCATGACATCATGTAGTGGGATTCATCACCTCTACTTACATAAAAATAAAATTGAATTAGTTCGGTTGACCTTTAAATTATTATTCTTTCCCAAAAAGTTTCGCTGCGAGTTGAGTTTCACTCTGAGAGTTGTGAACCGTCCCGATGCAATATAGCTATTGTGGGCTGCAATATAGTCAATAGAGCCGCGATAACACACAACCGTGGTTCTCACTTCAGCTGTGATGGGCCCCAAAGCTCGAGTCAAAACGGGAATCATATACAGTACATTTTGTTATTTGTTATTTTACCTTATAGCCCTTCGCCGTTTTGACCCTTTTATACCAAATTCAAATGAATGCCACGGTGTGTTGGGTGTTAATAACTTGGGAATGAGTCGAGACTGACTTTTGAAGATAAACTACGGGTCAGGTAACAAATTAATTAATATCAAGGCTTGGGATTGGACCACTTGGTACAATCTTAACCCTTGATGCTATTCAGAATCTCTCCCGCCTTCTAAAGTGGGGCCCCTAGAGTACCCGTGTTCCTCAAACTGCACCTTCTCTCTCTCTCTCTCCCCCCTTTGCAAACAAAACCCTAAAGAAACCATGGAAGCAGCAAAAGAGTGTTTCAAATACATGAACATGCTCCGAAAATTGAAGACTGTCGTCTTTTGTTTTCCTGAAGATAATGATGATCAGTAACAACTTTAATTTCACCTTGTTGTTGCTACTTTAATTGCCTTGTTGCAGTCATGTCATTGCCGTTGTCACAATATAATGGTCCTGTATTATATATATATGATCTGAGTGTGTTGCTTTTGTTCAGGTTTGGGTGTCTTACCAACATGCTGTGTTGTATGTTGTTCAGTACTCATGGTGATCCTTTGGTTTGAATAATATTACGTAAAAGCTTGCTAGTGTATGCGCTTGTTATTGATTCACCAGTGCTGAATATACTGTATCAGTGTTGTTCTTATATATATATATATATATAGAGAGTAATGATCTCTTGCTCACTGGCCAGGTGAGCAAGAGATTTTATCCACACTTTGATTAGTGACCATCAGATTAACTCTAACGGTCATTAAACAAATCTACTTACATGCTTTACTAAAATCACTGTTTGTATATTCTAATTTTGGAATATTAATATTACACCAATACCTTTTCTAATATAAAAAAAAAATTACGCTTTTTTTTTTCTAAGATGAAAATACGGTGGGCCTTGGATCATCTTACACATCTCCAAGTAACAAAAGGAGTGTGAAAAGTCAAATTTGATACATGAAAATAGCAGATAGAGTAACCAGACTAAGAGAATGTTGCAAACGATGAGAAATCATTAACCTCATACACCAAAAGGAGCATTCTTGATGGAAATGTTTTAAATTTTTTGACCACTATACAGATATGTGCTCAACTGTATTGTTCATCTCGAGAGAGCAATTAACATTAGCATCAGTGAACACATTTAAAACTGCTTATTTTGAAGAAATAATTAGATGAGAAACATTTTGCCACCAGAAACAAAATGCAGTATGCCAAGCACAAAAGCTAAAAATTAATGAAAAATACCGTGTAACGGGGTTTGGTTACCATGATATTAAAAACCACACACACACATATAAAAAAAATACAAAAAAGATTCGAAAGTCAACAATTTGAGGTGATAATGATAATTAAATCAGAGACATTCAGACTACAAGATTAAAAACCTAAAGAGAGAATTTCTTTGGTACTAAAATATTTTACAAATCAATACATACCAGTTTGCAATGTTTGCTAAGATCTGATCCGACCAATTAAGAAAAAGTTTGAGCAGGAACTTCAACTACTCAAATTCAATCAGAAATTTTATTTTCAAATGTGGAAGAAGGGATAATTCTGATTTTTGGAAATTCTTGATTGTTTCTCAGTCGTATTATCAATTTGTATTACCAATTGTTTGTTTTGGTATATTACAATTTTTATTTTACATTAAGAAAGGAATGGGTGTAATATTAATATTCCAAAATTAAATAATTTTTTTTTTACATTAGGAAAAGTATTTGTGAAATATTAATATTCCAAAATTAACACATACACATAGTGGTTTTGTGGTTTTAGTAAACCAGGTAAGTATATTTGTTTAGTGGTCGTTAGATTTAATCTAATGGTCACTAATCAAAGCAACAGATCTGTACTCTATATATATGTCTCAGTTAAGGTATGTTGATCAGGTCTTAAAATTACAAAACCACCATTTTTATTTCCTTTTCCCGTAAATATCCAACATTGTTGTTGTTGTTGGAATCGACCTAGCTATAAACTATGCGTTTGTTGATAATCAATCAAACCGTACCACTCGTCATGTAAGTACATATATATATATATATATATATATATATATATATATATATATATAAACCCTCGGACAACCCGCCTTGAAGATCCTTGTAGAAGTCCCGGTCAGTTTCGCCGCAATCGCCGGCGGTGCATCAGTTGCAGCCCTAGATGCGACAGGACCAGGCCGCGGGCGAGGATGGGTTTTTCGCCACGGGTGGAAGCTTGAAGCCACCACCGGGTTGACACCATTATCCTCCACCTCCAAGACTGCCAATGCCGCCACCACCAGGCCGTCTTCGGATACTTTTCCACCACCAATTCCGCCTCCTCCGGCACCACATGGACCACCGGGTCCTCACCCTCCATCAGCTTAGTAGTACCTCGACATATATTTATATATCTTATTGTAAAAATAAATAAATAAAAGTACAATACTTACCTACTCACCAGTGTGTAGGTGAGCCTTCCTAACCGCTGATGTGTTCCAATAAAAAATGAACACATCAGTTTTAAACTGTAATAAATAAGTATAATAAATGAGGTCAATCTTATTTATTATACTTATTTATTGCATTTTAAACCTCATTTATTATACTTATTTATTGCATTTTAAATTTAATTTTGTAATTAAAACTAATGTGTTTATTTTTTATTGGAACACATCAACGGTCAAGAGGACTCACCTACACACCGGTGAGTAGGTAAGTATTGCCCTAAATAAAATGATGGATGTAATATATGCTGAATTTGATTGGGTTGCTTAATTGATTGTTTTATTGGTTTCGGCCAAGCGCCTTCCAACACGTGGCATGGCATGTTAAAAGGCATTTCAATTGAAGTCAACGTCAAAATTTGACCCACTTTTAGTATAATTAAGAGTCTCACTTAGGAAATGCGAATACTTCTACAAGAATAACGTATTTGTATAATATCTGTATTTGATACCGATACTTTTCGGATACTCTCGAATATGTGTCCGATACTTTCTAAACGTATCCATAATTTTAAAATATATATTTTTTTATTTCTAACACGTATCCGATACTTCTCAAATACTTCGACCACGTATTTGATACTTCTCGAATATTTTAAAACACATTTTTAACAAGTTTTGAACATGAAATGTTATGTTTCCAACAATAATATCATATTATAATTGTTAATAAAATTTTAAAATTCATTTAAAAAAAAGTGTTGAGATACATACATATCATGATTTAATACAAAATTCATCATGCTAGTTATACAATGACCCTTAACTCTTATTTTGTTTGTTAATATAATAATTTATAAATAAATATTAATAACTCATTTTTTGCATATATAAAAATATAATTTATTATCTTTATATTATCGTATCATGTCCGTACTTATATCTTTTTTTAAAAAAATTTGTTGTATTGCCGTACCTGTATCGTGTCGTACCCATGTCCCATATCCATATTCATGATTCTTAGGGTCCCACCACGTGCTTTAATTTCATACTCATATGCCCATTGTCATTAGATTTGTAAACGGATCAGATTAGGACCGGATCAGGTTTGACCCGATCTGAACCAGATAAGAATATAGGCGATCCGATCCAATCAGATAACCCGACGGATTATATATAATTAAATCCATATCTAATTTGTTATTAATCGGATATCCGATCTGATAACTCTATCTGAAAAAAAATAATTTTTTGTTTAAAAAATAAGTAATTTCAAAAGAGATTAACAAATATTGACTAGGAAAAAAATAGGTAAGAAAAATAAAATATAAAGAAAAAAGTAGTAGAAATGTAAGTATTTGACTTTTTATTAAAGAAAAAATATAATGAAAGACAAAATAGAGAGAAGGAATAATAAGAAGGAAATAATGATAAAAAAATATATTTAACTAGCATGTAAATATTATATGTTATAACATTAGATAATATATTTAAAATAAATTATATATTAAATTATTTCAGATCAGATTATTATCAAATCGGATCGACCATAATCCATATCCGATTTGTTTAGCTAATGGATTATTGGATTTGGATCGCTAATGGATTATCGGACTAATTGTTCAATCCCTATCCTAATTATTGACTCAGATTCGAATCGAATTCGGATAAAATTTTGATCCAATGACAGGTCTAATTGTCATTGTCTAGCATGACTCTTCAATTTTATTAATTTTTTATTGGTGTGATTTCTCAAACTTGTAGATGCCTGTGTAACAATATCGATCATCCATGTAGCTTTTTATTGCATACACTATTTGTAAATGTTTCTTCTGGAAAGTTATAACTTATCACACTTAATTTCACGAGAATGAAGTTGTCTAAGGTTGGTTCAATGACATGACGTGTTCTCGAATTAAGGAAGTATATGTCTCCTTTCTTGTATAAAACAACTCTTTCTCCTCTCGTTTGAAACATCTTTCCAACTCTCCACTTTACACACACACACACACACACACACACACACACACATATATATATATAGAAGCTTGGTATAATAAAGACGAAAAATCCAATTTAACGGTCAAAAGTGGTTAAAACCCTCATATCCTGAAGAAGCCAACGTAACCACAAAATCTCTGAAGTTGTGTCAGCAAGTACTCTATACTTAGCTTCTATGCTAGATCAAGCAACAACAGTTTGCTTTTTGTTACGCTAAAAGATGAGTGAATTACCAAAGAAGAAGTAAAAACCTGTAATGAAACGACGATCTGTTGGGTCTCCCGTCCGATCTTCATCAGTGTAAGCATGAAGTACAAGTGACGACTAAAAAGAAAAATGAAGTGCATGAAATATAGTTCCATTGAGATAGTAAAGAATGCGAAGAACTGTAGTAAAATGAGTGGATCTCGGGGCAACCATAAATTGACTACCTATATGAACAATATGAGAGATGTTTGTATGAGTGACAGTGAGATATACAAGACTGTCAAATTATTGTCAGTATAAGGTTCCATCACGAAAAGACTTGCCATAATGTAGAATGAGTCTCACATTATACTCGAGTGGTATATCAGCAATCTTATTGACAGTTATCCTAGCTTTTGAGAGAATATTTGAGCTATATTTTTCCTGATTAAGATAATAACCATCTGCAACTATAGTGATCTCAATACCAAGAAAATAGTTGAGTGGTGTAAGATATTTCATCTCAAACTATGACTGAGAAACTATTTGAGCTTCTGAACTTTCGTCAAATCATCTCCAGTGATAATCATATCTCAACAACATAAAGTAAGAGAAGAGTAATACCATGATTAGTGCGTCGGATGAATAAAGCTAAGTCATAAGAGCTAGCAGTGTATCCAATTGGCGAGAGACAATCAAACTAAATTTAGCAAACCAAGCTCTAGGTGTCTGGCAACACACCTTATATTGAGAAGATGATGATAACATGGAGGAGGCTACATATAAACTTCTTTAAGTAATTCATCATTGAGAAAAATATTTTTCACATTCATTTGAAAGAGACCCTAATGACGGGAAGCAGTGACATCAATAAGAGTGCGAATAGAAGGTAAGCGAGCAACATTAGCAAATGTCTCTTCGAAGTCAATACTGCTTATAATTTGGAAAATTCATGCACTCCTTGTTGTTTTAGTTAAAGTTTGAACCTCAAAAACCTATGTTGAGCAAAAGATGCTACTTGAGATTCCCTTTACAAATTCAAGTCATTTTCTCAAAAACATTAAAGCATAGATACTACTAATATTTGTGGGAGAGGACGTGTATGTATTATGTGATACTTTGTGGATACATTCGTGGAAAATTCTTTTTTTATTTATTTATTTTGAACAAATATTTGATACTTTATTTATCCAAAAATAATATATATATATATATAATATTTAAGCTTAAATCCTGCAATCCAAAATATCTTTCCCTATCTACGGTCTAAAATCACTCTATCTAACGATCACGGTTGATAGTGCATGATAGTGTCGTAGGCACGGGTATACACTAGTATGTATATATATATGATACTTCGACCGCATATCTAATATTTTCTCACTACAACAAACAAGGGCATTTGTGACAAAAAAAAGCATCACTAATATTTCATATTCTGTCGCCAAAAAATTTTAGTTATGAAAATATATTGTCACGGTGCCGTCACCTTAAAATGCGTTGCGGATTCTATATTGTTACAATTTATTACCAAGCATTACTAATGCTTGCTAATTGTGACGAAACAATATTGCCACGAAAAAAGTTATTTTAGTGACATCCCTTTGTTTCGTCACAATTGAAGTATTCATTTGTGACAATTTTAGAGTGTCATAAATATTTTTTATTTGTGACAGCAAATTTTTGTTACTTATAATGTTCTACTTGTGACATTATATTACTGTCACAAATACTTTTTATTAGTGACGTCAAATTTCTGTTACCTATAATAAATTATTTGTGACACTATTTTATGTCACAAATACCCTCTTTGTCTTTTTTCTCCCCTATCCAATTTTGGTCTCTACTAATACTATTCCTATTTTTTTTTTGTTCTCAACCGTACTCTATCATCACAAATCCATAAATATTTTTTTCTAACTAAAGACTAATCATCAGTTGCACACATTTACGAATATATAGCACACAAAAAAATCATAACATACTAACATGATTTCATTATATCAAGAAAAAGAGTTAATATATGAGGTCCTATTTTTTAAAAGTATCAATACTCTGCGTCATTGTATTGAGCTTATTACACACAAATGAAGTAGTTTTACAATGTCCATCAAGAGGATATTGGTTCAATTCACTTTCAATTAGAATTCTACAAATTTAGAGAGTATTTTCAATATAAAGGAAGAACTGCCAGGTGAAAACTATCAATACTCTGCCTCTTTTAGTCATTCTGTTTGTTGCATGATACCAGGGAGGCCTTTTAGCACCACTAGCAATGAGTCACTCCCAAGACGCCTGTTAAGATCAAAATGATAAAGACATGAGACTAGAAAACACAAAACAAAGACAGCAAGAAACACAGAAAAAAGAACATACTGCAGTAGTACCTATTCCATTCGATTTGGAACTTGGAATTGTGACATAAAGTCCAACATCTTATTCATTCTCTCCTCCATACTTTGCTCCATTTGCTTAACTTTTTATATTGCCTCACTAGCCCAAATTTCAACAGCGTCAGCTTTACTCTCCGTAGCCTGTGCCCTATGTTCTGCTACCTCAGCCCTCTGTTCTGCAGCCTCCGCTCTCCTACAAGCATCATCTAACTCCTTACAAGAGCAAAGTCCCAAGGTAGATGTGGGCTTCACACCATATCCTAACCCACGCTGATACCCTAACTTGTTCTTATTAAGCACACCATCAGCAATACTGTCTATATCTATTGAGGTAGGGTCTTCAACTAGTTGGGAAGCTTGCAAATACTTTCTTGTCATTTCCTCCTACAAACATATTTTAAAAAATAACCTTTTTGAGAACTTCTATAACCAATCAATTTTATTAAATTAGCTATATTAATTGGTAAATATACTCTGCATCAACCCAACCGTAGCAGTCTTTGCCCATTTCTAAAAGATCTATTTTCTCTACTTGTATAACATTATCAATTTGTGTATGACATTATATAGTGGCAGTGCTTTACTATGTTAATATGAAACCAAAAATGAAGTTAAAAAGAAATAGACCTAGGTATAAAATAACTAAGTACACGAATGAAAAATAAAAAAGTGTTCTTACGTGGAGCTTTTGAGCTTCTTGGGTAGTCCATCCTTTTTGAGACCTATGTGTTTCTTCAAATAACTCAATTCGAGTGACTTCCCGACTTCTCTTACGCCACTATTTATCAAATAAGACATATTAAAATTTTCTGTTAACATTTAATAAAAGAAAATAAAAGCAGTTAACTTAAAAAAAAAACATGATATGCATATTACCAACTCCTCACGACGCCGAACAAAAGATTTGGATCTGCCACAATGAGTAATTTTGTTCTTGGCCCTATTCGCTTTGTTAATTTTACTCATTCGTTGTAATGAAATATTAATAATACATGAAACATGCAAATATCTTAGTTAGTTTTCAATGGGGCAACTCATTTTCTTAGTCAGTTTGCTTTAAAGCATAAATGTACTTAACCTTGAAAGAATAGAGAAGAAACATTAAATATGCTACCTAAACTTAACCTTGAAAGTATTAGACATTATTCTGTTGCATATGATGTCCCAATCCTCTTGTTCGACATGATCATATGGATGACGACGTGCTTCCTCCTCAGTAGGATACTTGTCAAAGTGGTTTTTCATCTTATGCCTATACATCCTTAGACAAATCTTAACCTGTTGCTCTACAATCTCTTTGACATGTGGATCATCAAAATTGAGTATAAATTTTTCCTACAAGTGGTGAAAAATGACAATTCAAATTAATTATTGACACCAAAGTATGACACAAATCAGTGATGAAGAGCATGATCATTAATCTAACATACAAAGTTTATAGATTGAACTTTCAAGAGCCATTCTCAATAAGCTCAGCAACACAAGCTTTCTGATTCGACCCACAAACACTCAGAAAAATTAAGGCTGAAGTACAGCTCATAAATGTTTCACCATAGCAGCTAACCATTAACACTTTTCTGAATTTAGCTGAAGCTAAAATAATTAAAAGTATCAGGAAAATAATAATTAA
This sequence comes from Cornus controversa, assembly GCA_026545225.1. Taxonomy (NCBI): domain Eukaryota; kingdom Viridiplantae; phylum Streptophyta; class Magnoliopsida; order Cornales; family Cornaceae; genus Cornus; species Cornus controversa. The sequence continues at coordinate 34,152,651 of CM048853.1, forward strand.
AAAGATCAAATTTTCAAAACGTATATATGACAAATTAATAGATCAAAAACTCAAGGTGCTCAAACTTTTCCATAGTCAAAACCTGGTACCATTGGACATAAATTATCTTCTTAAAGGATGCTTGAAAGAATACCAAAACATAATTAATTAAGACTAAGTAATTTTTTATTAATGTAGACTAGGTAATTTTTTTTTATCATAACTCAACCAGTGAGTTTATCTGGTTGAGTTTATCTTTTCAGTGTCCATACTTGATTACCTAATACAGTAAAATTGAACAAAAGTAGGAATTTTATAACTTGAAAAAACTCAACAAATGCAAAGTATTTACAATATTTTTCCATTGTCATTTCAGTACATAACAGAATGATGATTACATAAGATCATCGTCAGTGTCATCATCACTAGGAAAAATGTTCTCACCATCAGAAAAGTCACTCATCAATGAATCATTTTCTTCACTAACATCTTCATCGTCTATGAAATTATCATCTTCCTCAGTTAACTGTTGACCCTCAAGAATGACATCAACATCAACATGGTTAGGAGCCAAGTCTTCCCTATTCAACTATAATAATTCCATGTCCCCATCAAGTTTAACAACACCACCAATCTCGCAAGACTCATGTTCCTGGTAGGCATTTTCACGAGCATTATTCCCTTCTTCTTCAACTCCTTCTTTTGCCTTAGGCAGATCAAACAAGTTTCTATTATTTATCTTTTGCACAACTTCCCATGAACCTCAAAGTTTTGTGTCTTTAACATAAAAAAACTTGTGCAGCCTGAGTAGCTAGAATGAAAGGATCATCCTTATAGGATATACGAGAGAAGTTAACGGTGGTGAAGTAAGTATCTTTCTGTATTCCACGCTTATTGCTAACATCACACCAATCACACTTAAAAAGATATATAGATTTGCCAATACCATATCTAAGTTCAATTATATCAGTCAAAACACCATAGAATTCCATCTCTTCGGATTGTTTATCCCCTTTGACAACTACGCCACTATTTTGGGTTTTTCGATGTCTTTCTCTTTCAATAGTATGAAACCTTATGCCATTCACAATGCAACCCGTATATCTTTTTACTCATGGATCAGGTCCACACGCTAATGAATATATATCATCAGTAGCAATCGTGGACTTGTGATGGCTTAACATTATAATCTATTAAGAAGAAAAGTAAAAGTTAAATATTTATTCATATTAGATAATAAAGAAATGATAGGCATTACAATCGCATAATTAAAGTATATTATGTGACCACTTACTCGTTCTTCAAACCATTTAACAAATTGTTTTGCATGCATCTCTTTTGTATTTTCAGGATTTTGTTCCCTAACCACTTCCAAATGCTCTCTATATTGGTAATAAATAGATGTCAATTACATACACACACACACATATATATATATAAATGCAACACATAACTATTAATAAATTATTCACTTACGCTAGGTATGACCGTACTTCAGCACAATTATTAAGCACGTACATTCTAGCCTTATTAAGATTAAGAACATCCATTGTATCATAACTTGCTGAACCAAAAGCACGAACAATGTTTCTGAATATAGACATTCCAACTCTTTCAGTTGTCTGTGCTCCATCGTTATTTCTTTTTTCTTTGTTGAATCTTGTCTCAACCCCTCGAAAATACATAGAACAAAAAGTGACGCATTCACTATCAATATAAGCTTCTGCAATTGAACCTTCTGGATGCGCTTTGTTACATACATACAATTTTAAAGTATGTAGAAACCTATTTGATACATGTTTTGATACAACAATTATGTCAATTAAAACAATTATGCACATTAATAAATCAATTATGAAATGAACAAATTTAGACACCACCTTTCAATTGGGAACATCCATCGATATTGGACAGGCCCTGCTAAAATTGCCTCAAGTGGCAAATGAACAGCCAAGTGGACCATTACATCAAAAAATGACGGGGGGAATATCATCTCCAACTTACAGAGTATGACAACAATGTCCTTCTCTAGTGCCTCTAAGACTTTCAATTTTAATGTTTTACAACACAACTCCTTAAAGAACATTCCCAACTCAATCAATGAATTGCAAACATCATTAGGCAAGTATCCACGAATACCAATAAGTAGGATCCATTGCAAAAGAACGTGGGAATCATGGCTTTTCAGTCTAGATATCTTACAATCATTGGTATTCACACACTGAGAGATGTTCGATGCATAGCCATCAGGGAACTTTATCGATTTTAACCACTTACAAAAGCTCTTTTTTTCATTTACTGACAATGTGTAGCTCGCAGGTGGAATTACAAACTTATCACCTTTCTGAATAAGATGCAATTCTTTTCTAATTCCCATTGCTTCTAAATTCATGCGAGTCTTAATAGTGTCTTTTGTTTTCCCTTCAATATTCATCAATGTACCCAACACATTATCACATATATTTTTCTCAATATGTATAACATCCAAATTGTGTTACATTTCAAAGTTCGCCAATAAGGCAATTCGAAAAATATGCTCTTTTTCGTCCAATTTAACTCATTCTTAGGACGCTTCCTCTTTCTATTATTTGATGTCTTTCCAAACCTAGTGGGTGTAACTTGTTCTAATTGTTCCAGCACATCATATGCAGTCAACTCCTTTGGTGGTAATCTATTCTCTTTTTTGCCATCAAACTTCTTGGAACGTTTTCTCCATGCATGATCTTGAGGTAAAAAACGACGATAACACGGGTAACATATCTTTTTTCTATGCGTTAATCTAATAGAATATGTATCTTTGTTACAAGTTGGACATGTCATGTAACCCTTCGTGCACCATCCAGATAAATCTGCAAATGCTGGAAAGTCATTTATAGTCCAAAGTACCGCTGCATGCAACTTGAATTTTTTTCTAGTAAAAGCATCATAAGTCACAATGTCATTCACCCACAACTCTTTTAATTCATCAATAAGTGGTTGCAAGTATACATCAATGTCCTTTCCAGGCGATCTAGGTCTAGGAATAAGCAATGACATGTAAAGATACGGTTCCTTCATACATTTCCAATATGGCAAATTATACAGTGTAACTATTACCGGCCACATGCTGTAGGCGTTGTTCATGTTACCAAATGGATTAAACCCATCACTTGATAGCCCAAGCCGGACGTTATGAGGATCATTGGAAAACCAACCATGCTCTTTGTCAAATTCCTCCCACACTTTAAAGTCCACCGGATGCCTTAAAACATTAATCTCCTTTACATGCTTCTCTTTGTGCCACCTCATATCTATTGCTGTCTTTCTCGACATGAACAATCTCTGAAGTCTTGGTGTTAGTGGAAAGAATCGAAGAACCTTATGAGGAACTTTCTTACTCTTGCCTTCGTCTTTTTTATACCTAGACTCCCCACATGCAGGACACTCCTTCCTATGTTCATATTCCTTCCAGAAAAGAATATAGTCATTTTTACATGCATGTATTGGAGTATAGCCAAGACCTAATTCACGCATTATGTTTTTTTGTCTCATAAAGGGATTTAGGCAATGTTTCACCTTTAGGAAATGCCTTCTTCAGCAACTCTAACAACATGTTAAAAGACTTGTTATTTCATCAACCCTGTACCTTCAAATGGAATAATTGTACAAGAAAAGACAACTTCGAGAACTCCGTACAACCCAGATACAATCTATCAAATCCTTCATATTCAGATTCTTCTTCAGGTAAATTAAAAGAATGACTAGTAGATGTTTTCCCTTGTTGCACATTTGACTCATGCATCTCCATGATTTTTCCTACGCATAAATCTTCTAAAACTTCATATATATCATCACCATCTTCATCTTCATCTTCATCATCATCATCCTTAGTCTCCTCATTTGCACTCTCGCCATGCCATTCCCAATGAGTATAGTTCTTGTACATCCCATGTTCATATAAATAGTTCTCAACCTCATTAATTGGTCTAAAAGTTAAATTTCTACATCTACAACATGGACACCTAGCCCTATTACTTCTATCTGTATGAGCACGTGCTAACTCAAGAAATTCTTCAAGTCCTTTGATGTACTCTGGACAATACCTATACGGAAGTTGAATCCAACTTTTATCCATATGAGCCCTTGTAACAAGTAACTTTAATAATTATACCAAACAAACAACTTTTGTACTATGTTAATAGCATGGAATGCATGTCTAAAACTTAGAATTAGATTAAAATTAATTCAAAGAACTTTGAAGTGATTTGAACTTCAAATCAAATTTTGAGGTATATATTCCATACTTTCAAATCAAATATGAGATGTGTGAGACTATAGATAGGTTTGAGGTGGACCTTGACTTCTGGTTTGTGACAACAGATGAGATTGTTAAATTATATTGACAATCTTAGACAAAAATTAGAATCTAAATCTGTTATAAGACACTAAAAATATTATATAAAATTTAATTTGTATTTCAACAATTTATATAATAAAACATATTAGTTAACTAGATCACAATAACATCAAATATGAAATTAAACAAGACATGGAAATACCAATGAGCCACAAAATTTTAACAACATAAAATGACTCAGTAATAGAAATTAAAAAAGGAAAACAACCATTTACATTTTATCCAAAAAAATAAAGAAAGAAAAACAACAATAATAAAATAAGTAGAAAAGAATTGGCCCAGATAAAGCAGGTTAGGTATTGTTCTAAAATCATATGGTCTCCTCGCGTAATAAAAATTAATTCAATGAATACTCATTAGATTGAACTCCCTGTAGTAGTTTCTTTTTCCTTTGTTTTAATCTGAGAAGGTGAAAACGTATTAAGTTAAGGGTCATTTGGAAACCTTAGGTTTTGAAAAACTATAGTACATGCTTTGTAGTAGCAACTCAAACTGATGGGGGAAGACTAATCGAGTTAGAATGCCTCTAATAAAGAGCATCTAGATTGTCCCTTTAGATAGCCATTCTAAATTGGTGTAAACACCACCAAACAAAAAATTCTGAATTGTAGTCTCAAATAGAATATTTTTAAAATTAAGATCTCTTATTCTTTGTTTTAGGTCATTAGCATATCAAGGAGGTCTGATTAAAACCACACAGATCTTGCTATCAATCAAACTTTGCACAAAAAAAATATTCAATTAAATACATATTTTAATATTTTAGAGACGAAATTTGAGGTCTGATTAAAACCACTTGAATGTAAGATTAGATATTCAGATCGAAGAGAATCAAAAATTGACACCAGATCTAATATATTGAAATGTGGAAGCATTTGAAAACAGGAGGTCGAAAACAACTCATAAACTCACCTTTTTTAGAGACAAAATTTGAGAATGATGATCCAGGAACCCTAGGTGAGATCACAGCAAATGAACTAAAGACAGTTTATCAGCACATCAACCTTCATTCGAATTTCTCGCCATCACCTTAAGAACTTGGAGATAAGAGATGAAGATTGGCATAAGGTTTCATACTATACTGGAGAAGATCTGAGGGTGATTGGATGCTGGAAAATTTGGGGAGATTCGTCAGAGAAATTAGGTGCCTCTGGAGCGATTTCGTCACGGAGAAAGGAGAGAGAGACAAGGACAAGTGGAGGAGGAGAGAGAGACAAGGACAAGTGGAGGAGGAGAGAGAGAGGGCATGATTGACAGTGAGTCAGCTTGATCGTTAGTGAGTGAATTGTAATGGTTTAAAATGACGTGACTAAAATTAAATTTGTCGGTGTTGTAAATATGTGTCACGAAATTCATTATGTCACAAAATTATCTGTAACAGATAAATAATAAATATAACAAATAATTAATTATTTATAACATATGATTAAAATTTGTCACTATTATAAAATCTAAAATGATGTGACAAAAATTAAATCTGTCACTATTGCAGATATGTGTGACGAAATTCATTGTCACAAAATTATTTGTAATAGATAAATAATAAATGTAACAAATAATTAATTACTTGTAACGGATGATTAAAATTTATCACTATTATAAATATTAGAGATCAAAATTTATTTCGTCACAAAACAGATGAATAATAAATGTAACAAATAATTAGTTATTTGTAACGGACGAGAAAAATCAGTTACAAAGAATTAATCACTAGTGACAAATAGTTATAGATGTTACAAATAATTAAACAATAGTCACAGATCTTATAAACTGTAACAAAAGATCATTTTTTTTACAGTTATTTCCTTCCGTCACAAAAATCTGTCACAAATACTCCTATTTGTTGTAGTGTCTGGACACTTAAAAATACATATTTAACAAGAGAAATGCTAAATATCATGAAATTATTTCATGAATTTGTATCATGAATGATGTGGTAGGTAACGTGGAGAGTTAGTATTGGTAGGATTCAGTGATAATATCATGAGACGAGGTGTATGGGAGGAATCCCACCAATATTAACTCTCCACGTTACCTGCCACATCATTCATGATACAAATTCATGAAATTATTTCATGACGTGTAGCATTGCTCATTTAACAAGTATTGAGAATTAATATTTAACTTATTTTTTTCAAGTATCATGTTATATTATAACGACGATTAATATAGCAAGATTTCTAGTAACTTATTAGTTGATGATTTTTCTATCCAATATAACTCTTAAATATTGTCAACTTAATAGTAACTTCATGATTAATTTGTCGCAACTTAATAGTAACGACAAATAAAATGTCGGCACTATATTTCGAGGACGGTAGCAAGAACGACCCTCTCTGCTTATCTAACTCCACATCAGTGATATCAAACACACATAGGCTAAGTCATAACAGCTAGCAGTGTATTCAAGGTGAGAGACAGTTGAGCTAAATTTGACCAACCAAGCCCATACAATGCACAACAAAACCAACACACCTTATTGGGAAGATGATGATAACTTGAAGGAGGTTACATATAAACTTTTACAAGTAATTCACTATTGAAAAAAACATTTTTCACATCTGAAAGAGGCCCTAATGACTGAAAGCAGACACAGCAATAAGAGTGCCAACATAAGGTAGACTAGCAACATGAGAATATGATCATTTGCCTAACCTTCCGAGAAAAAAAGAAAAAAAAACATGAGAATATGTGTCTTCGAAGTCAATACTGCTTATGATTTGAAAAATTCATGCACTCTGCTGTTTTATATAAAGTTTAAACCTCAAAAACCTATGTTCTTGAGATCCTCTTTACAAATTCAAGTCTTTTTCTCGAACACGTTAAAGTATGGATACTACTTATATTTGTGGGAGAGGACGTATATGTATTATGTGATACTTAATTTGAGGATACATACGTGGAAGATTCTTTATTTCTATTTTGAACAAGTATTTGATACTTATATATATATATCTATATACTTTAACCATATATCTAATATTTTCTAGACACTTAGAAATACAGATTTAACAAGTACCGAACATCAATATTTACTTCTTTTTTTTCAAGTATCATGTTATAATATAATTGTTGAGAAAAGCTTAAAATTTCTATAAAAAAAGGATGAATTGAGATATAACGACAATTTATATGTCAAGATTGCTAGTAACTTATTAGTTCATGATTTTTCTATACAATATAATTCTTAAATATTGTCAACTTAATAGTAACGACAATAAAATGTCGGCACTATATTGACTTATACTTCTCGGCTCAAAAATCCTCCAAAATTGGTGTTTCCATTGCTTTAGTGGCTGTACTGTAAATATTGAGATTTGAAACGCGCTACGGCGTTTCGGCTTAAGAAACGCGTTGCGGCGTAGCAAGAACGACCCTCTCTACTATCTCTCCCCCTCTCTCTCTCTCTATATATATATATATTATCAAAGGAAACACTCTCTATGTCCATTTTCCTCACACATCTTCTCTTTTTCTCTCACTCTCTCACTCTCTCTCATATCAACTTGTCTCTCTCCTTGAGCAAACATACCCTTAAGAAGACCGACCATGGAGGCAACAAAAGAGAGGAGAAACATCATCAACATGAACACGTCCTTTGTTAGTACTCCTCCGGTTAGAGGTAACATAAAAAAGCAGATATTCTTGGCCTTACTCCGAAAATTGAAGCTTGTCTTCTGTTTTCCTGGGGTTGATCAGTAAATTGATCGATCCTTTGGTTTGAATAATGGAAGGTTATGAACATGGAATTAAGTTAAGCACTCCATCGTTTGTACAAGTAATACTGTTTCATATCATTGTTGTTCTTATAGTGATACATATATATATATTTATATATAAGTTGTACTGATCTCAAAATTACAAATATTCCACCATTGATTAATTGCCAGTTTACATCCAGCAGGACTTTGAAATCTTCTATGGCCTTCCGAAAGGCTATGACTATATATGGTTGCTTCCATCAGACTTATAATCGACTCATTAATTTTGATGGATTTATTTGTGTTCAACCTATTATGTATTAAAACATACCATTATTCGTCATATATATATATGTGTGTGTGTGTGTACGTCCCATATAACTTAATTGTATATATCTACAACCTTCTTAATTAATTCCATCTTTTTATATATAAACAAGTCCCAGCCTTAACTAGGTTCTATGCAAATTAATTAGCATTAATTTTTCATCCACAGCTCTTGGTAATATCAGACTCATTTCATACGAACACACTACGTTAGGAGTTCGAACCCAAACGTCTTTGGTTATAGCGAGGTGACACTGAGTCAGGAACAAGTCACTGAGTTGGCTCTTGGGCTGGAGCTATCTGGGTAGCCCTTCCCTTCTTCTGGCCAATTGGATAGCCGCCGGGTCCGATCCGATCCGATCGGAGCTGTTTGTTTGTGTTCTTGTAGCGAACCAGAGGTTGTGGAGTTGTTTGGACAGGTTGGGCGCCACAACTCAGAGTATTGGGTCATTACCCGGTGGGTGGTTTCCTGACTCACTGTAGATGGAGTTCCATTATATATAGAGAGGGACTCAAGTTTGGTGACTGAGACGGGTTGTTTACAATGAATTCGTTGGCTCAGTCAGGTTGGTGATGAGTAAGTGTAATAACCAAATAGAAGAGAGGCAAGAGTGTAATAACCAAATAGAAGAGAGGCAAAAGGGCAAAAAAAAAAAAACCGGATGTTTCTCCAAGCCAGCATAATACGGTTAATACCTCCTTGTACTTATAAAGTGAACAAATAAGTTCTCAAACTTTTAAAATGTGAGCAAAATGTTCCATTGAGACTATTTTCAGTCAATTTTTGAAACACAATTCTTAAACTACCCCTTGCATATTATATTTAAAAAATAAAAAAAAAAAAACAAAAAAATGCCAAAACCCTAAACTAATGAGATTAATGCAAGAATAATGTGGTAGTAATAATATTTTAGTTGAGCTAGCATTATTTTAAAGTTTAATCTTTTTTTTAAAACTAAAATTACTTACTTTAATAAATTTAAAATAATAATAATAATAAGTGTATTTATAAAAAAATTGAAATAAAAAATTTACTTACTTTATTAAATTTAAAATAATTTGAAATAGGCAGACTCGTGTTATCCGAGTCTTTGCTAACAAATACTTTTTTATTTCAATTTTTCTCTAAATATACTTACTCATGCCATCTGAGTCTTTGCTAACAAATATTTTTTTATTTCAATTTTTCTATAAATACACTTATGTACCGTAGAAAATCTAAATCCTCTCCTGTGATATAATTCTCTCAGTGACAACGTTTATAACTATTAGTAGTAATTCACATTTCTACAATAGATGACATCAATCATTAGTAAATCACGTTAATAAATGTTGTCATTGAATTGCCTCACAGAGATTATTTCTTTCCCATTGGAGTACCCAATACCTACCCTTGGCGGAAACATGAACAAAACAAGGGCATACAATTACTCTAACAGGGGAAGATGTTCTTCTCAAGTTAGGGAGGAGGTGAGGAGGGGTCTCGAAAAAAGAAAATAATATACATTGAATTAGATTTGTTATATATATATATATATACACTAGCGAATTGTCTATGTTTATGCCACTATAAAAAATTTGTTGGACTGAATCATTTTTGAATCGTGACCGTTAGATCGTAGATAAACATAGATATTTTGAACTGTAAGATTAGATTTTTAAATATTGTGATTTATTTTAAGGAAGTTCAAATCCAATGCTTAAATGTAATATGTGTGTGTCGCGGGGGGGGGGGGGGGGGGACCACGGGAATGGGTCATGATTCACGAACCGCTAAGTTCTTAATTTGTGGCTACTGCTATCATTGATGTTGTACGAGGAAATCACATCTATGTGGCTGAAAAGAAATCTATATGGATCATGATTTTAGGGTTTTTGATTTTATGGGAAGGAGTTGAGTCACATTCTCTCACTGTGTTCAAACTCCTTGATTAATTACCGGTTTACATCTACCTGGACTTTGAAGTCTTCTATGGCCTTCCGAAAGGCTATGACTATAACGGTTGCATCCATCAGACTTATAATCGAACTCATTAATTTTGATGGATTTATTTGTACGTGACTACGTGTTCGACCTATTGTGTATCAATACATACGAATATGTTAGGAATTGTGTTTCAAATTTTTATTTTAAGTAAAATTTTATTTTAGAATTGTAATTTATTTAGTAACTAGTGTACAACCGTACCTACGGCACTATTATGCACTCGAAACCGTGATCGTTACATAAAGTGATTCTAGACCGTAGATAGCGAAAGACATTTTAGATCGCAAGATTCAAGATTAAATATTATATAATTTTTTTTTGTTAGATTTGGTCTTGAAGTAATTGTAATCTACGTGTGAACGTAATCAATTTTTTGAATCATGTAAATCTCGTATTATTTGTGTATTTTTTTTATCTTATTTATTTGTCAATAGATACAAACACATTATTTGTCATATATATATATATATATATATATATAGATATATATATACACACACGTACCATATATCTTAATTGTATCCACAACCTTCTTAATTCCATCTTTTTAGCTTGTTAGCATTAATTTTGTGTCTACAGCTCAGGGTCATATCAGACTCAATTTCATACGACACCGTACGTTTTATAGGAGTTGAAGCCTAAATGGTTGAACTTGCTGGAAGAGCTTCCCCGGAAACCTGTAATACCCGGTGGGTTTAATGCCTAGCTCCTTTGGTAAGCATATGTGGTTTAGGTACACAGCACTCTTTCGGGAGAGATGTCAATGGATCGGATTTTGATCCTAATCCAATATGATTTCAAGCTAATAATTAGAGAAAGAATTGGACATTCAATCCGATAATCCGTTAACAATTTGAATCCAATAATCCGTTAGCTAAATAAATCATATTTTTTTTTATCATTATTTCATTCTTATTATTCCCTCTCTTTATTTTGTCTTTCTTTATAGTTTTTTTCTTTAATAAAAAGTTAAATACTTATTTTTCTACTACTTTTTTTATTGATATTTTATTTTTCTTCTCTATTTTTTTCCCTACTCATTATTTGCTAACCCCTTTTGAAATTATTTTTTTTTTAATTTTTTTATATTTTTTCGGATCGATTATCCAATTAATAAGAAATCAAATATGAATTTAATTATATATAATTCGTCGGGTTATCGAATCGGATCACCTATATCTCTTATCAGGTTCGGATAAGATCAGACCTAATCCAATCCGAATCCGATTCGTTTACAGGTCAATTCTTAGGAATGAGGTGACACTGAGTTAGGAACAACTCACTGAGTTTTCTCTTGGGTTGGAGCTAGGGCTGTAACTCGGACGGATTTGAGGTACAACTCGGGTTCAACCCTACATATGAAATGTTCAACTCTAACCCTAGCCCAACCCATCGTTAAATTTTTAAATTCGGATTTGCAACAAGGGTTGAGATTCCAGGTTATAAACTCAGGTTAATTCGGGTTATATATATCACCAATCTCTATGTTGAAAACTTGAAGTGATCTTTAATAAGTTTCACATTAGATTACTCCTAAATACAAAAAAAATTAAGAATTTAATACAAATTTCTAAAAAATTACAAACAAATTTTTAGGAAATTAATTATCCAAAGTGTTAATATACAATAAATTAAGATTTAAATAAAGGAAGTTGAAAAGAAAAGGTTGTCATAATTTGAATATTACATATAATATATTTAAAATAAAAAATATGCATAAAAATAATATTACAATTCGGGTTCGGGTTGGACTCGGGTTGTTGGCACCTCAACCAAAGCCCAACCCTAATTAAGTTTAGGTTGAGATTTTTCAACCCAAGTTCAACCTTAATTGTAAAAATAGTTGTATAAGCCCGTAAAAAATCAGGTTGGGGTTGGGTTTGGGTTGCCCAACCCAAGTTGCACCCCTAGTTGGAGCAATCTCGGTTGCCTTCCTTTCTTCTGACCAATGAGATAGACGTCGGATCTGGTTCGAGCTGTTTGTTTGGGATCGTGGAGTGAACCAGAGGTATAGATAAATTACACCCACACCCCTTAAGATTAGACATAATCACACAAGGGTGTATAATTTGGAGAAAGTTACAGTTAGATCCGCTATCAAAGTTATGAAAGTAACGATCGTTAATTTTATACATGAAATTGCACTCTTACGGTTTGATATTGTTAGAAATATAGAAAAATTGTATACTGTATTGAATTGAATTGATTTGATATTAATTGACATTGAAATTATATTGTGAACAATACGTAAAGGCATATTTATAGGCACATAATCTTGGCAAGGTCAGTTGGACTATTAGACGACTTAGCTAGGCGGTTGCCTAAGGCCTCAGCCAATAGAAGGCCTCAAAATTATTTTATTTTTTTAATAAGAGTTCCTAAAAATTTTATTTTCTAATATTATTAGACTTCCTAAATTTTTTTGTTTCCTTGTATTATTAGGCCCCAACCAATGGTAAAGATTTAATAATAGGCCCAAATAATTTAATTTATTCTAAAACTTTTAATTTATATTCTTATCTCAACACCTTCCTCTTTTTTCTCTCTATCACTCCTCATTTCACATTTTTTTGTATGAATTTTTGAATATATATTGAACGGATAATTGTAAAAAAATTAGAAATTATAAAACTTTCCATCTTCTCCCATTAACTTTCATCTTTTTTCCCTGATTCTCACGTTTTCTCCTTTTCTCTCATTACAAAGTTTTTTTTTGTTAAAATTAATAATAAAATAATAAAAAAATTAGATGAATAATTAACAAATGAACAACCAAGTCATCTAAAATAATTAGAAGATAATACAATAATGAAAGAAAAATATATTAGTGACTTAGATTCATAATGATAATCAAATGCTTGATAAGAAATTTTTTTTACGAAAAGCACAAAAAAATAAAGAGGAAGAAAGTGAACCAAATAAAAAAAAGTATTCTATTCTCACAAATATTTATGCACCGAAAAAAATATAGTTAAAAAATTAAGAGATTTATTAGTAAAAAATGGTTCAATTAAATATAATAATTTTAATAAGAATGATTTTTATATAAACATTATTAACTAATATTCATGATTTTTTATATAAATATTATTAACTAATATTTAATATTAAAATATTATATGTTAAATGGCCACTCTTATATTTTTTGTTTAAGGCCTCAAATTATGTTGAGTCGCCCCTGATTTTTGGAGGCTAAGTAAACTTAGGACACAAGAAATCATAATCCTAGATAGTTTAGGAGAAGATGTAAGAAACCTATGTGATTTAAAAAAAGATATATAATCTAATAGTAGATATAATTGAAAATATATAATCTAGCAGTCTTCCGCAAGCTCAAGGTGAGTTATATGAAGTGAATTTGAGTTTTCCTAAAAATGGTTCGTTAGAGTGAAAACTGATTTGAAAATCAGAAAATGAGCTCGTTGAAATTAGTGACTTCGACACACAGATGCTACAGCTTATGAAATCAATCCGGTGATGTTACTAACGATGGCTATGATCACATATAAAGAAACTGCAAAAGAGTGAACTCGTTGGAGCGATTGTAAGACCGAAAATTGCTCGTTGGAGTAAAAATTGATTTAAAAATTAGAAAGGGACTCATTGAAATTAGCAACTTTGACACACAGATGCTAGTGGGAGCCGATGAATTGAACTGGGCTAACATATTTTTCTTTTATTATTTGCATAATATATATATATATATATATATATATATAGCGAAAGCTATTTTAACGATTACCCGCCGGGGATGAAGCTGATGGTGCCATCCCTGGCGGTAACGCAACGAAATATAAAGACTACCAGGAATTGCTAGACTCTGATACCATGTTAGAAAAATAAAAAATTTGTATACCATATTGAATTGATTTGATTTGATATTAATTGATATTGGAATTATATTGTGAACAATAAATAAAGGCCTATTTGTAGGCACATAAACTAAGAAGATAAGAAACTCTAGTCTTAGATGGTTTAGAAGAAGGTGAAAGAAACCTACGTGGTTTAGGAAAAGATATATAATCTAACAGCATATATATATAATAGGAAATATGTAATCTAACAAATATAAAACATGTTTTATTGAAAAATTTTATCAACTAGAAATAACAAATACAGTTTCCATCCTTTCTCATGAGTTAAACACACTAATCCATTCATTCTCACCCCAACGCCATCCCCTCTCATCTACGTACCCCCACCATTTCTCTCCACCTCCACCACCCACCCACCTCTCTCTCTCTCTAAATTCTGCTGCATCAAAAAGATTTGTATGGATTGTTTTTCACCAAACGAATTGGATTACACACACACACACACACACACACACATATATATATATATGTATGTATGTAATTTCCATCATGCTAACCACCAAATTTGGTGTAAGTTCATTTTCGCCCCCTACACTTTCTCACCTCAAAACCAAGGAAGGATGGATACTCCAAAAAACCTCCTATGGCCGTATTAGACACATATCTGATACGGATACGGCCAGGATACGTGTCCGATACTCCGAAAAAGTATCCCATTTTTTAAAATTAATTTTTGAATGTCAGATATGTCTGGGATACGTGAGGATACGTTTAGAATTCGTCTAGGATATGCCGGGATATGTTTGGGATATATTTAGGATACTTTTTGGGACAAATTTGTAATTTTTTGTTCTATAAAATGGGGTTGAGATTGTAATATTAAAAACTTTATAGGTTAGAAAATAAGGGTCATTTTATAATAATAAAAAAATATTTTTAAAACCCTCAAGAGAGTCATTATTAAGAATATTAGAAAATATAGGGAATTTTTATATTTTAACTTCTTATATTTTGTATAATTGCTTTAAATATATTTATTGTATGGTTGAAAAATAAAACTTAATATTTTATGTATAATATTATATTTTTATTTATTTATTTATTTGACGTATCATTGCCATGTCAGTATCTTATTTTTTGAGATTTCCTGTATCGTTGTCTCCTTATCGTGTCATACCCGTATTCTGTGTCTGTGTCCGTGCTTCCTTGCTCAAAACCATAACCACATCTTTTATTTCTAATTCAAGCCCCAATTTGGCCATTTTTAATGCAAATCCACCTATTCCACACCAAATCCTAAGAGGGGGAGAGTTGTTCGTACGGTGGACTAAGTAAGATTATGAAACCCTTATATATTAACAAGAACGAAGGGGCAACTTCTCTATAAACAAACAAATCTAACTCTCCATTCTCATTATTACAACTTAGTTTTCAATAGTTATCATTAAATACTACCAAATAAAGGTGAAAAATCATGATCCAATAATAAAAAATCATATTGCCAATTAGACCAGAAAACTGACTAGTACAACCCCAATCCATCCTGTATAGATAATTAGTAGCGGAGCCACATAGGATTGAGTGGGGGCAATTGGTCCCATTCAACTTTTATTATATTTTACTTTTTAATATATATATTTTTAAATTATAAAAATGCCCCCACTTCAAATTATCAAAAAAATAAAAAGAAGTCTCTACCCTTCAGCACTTCCTTTTATTGGTTGTCATATTTTTCTCATAAAGTCTATTTTCAAATCATTTTTTTTACAACTCACGTCTAGTTCAACTCCTCTGCATTTCTTATTGATATCTCTCTTTTACCATCTCATTCTTTCTTTAAGACGCAAACAAGAAGAGACACTACTCATACAAGTCTTCTAAACCCTAAGCCAGTAAGGAAAATTCTTAATACTTTTTTTTTTCACCAAATCTCACTCTTTGGGCATAACAATTTCATTTTACGTTACAAAATAAAAAAATAAGAGTTATCAATATATATATATATATATATTTTTGTTGGTGAAATGGATTTTCAGAAAAAAAAAAAAAAAAAAACTAAGATAGAGTTATTGTTTTATCTGGGATATTTTATATATAAAAAAAAATATCATGCAACGTTCAAAACATAAAAACTGTTCGAGAACAATCATAAATGTATTGAATAAAAAGAGTATTAATCAATAATTTAAATTTTGGTATTTTTATTTTGGTAAGAAAAGATTATCTTAACATTGTTCAAACGTTGCCTCCACTAAATTAAATTTCTGGCTTCGTTGATAATCACATTACAATCAAATTATATAAAATGTAGCACAAATGATTATAAAATAATTTTAATTTTAAAAAAATTTCATAAATCTCCCACTTGGTTCATGCACTCTGATTTTTTTATAAAATGATGCCTAAATTGCAACATTTTAGGAAAGTGAGTGACATCTCATTTTATTTTAGGGGAAATACAATTATCAAAATAGATGAATATATTCACTCTTTTCCGTATACTTCTCAATAATGGAAACTTAAAATTCCAACAGGATGTTACATTTTTGTGGTCTATTATTTTAACACAAGTTTTTATCCCTTTAAATAATATAATTTTTTTTAACTCCCTTTAAATAATGTCATATGAAAAAAACAATTGTAGAGAAGGGTTTGTGTTTAACATAACTTTTTGTCCTTTATATATATCATCTTGGAATAAATTAAATAGTATCTTAATTTAAAAATTAAAAAATATATAGAAACTCAGTGAACATTTAATAATAGTGTATTGTCAGTTATATATAAATAAATAAATAAATAATGTCTTGTTTTAAAAACTAAAAAATGAATAAGAAAATTACATTAATTTAATAATAATAATTAATGTATATATATACACAAATATATATATGTTTGAAGATTTTTCCTGAAGTATCGACTTGTATCCAATCCTAAAAACAAGTAATTCATTCACTGAGACTGTTGTTTCAGTTAGAGTTTTTTTTTTCTCTGGAAGGTTAAAGAAGTTTATGTCATGTGTGTGTTAGGCTTGGCCGAAATTATCATGAGAAATGTAAGAGGAACAAAAGACGCGGTCTGAATAAAAGAAATATTCCTAACCCAGCCCAATTCATTGGGAAAGGAAAGGGCATAATCTAGTAGAAGCCCAGGCCCAAGACCAAGCCCAAGATCAAGCCCAAATGCAACAGTTGCCTATTCAGTTAAAAGTTTGAACCTCAAAAACTTGTGTTACCAGTTATGAAGCACGGATACTTCCCCAGAGGCGTCGGTCGGGCACGTATCGGATACTCTCGGAAAGTATCCGTTTTTTTTTAAATAAATTTTTTATTTTTGAATATGCCAAGATATGGCAGGATACGTGGTGGATACTTCTTGGATACGTTTGAATTTCTTTTTTTTTAAAGATTGTAGCCATATTGTAATATTAAAATTTAAAAAGCTTAGTTAAAATGTAGGGATTAATTTGTAATAAATCAAAAGATCTTTAATGTTGAAAAAAAAAGAACTTTTAAGTTAAAATTTAAAACTTAATTTGTGTTCTATTAATTTATATATATATATATATATATATATATATATATATTTGTCGTATCCCGTCGTACCCGTATATTATTTTTTTGAAATTTATCGTATCACCGGATCCGTATCTTATCTGTATTCCATATCCGTGTATGTGCTTCATAGGTTACCAGGTACTTGAGAATTAAGATTCCCTTTACAAATTAATAAAGGTAAATTACTCCCACCTCCTCTGGGTTTGTCTTAATTACTCTCAGATTAAAGTAGTAAAAAAATTTCGTCAATCTTCCCTCAAGTTTGGTTGACTTTACTCTGACCACCCCGGTTGTTAGTTGACTATTAATAAGGTTAAAAGTCAATTAAATATATCAATTAAAATATGAAAAATGCTCTTATATGTCGTAAAAGGACAAAATTAATCTTATTATTAATCATATAAAGTGACCACTTTAACCATAACATTTTAGACAAAAAAAAAAAAAAACGATTACCTTCTTATCACTTTTGATTACAAATAATTAATAATTTTATTTTAATATTAAATATAATACTTTACCATTGAATATGTATAATTAATCAAATTACATAAAATATAGTTAATAAAATTTATATTATTAAAAACATATATATAATGTAACCTTTTGCCAAAACGTCTCTATTGACTAATTATATATACAATTAAAAAAATGAATGACTAATTATATATATAATTTCTCCGTTTTCACACACAGGAGACAGACACGTTTTGGCAAAAGGTTTGCTCTATTGACTAATTATATATATCTAAACGATAGAGCCGTTTTCACACAGGCAAGACAGAGACGTTTTCGCAAAAGGTTTCCCCTGCGAGCTGGGATTCGGTGTACACCCGTGTGAGCTGGGTTGTGGGCCGTTGATGCAATATTAGTACTTGTGTTGTACGACGATCCGAGCTCGCTGCAATTTAATCAATAAAGCTGCCATAACACACAACAGTTGTTCTCAAAGAGCTGTCAGACCAACCACGTCAGCTGTGGTGGGCCCCAAAGCTCGAGTGGAAACAGGAATATGATTTGATTTTACCTTGACTTTTCCCGTGTTTTGAGTCTATTGACTCTTTCAGTAGGGTATGTTTGGTATTTCACTATTTGGCGGACTTTCAATGGAAAGTGGGTGTTCGGAAGTATTCTTTGAAATGACTGAATTGGCCAAGGTCAGTGGCTTGGCGGGGTTTTAAAGAAGTTAGTGTGTACTAGTACAGTATGGGTGTTTTAGTAGTTTTAGTATTGTTTACGATTAAAACAGAATATA
The DNA here is from genome assembly GCA_026545225.1 of Cornus controversa. Taxonomy (NCBI): domain Eukaryota; kingdom Viridiplantae; phylum Streptophyta; class Magnoliopsida; order Cornales; family Cornaceae; genus Cornus; species Cornus controversa. The sequence continues at coordinate 34,171,668 of CM048853.1, forward strand.
CTGAATTGAAATGAATGCCACAGTGTATGTGTGGGTGTTAATAACTTGGGAATGAGTCGAGACTGACTTTTGAAAAACTTGCGTGTCCAGGTAACTAATATCAAGGCTTGAGGTTGGACCACTTGGTACAATCTCAACCCTTGATGCTATTCAGGACTCTCTCCCGCCTTTTAAAATCGTGTCCCTAGAGTACCCATGTTCCTCAAACTGCAGCTTCTCTCTCTCTCTCTCTCCCTCTCTCTCTCTCTCTCCCCTTTTCAAACAAAACCCTAAAGAACCATATATGGACGCAACAAAAGAGTGCTTCAAGTGTGATTCACAGGAGACATCTTCGATCAAGAGCAGAAACATCAACATGGACTCCTTTGTTAGTATTCCTCCTGTTAGAGGTAACATAAAAAAGCAGATATTCTTGGCCTTACTCCGAAAATTGAAGACTGTCGTCTTTTGTTTTCCTGAAGATAATGATGATCAGTAACGACATAATTTCACCTTGTTATTGCTGTTGCTACTTTAATTGTCTTGTTGCAGTCATGTCACAATATAATGGTCCTGTAATATATATATATGATATGAGAGTGTTGCTTTTATTCAGGTTTTGGTTGTCACAATATAATCTGAGTGTGTTGCTTTTGTTCAGGTTTGGTGTCTTAGCACCATGTTGTGTTGTATGTTGTTCAGTACTCATGGTGATCCTTTGGTTTCGATAATATTACATAAATAAGCCCTCGGACAACCCGCACATATATTAGTCGTAAGGTGACCAAGTAGCTTCCATCGATCACTGCAAGTACCATATATATATATACACATATATATACATATAGATATATTATGAATAAGCCCTCGGACAACCCGCCTTGAAGATCCTCGTAGAAGTACTAGTCCTGGTCAGTTTCGCCGCAGTCGCCCGCGGTGCATCGGCTGCGGCCCCAGATACGGCAGGACCAGGCCGCGGGCGAGGATGGGTTTTCCGCCACGGGTGGAAGCTTGAAGCCACCACCGGGTCGACCCATTATGCTCCACCTCCAGGACTACTCGAGTACGTGGCATGTTAAAAAGGCAATTCAATTGAAGTCAACGTCCAAATTTGAACCACTTTCAATATACTTAAGCGTCCAACCAAGTGCTTTAATTTGATTCTCATATGCCCATTGTCATTGTCATTGTCATTGTCTAGCAGCACTCTTTAGTCTTTATGGCGTTAAAAAAAGTCTATGGTTATGCATGTGATTGAATCAAAACCATTCATAATGCATGTGCCATCTATTCCTCCCTCACCTTGTTCAACATCCAAGGCTATGGTTATGCATGTGATTAATTGTATCAAAACCATTCATAATGCATGTTCCATCTATTATTCCTCCCTCAGCTTGTTCAACATCCAAGGCTATGGTTATGCATGTGATTAATAGTATCAAAACCATTCATCATGTATGCGCATATATGTACCATCTATTTGTTCAACATCAAATCAAAACTTCTATTTTTATTGAACACACACGTGTGTCTGTCCTCTTAGTAATAAATTTGAGTAGATTATTTCAATTAGAATAATGATTTAGAGGCTGATCGCACTGAGTTCGATTCTATTTTTATGTGAGTGGGATGATAGGTTACACCACATGATATCACCATGATATTATGTAGTGAAACTCACTACTTCTTTTACATAAAACTATTTTATTACTAATCGGATTCGGATTCGAATTCTTTATCATTACTCTTCAATTAATATACAATTTTCTTAAATTTTTGAAGAAAAAAAAAGAGTTTTAAAAAGATTTGTGGATTAAAGTTGACCAAGACTTAGAGAGAGAGAGAGAGAGAGTATTAGATATTGTTTTAATGGTTGGGTTCTTAGCTACAATGAGCTCGCATCACATGTAGTATTGTAAAAGTGCCCTTGTCCTAAATTTGTTCAAAATATTATTTAATCCAGGTACAATAACATTTGGTTTTCATAAGTTATGATTATTCTAGATACAACAAAATTATAAAAAAGTTTAAATAATTAAGAAAATACTTAATTAATTGAATTGATGACTTGAGTTTATAGTAAAGTAGGATAATAATTTAATGTTAGTATAATGTATCAAGGTATTAAAAGGAGTAGGTTTAATACAAATTTAATTTTTGTCATTAATTTTAAACATAATTACTGTTTTTTGGTTCACATTTTCTTTTAAATAGTGATATAGTAACCCAAAATACTATTCACTTAAATAAAGAACAACTCTTCTTAGAAAAAAGGACAAATATCATTAACACCCCTGTGATTTGGACTTATGTCACACGAAAACACTTTTTACTTATAACTATCATATAGACCCCAGACAATATTTTTGTCCCTAACTCCGTTAATTTGAGTATGAAATGTCTACAATACCCTTGTTTTTTTAATAAAATTAATAAGAAATATGAATGTTGTCAAAAGATAACTTTGCCCCTGTTACTACATGTTAGTTCTCTCTCTCTCCTCTCCATGAAACTAGTGCCCTCATCTCTACAAGTCCACCGACGTATACATACACAGCTATCACACTATACACACGCATACACTGTCCAACTCATTTACCCACGCTCTCCACCACCATCATCTTCATCATCATCATCCCCATCCACCAAAATGTCACCATACATAAACCCATTGTCAAAAGCAACTGAACAAACCCAAAACCTTAGCTAATAAATCCTTTATTAAAGCTACAATGATCAACCACCATCGTCCACCCCATGGCGTAAAACTCACGCTAAACTGAAACCCAAAACCCAGTTCATCATCAAAATTCATCTCCCACCGCGAAGCTCCACCTTCAACTTCACCTTTTGTTTGATTCTAAATCGATCAGCCAAGCAGGCTGATTGATTGCAGGCATGCTAGAGCCGTAGTGTCAGCTCGATGTAAACAATTTGATCGAACACAAGTATCTCCTTTGGAAGTCTAGCTTGTTAGATCAGACAATTGGCTAGGGAGAGAGAATACGAAACTCCCTATTGGGCTCTTTTCTTACCTTAATTAAGAGCATTTTTAACCGTATGCAAAGAATTATGAGACTGAATCGTAGAAGGGGGGAGATAGAAAGAGGAAGATAGCAAGGAGGGAGGTAGAAAGAGGGAGAAGTAGAGTGATGGACATATTAAAGGAGGCCGAGAGCAAGCAATTTCAGGTAGAAACAGATATAGAAGGAAATAGAGCAATATTCTGGATGAATATTGTGATAGAGATAACTTGCACGTAATGCAATTTTTTTGTGATGGTTGTTTGGAACCCTTAATACAGAGTTCTATTTATTTATTTATAAAAGGAAAGAGATACATCACTTGCACTTAATCCTAAATTACAAGACAATGCAGAAGATAAAATAAATCAGCTATATTCCTAATACACCGTATCTTCAACAACCCCTCATTGTAGTGTACTATCATCAATCTTCCTAGAGTCCAAGTCTAACTTAACTTTATCCCATATGTAGCTTTTGTTTGTAGGAAGTCCATGTTTCAGTTAAGTCTTCTAACATAACCGGAACTCATAGGAGTCCTTGTTTGATGCCAATTATGCATTGCATGTGTTCAGACCACATTACTTGTATAGCCGACTTTGTAGTTGTAACTTAATTATGCCCTTCCTTATCCACGAACAGTTTTTCTATAATCAGCCCATTCTTTACAGTCATCGACCTTGACAGAGTCCTCTTTCAAGCTTAACTCTTTACCTTATGCTCCTCGTCCAGTCTTCCACTATGTGTTGAATCACTTGGAGTCTAAACCATCCTGGACTCCTTGCTTCCAATCTGTAAGATCAATTACGTGAATAAGATACGTCGTGCATACATATAAATGTGTATATATATGTGTGGGTGGGTGTGTGTGCGCGCGCGCCGGCTACTTTTTAGGACAATTTGTTAAAAACCCTCTTCCATTAGAATTTCCCTCTCCTAATGTAGCGGCACTAGTGGAGTCCTCTCTTATGAAGAGTCCATCAGTGCCCTACTCATCTCTCGGAATCCATATTTAGCTCGGTCTTTTAATGCAAGCGAAATTCATAAGAGTCTCTTTATTTGTTTGCCACGATATGGAGTCCTATGTCCTATTTTCTTACCATCCTTGCATTCATATGTAAGAGTAGGTAATCCTTATCTATATTCGCATATATATATATATATATATATATATATATACGAGAAAATAGATATGCGCCTATTTTAGGGGACATCGATCACCTCAGTTAGGACACCCTTGGCACACATTTTGGCCTCTTCTATTCCAAAAAATCTCCTCATCAGCCTTCTTATAATAGTTTTTATACTTGCCTACCAAGTGGCACCAAGTTTTGGTGCCAACACCTTCCGTAGAATCTCTACCCCTATCCACAATTGCACCATTTTCGCCAACTGAAGTTCTACTAGTAGAACCACCATCCATCGTGGAGTTCCATGCACAGACCACGACCACCGCTGAAACTCGAATACCAACCTAAACGTCATCGGAACGAAGCCCCACTACTGAACCATGGCTGTATCCACCATCTGAGCCACTACAATAGCCTGCACCACTACCGTCCTCTCGCTGGTCAGCCATTGTTCTTTTTATCCCAACATAACCATTGTTTTCACCATCGTGAAAGCCTCGTCATCGACTGAATTGAGACCCTCCTCGGTCCTCATCTTTGCCGTCATCTTCAGCCGTCACCCAAGTCGAATTAAGCTCATCAGCCTGGTTACTGCCATCGCACAACCTAAGGCCATTGCCACGATCAATTCCAACTGACCCATATTGGAATATGCATCTATGTTTTGGCTCACACTGTAATACGCATCCATGTTTTGGTGCACACACACTAGTACACAGATGCACACATTCTATGAATAGCCACCCTCTAGCATCATCAGAGAAACACCCATACAGAAGATCCATATTCAACAAATTAATAAGCCACTGCTATGCACACTAACTTCGTCACCAATCGCCATGCCAACTCTAATAGTCGAGCACTACACTATCATTGAAAACCCAGTTCAACTCCATCACTGCCACAACAAAGTTTCTTTCGACACACCAAGCATACACAAACCACCACTACTGGATTTGTCATTAGCTAAAACTGTGAAGGAGAGAATGAGAGGTTAGAGAGAGAAAAAAACATGTGAGAGAATGAACTTGAGAGAGATTGTGTTCAGAGAAAGTGCTGGGTCTTTCTATAGAGCTCATCGGAGATGAAAGTACATATGGGTCTTCAAAGTGTTGTGATGTTGCTTGGTGGTGGTCGGAATTGGGTTACTCCAGCAGTAAGCTTTGCCAGAGGAGATAACTGGTGGTGTGGCCGAAAATGATGGCTTCCATGGTTGGCTGTAGAGTTGACGGTGGTGCTTCGACAGACCAATCTTGGAGAGGTGAAAGATAATGATGGGTATTTAATGATACAGTATGTAATGTTTGGACATAAATAAAAATAGGGAAAATTAGATATTGGTGACCAATTCTAAACAAAATTACTCTATAGTGACCGTAAAGTCTTAAAAAGATGAATAGTCACCAAAATTGAAACTTAATTACTGATGAGTGATCATTTGATCACTTATTACGTAAATATCCTTCATTTGATAAATTATTTTATAGTTGGGCAAATTTACCCTTTACATTAATTTTAATTAAATATTTTACTTGAAGTTGCCTAATAAGGGTTGACGACTATTTCTACCAAATCAGTGTGCGTATTGGAAGAAAAGATGAAGACGAAAGGGAATCCTTGGAGCCGTTGAGATTGTGCCCTAGGATGGTGGTTGTGGTTGCTGGGATTAACATGGATCATCTCATTCTACGAAAACAATTATACATTGCTTCCTTCAAAGTTCTTAGAGGCAACACAGAAACCATTGTTAGTTATTTTCTTCTTTATCATATATGTTTTACAAATAGTTTTGTTTGAGGTCTTCCCTAAGATATAAGATTATAAATTTATAGTTTCAAAAATGATGACCACTATTGATTTGTTTCAAAATGTTGGGAACTATTAATATTTTATTGTTTAAAAAATATGTATATATATGTTTTCAAAAATATAAGTTGTCATATGAGTTGTTATTGAGATTGCTTGGACTTTTGGAACACTTCGTTTCATGCAATCAAACTTGGCTTTTGAAATTGAATTTATTTACTTTAGACATTGTTTTAGTTCACATGCCAAAATTGGACTGCTTTGTAATGTACTTCACTTGTTTGTTAAAATGCTTGAAAAAACAATTTCTTCCTGAACACTTTTGTGTGTTGTCTTTTTTTTTTTTTTTGCCTGATTGAATAAAAGTGAGAAATCATATTATTGAGAACATGGGTTCAGCTCTTACCCACATATTATTGAAAACATGTAGTATTGAGAACTTTGTAATGCATTTAATTCCCTTTTGTTTTCTTTTCCCTTTTTCTGGCATATGTGTTTACTTTAGTTAGAATATTTATTAGATCTCTTGAATTATTTGTTTTGTAGGTTAATAAGATGCATAATCCAACCAATAAGCAAATAGTTTGTCTTATTCATATTGGTGGGGAGTTGATGAGAGGAAATGATAATTCAGTAGAATATAAAGGGGGAATGGTTGATGCAATCGATGTTAATGAACAAACCTCCATCACCCAGATTATAACAAATGCATGTGTGCGATTAAATATTGAACCTGTAGGACTATCATTTATGTACACGTTAAAAGCGTTTCAATGAAAACCCATACCATTGAGAGACACAAAAGATATCTTGCGCATGTTTCGTTGTAATGATGATGTAGCACATGTTTATATATATGCTACAACAAATGGAGTTGATACATCAGTTTGGCAAAGAAATAACATTTTGTAAGTCAGTCATTCATCTTATAAATATACTTTTTTTTTTGTCCAGTAGTTTATAAATAATTGGTTAATTATATGTTATGGAAATAACATGTTTTTAATTTTATTGTAGGCCCCAATCTCAATCCAACTCTCCAAGTATGCAAGGGTCTATAGTTCAACCTACTGATGATGACCAACAATCAATGAGATCAAGCAGGGTACATGTCTACACATATAGCATTAAAGACCCTCTCATTTATAGTGCGATAATAGGTTCTAGCCACACATTTTCAAATGCCAAGGCATTTCGTAATGCTCTATACAAACTCAACATTATTGACCTTTTCAGATATAAGTGGATAAAAACACTAATTATAAGTTGATTGCACATTGTGTTGTTGATGGGTGCCTATGAAAAGTAACTGCAATAAGAGTTGGCCAAACAGAGGTAGTGAGAGTCAATACTTGCATTAAGGTGCACAATCATTCGGCTCAACAAATTATAAGAATGCCCCTAGTTGTACGGGCAAGCCGTGTAGCATCAATAATTGATGACACACAATCAGGGAAAGTTCAGATTATAAGAGTCGTCAATTGATGAAAGATTTTCGAAGGGGTTTTGGGGTGAATTTGTCATACAACCAAGCTTGGAGATGCAAAGAGAAGGCAAAAGAATGAATTCATGGTGCTATTGAAGACTCGTATAAGCTTATACCGTAGCTTTATAATTTCTTAACAGAGAGTAATCGTGATTCCCAATCTGAATGGACTTGTGATGATGATGGAACTTTTAAGCAATTATTCATTTCATATGGTTGTTCAGTAAATGGTTTCATTATGGGTTGTCAACAGTTTTGTCAATTGATTTTTGTCATCTTAGTGGCCTATTTCGAGGTGCGCGCACTACTTTCTGCTTCAGCATATGATGCAGATGATGAGTTATTTTCCATTGCATTTGCCATTGTTAGATCTGAATGGTACGAGGATTGGTACTGGTTTCTTACACAACTTAAAACCTTGTTGGGGGATTTTGGAGGTAAGGTTGTTATAATTTCTAATTAATAGACAGAATGCCATTCGCCAAAGTGTATTCCAAACATTTGGGACAAATAATCATGCATATTGCTATCGACATTTAGAAGAGAATTTTGCTACCTATGTTAGTAAGGTGAACATTAAAAGAAAGAAATGCAAAGATGATGCTTTTGCTTTACTTGATGCAATTGCCTATGCTAGACTAGATGTTGATTATAGTGATGCCTTGGAAAAATTAAGGATGTTTAACCCAGAATTAGCAGTTTGGGTGGAGAATAATAATCCTGAGCATTGGGCTATGTCTAAGTTTGGAATGAGACGTTGGGATAAGATGACTACCCAATTAGCTGAATCTTTTAATGCTTGCATAAAAGAAGAGCGTCAATACTCGATATTTAACTTTGTTAATAAACATATGGATAAGTTGGCTCTTATGCTATACTGTTATGAAGATGCAGCTCGGAATTGGATTGAACGAGTTGGCCCAAAAATAGAAGAGCGTATACTAAAGAACATTGAGGGGGCACGAGGACTGTTGGTGTTAAGGTACCATGATTTTAATTATAAGGTTACTGTAGGTATGTAATGTCTTTCTGTACAATTGGATAAACACACTTGCACTTGTAAATAGTGGAAAATGACAGGCATACCATGCCGACATGCATGTGTATAGCTTTAGAGGTGGCCGACCATGATGTGTATAGCTTTGTAAATGAATGTTAATATAAAGAAACACAAGAGAAAATTTACCATGGTAGAATACATGTTATTGAGACACATGACATTCCCCACACTACTATAGATGGAATTGTGCATGATGAAAATGAAGATATTCAAGTTTCCATTGAGCCTCCTATAATAAAACATCCTCCTGGGCGACCAAGAGTAAAGCGCATCGAATCTCAATTTATGGATAAGAGAAGCACACATTGTTCACTTTGCCATGGTGTTGGACATAAAACTTGTCCATGTCCAAATCCGAGTTCCATTAATATGCCTCTGTATAGGTAATAAGATATTACAAAGAAATTTTAACTAATAATTATTTATTTTTATTTTTATATATAATATTATTTATATTCTTATATAATCTCTGATTTTATGATTTATTTGTAGGTGATGCTAGAAGTTGTTATATGATGATGACAACAAGTATACTAGCGAAACAACTGGAATAAGAAACAAGAATTTAGAGTGGCAACAATTAAAATTCTTTTCTCATTCAGTTGGACCTTGTAGTGATTTAGCTTGTTTCTTTGTCATAGTGGTTTAGCTAATATGGTTATTGTTGGATGGATAGCTTAAGTATCAGCTAGATGGTCTTGTTTTAACTATTGGAAAGGAATTTCTTTTTATTGGTTTTGGATAATTGATAGCATATGTTGAGAAAAAAATAATTTGATAAAGCAATTCAAAATACTAGTTTTTTGCACGTAATGGTGTGGCTTGTGAATGGTGTTGATGATGTATAATCTTATTCAAATTAGCGCTAAACTGCATTGCATAGACATTTGGTTTGAGTTTCTTACATTTTTTTTTCTTAGGACCAAGGAGAATGGTTTTTCTTTTCCTCCTTGTTAGCATAGAAATTGAGAAGTACGTATACATATATATCTATATATATGGTATAAAAATGGACATAGTTGAATTTACCAATATATGACAAATATAAACTTTAAGCCCATAAATTGGAATTGTCATGGACTTGTATACAGAGTTAATTTGAATTGAATGCAAGTGATGTTTATGATATTTGTTTTGTTGATCTAATGAAAATTTTGACCTTTTTGCCAGAAAAAAAAATTTCTCATTTTTTTGTTCTCTCAAACACTTCATAAGCAACTCTTAATGTGTCCCAAATTTGTATGTAACTTCTTATCCTCTCAGTAAAAGAGATAAAGAATGATAAAGAAACCATATCTTTTTTGTGAAAAATAACTACAGATCACATATAGTATCAATGATATTCACCTTAGAAAAAATTATTAGAGATGATGTGATTTTAATCCAATAAAATATCTTCCTGCTTGTATGATTTCTCCATCATTCATGTAGCTTTTTATTGCATACACGGTTTGTTTCTTCTGGAAAGTTACGACTTCTCCCACCACATGCTTTAATTTCATACACCCATTGTCATAGTCATGGAGTCGTGGACTCTTAAGTAATCACATGCATGACCATGGCCTTGGGTCCAAGAAAACACAGCGCAGAGAAAAAAAAAAGTAGTTACATGTTTAGTTAAACTAAATGACGCCATTTTCGGGTACTGCATGGGTACAGCAGTACCCGGTTACAGCAGAGGATCCTCTTCCATGGCGTTGATGTTGAAGAAGCTGAGGTAATCATATATGTATTACACAATTTTAGAAGAGAAATCGTACATGGGCGTCCAGAGTTGCTCTTATCCACTAGGCCATTAATTATAGACACAACAAAATTACAAAAAGGTTTAAATAATTTAGAAAAGACGTTATTAGTTGAACTGATGACTCAAGATTATAGAAAATTAAGGATAATAATTCAATGTTAGTATAATGTATCAAGGTATTAAAAAGAGTATGTTGAATACAAATTTAATTTGTCACACTAATTTTAAACATAATTAATGTTTTTCGGTTCATATTATTTTTGAATAGTGATAAAGTAACCGAAAATGCTATTCACTTAAATAGAGAACAACAACTCTTAAAAAAAATTATTGTATGATCAGAAATATGTGAGTTTTATTAAGTTTTTAACTTAGCGTGACAACTTATGATCAATTCTGTAGTAATTTCTTGAACTCCTGGATGCATACATTTAACAATATCATCCATGATATTGTTGTTTTTGAGGACTTAGTTGAGAGAGAGAGAAATCTCGTTTCACACGAGCGCAGCGGTGTGGCCCACCATGGTTACAAGTCGTTATGCTCTGGCCTACCGAGAATTAAGACCTACTTGACTTTTATATATATATATATATATATATTAGTCATTTTCAATTAATCGCCACGTCACTATACATATATGCGCTATCGTTATAAATGTTTGTTGAAAGAAGACAGTCTCAACTGTTGAAGGTATAATTTGGTATTTTGGAATAAGTTGTTGGAAGACATTTTGGACATACAAAAAGATTCTTAATGATTATGCAATTAGTTTACTTAATTCAATCAAATTAAAAAATGAAATTTTAAAATACATCACTTTGTTATTTACAACTCCTAACTCAACGTAAGTATAGTTTTCTCTAAATTATACTTATATCAATACTATTAAATTTGAATTTTTGAATATATATATATTTGAATTAAATTAAATAATATCTAATTTTAAAAAAAAAAATACAAAAAATTTATGTACAGTTAATAAGAGTGTATGTTTGAGAGAATTAGTATTTGTTTAACACAAATTTTTATTCCTTAAATAATATCTTATTTAAAAAAATATTAGAGAAGTTTATGGTTAACACAACTTTTTATCCTTCATATATACTTTGTATTAAATGAAATAATATCTTATTTTAAAAATTAAAAATTATTTGAAAACTCTACCTAAGTAGTATAGATAAAGATATGTACATTCAATGGGTTTTTCTTATATGAAATAAAACATTATAGTAATTCAATAGATTGCATTGTTTATTGGATAAATTACATTCGCCTCTCCTCTTATTAGGAAAAAAATACACGTACAAACCTCTCTTATGTTTTGCATAGTTACACTTAACATTAATGTCTGTTAATGAAGTATGAGAATTTACTATATTGACCTTACTACAAAATTAATTTAAAATCAGTGTGTGTGTGTATATATATATATATATATATATATATATATGAGTGTGTTTTTGTGTGTGTGTATATGAAGGAGAGAGAACGCACAATAAACTCCATGTGGCTGCCAACGTATGTACAGTAGAGGGAGAGAGAGATTGATCTTTTTGCTACTAATTTGAAGCACCAAAATCTCAACAAACATCTCTCTCTTTCTTTATAAAATCTCTTTTTAAAATTGTTGGAAAGATAAAGAAATTCAAAGAGGCGAGAGTACTTAAGGATCCATAATTCTTGAGCGGAGAAATTATACCTTCTAATAGTGATGCCATGTCACATAACTGTCATTTTATCACCATCACAACCCAATAAATACTAGACATCTTTGTTAGGCCCTATAGAAGGAGTTAATGCCAAATTAGAGGTTTGGAGAGAAGCTTTAGAACTAAAAAGGTTTAAGATAAGTTGAAATAAAACTGAATACATGGAGTGCAACTTTAGTACATCTAAAAAGACAAATGAGGATGTAGTGAGTATTGAGAATCAAGAGGTACAAAAAAGTGAACATTTTTGTTATTTAGGCTCAATTATTCAAAATGAGGGAGAAATTGGATTTGACATTAATCATAGAATCAAGGCATGATGAGTTAAATGGAGGGGTGCATCTAGTATATTGTATGATAGGCGTATCCCCTTATGATTGAAAGGGGAGTTTTGTCGAACAGCTATTAGACCAGCCATACTTTATAGTATCGAATGTTGGGCAGTTAGGCAACAACATTTACATAAAGTGAGTGTCGCAGAAATGCAAATGTTGAGATGGATGTGCAGGAAGACTAGAAAGGATAGAATTATAAATGAACATATTCGGAGATGGTTGGTGTAGCACCAATTGAAGATAAAATGAGAAAAAATCGGTTAAGATAGTTTGGACATGTGCAAAGAAGACCTTTAACTGCGTCGGTCAGGAAAAGTGACATAGTCCAAATTGAGGGCAATATATGCTAGGGGAAGAGGAAGACCAAAGCTAACATGGGTAGAGGTAGTAAAGAAAAATATGATAATGTGGATTAACTGAGGAGATGACCTTAAATAGAGCGGAATGAAAATATCGAATTTATGTACCCAACCCTAAGTAATTAGGAAAAGGCTTGGTTGTTATTGTTGTATCTTTGTCACGCCCTAATTTCTGACACCCGGTTAAGAATGAGGAAAATTGGGATGAACGATGAAAGTTAATCATTAATACCACTCTCGTACAATCTCACTCTGATCACGCCCTGAATCCTGAGGGTGAGTCCGTCCATTAAGTTCTAACAAACTACCTCGACCGTTAAATCAATGCGAAAGCTTAATGACATACATACGTTTGTCTACGTATAACTCAACATCAATCCCTCACAATGGGCCCCACACATGGCCACACATATACATCCAAATATTCCTCCAATCCTAGGTCTAGTTGTGGACTACGATCCATTGTAGATGTCTCGTAATATGCTACGAAATGTGCTATTTTCATTCACGTTTCTCACCATTTTTATAATGCATCGTCATTGGATCTTCGATGCATTGCTAAATTATGATACATAGTAATTGAGATTACGATGCATCGCCAGATTATGATACATCGTAATTACTCAACCTGCAAATCTTGCATAACCCTCAAGTGATCACACTCAACTACATTCACATCAAATTCTCATTCCTCAATATACATACATTCTCCATAAAATATAAAACATTTAAAATGATCCAAATGAGTCATATCCATAATACACATACATTTGGGACTTCAAAACTATACATCATACATTCTCCAAATGTTACGAACATGCCACATATGACGAAAAGATAAAAGCTCAATTACATAAAAAGTTGTCTAAACATAAGAACAATGTTTCTAAAATGGTCAACATGCCACAAACTGGCATGGACCTCTATATACATATCCAAAAGAACTCCAAAATCTCACTCGAACAATTGTAAGCCTTGTCTTCCACCAGTGCTTTATTTGAAAAAGGTTTGGAAAAGAGGGGTGAGCATACAATTAGCTCAATAGAGATGATCCACCCGACTCAACCTTGACTCAGGCAGCCATGCATGAATGTACAGTGAAATCTCTATGCAACTACATGACATGCTTCATATTATATTGTGGCTCAAAAATCCATTTTTTCGCTTGCGAGTTTTGGACCCGGATTAGGACTTTCTTGTAACCCAATATATAAGGGCATCTAAGGGTTTGGAATGAGGGAGAGAAAATATTGAAAACGCAGAAAGAGAGTGAGAGAGCGAGAGCTAGGGTTTGGGGTTAAAACTTGTAATCTCTTATTTTTCGCATAGTAAAATCTTTCGCTGAGTCTTCGCTGTGGACGTAGGCACATTGCCAAATCACGTAAATTCCTGAATTTTGTGTGTTATGATTGTTTCATTTTTTGTCGTATTTCGTGATTATGCTTGATTCGCGACAGTTATTCACAACACTTCAATGCTTTTCATACTCAAAACATATTCATTTTTGGAATCAAATATGATATCACATATTTTCAATGCACATAAATAGTTTAAAATGAATCACGTTCACAAATAAACTCAACGCCACATATACTCTGAAATCAATTCAACTGGGAGCTTCTGATTATTATATCTATAGTAAAAGCCTTTGCAAGACCACATACACTACTTACGCTTTACGGGTGGCTATCCCGACGGAAGTGACATTCATTTGGTCAAGTTTTGGGCTTTTCACCCTAGGGCTCCGAGCCCTTCTTAATTCTCACACATGTCCCAAAAATCACAATCACCACATAAGTGTACATTTTTCACATATATGCACAAAACCAAGATTGTCATAATACTCATTCTCAAATGCATTATAACAATAGCGAATGCACATACCATCAACTCAAGCATCTCACAATGCAATTTCACTCAACTCATGAAAGTCATAAATAATGCATTTTTAAGAATCTCTTTCATGCATTTCCTTCAACATATGAAATCAAAGTTCATAAACAATTTCCAAATGAACACAATGTCTCACAATGTATTCATAAACATGAACCAACATATGCATAATACTTAAATTCTATCTAAGACATGCTAGACAATTTAAATACATAAGAAATATCAATTTTCACATAAAACTCATATAAAACTTTCATGTCACAAGTAAGGGACCTATAGAATAAAAGCAAATAAGGAATTCACACCACTACCTCAATTTTCAAGCCTCTTCTAACTGAATCGCAGAATTCTTCAAGTTCTAACTTTGCGAAAATTGACTTTGTTCAGTTCAAACTGACGCCCTCAACGCTTAGAATACTTTACCCTTCTTCGGGAACCTCCAAATCTACACTCAACACCTCCAAAATGAATAGAGAAGGAAAAGAGATGAAAAGGGAGAGTGAGAGAGATATTTTCTTTCGTATCTAATGGCTGGAATCTTAGCCTCTAGATATTTATAATATCTTGAGGCACGAAATGACCGAAGTGCCCCCAAGTCACTTAACGTACCCTCTTGACCTTCGTTTTCAATTTTGAAAATGACTATAGCTTCGAAATCACTTCCTTAACTCATTTAATATTTCATTTGGTTTAAAACCAAAAATTATATTTTTTCAAAAATTTTCCAGATTTTCGGGCCCGCTCGACCGACTTTCCAGGCCTTGTCGGCCCGAAAATCTCAAATTCTACCAAACGCTCTCAAAAATTTTCAAAACCTTTAAAAAAATTTCCAAACATGTTTCTCACATCTAAAACATGCATAACATCATTTAAATTACAATTATGATGAATAAAAAGAAAACCAGTCAAAATTAGACCCGGTCTCTACAACCTCCAAACCTTCAAGGAATTTTGTCTTCGAAATTAAACGTACCTCAAGTGATGACGGGATACTTAGAATGCACTTCTTGCTCCCGCTCCCACATAGCTTTTTTGACTCTATGGTGTCTCCAAAGTACGTTGACCAATGAAATGTTCTTTCCTCGAAGCACTTGGTCTTTAATGTCCAAAATCTGAATCGGCCTTTCTTCATATGACACGCCCTCTTCCACCTCAAGATCTGTCTAATCTAGCACTTATGAAGGATCTGCCTCATACTTTCTCAGCATTGAAATGTGGAAAATATTATGCACACTTGACATATGTGGTGGCAATGCCAAGCGATATGTAACATCACCCACATGATCCAATATCTTGAACGGACTAATAAATCATTGCGCTAGCTTGCCACTACGCCAAACCTCATCAAACCTCTCCGTAGCGAGACCTTTAGAAAAACATGGTCTCCCACCTCAAATGCCAAAGGTCATTGTTTCCTATCAGCATAGCTCTTCTAACGACTCTTAGCAATAAGAAATTGTTGCCTTATTATCTTGATCTTCTCCGTAATCTCTTGGACTATATCTGGTCCCAAAAAAATTGTCTCACAGACCTCGATCCAATAAACCGGTGATCTATAGGGCCTGCCATAGGACACCTCAAATGTAGCAATTTCAATACTAGTTTTATAGCTATTATTATAGGCAAACTCCACCATTAGAAGGTGATCCTCCCCACTGCCACGAAAATCAAGCACACATGCTCGTTGTATATCCTCCAAAATCCGTATAGTACGTTCCGACTAACCTTTCATCTGAGGATGAAAAATTGTACTAAAGTGGAGGTCTTTATTAAGTCTGTCTAGAAACTTTGCTAAAATTGTGATGTAAATCGCAGGTCTCTATCTGAGACAATAGAACTAGTATGCCATGAAGCCTAACGATTTGTTCCATAGACGATCGACTTAGAGTATCCACATCATCGGTCACTCGAATAGGGAGAAAATGAGTCACCTTAGTCAATCTATCAACCTAAACTACATCGTGACTCTTCCTTGACCTTGGAAGGCCTATCACAAAGTCCATAGTGACATGCTCTCACTTTCACATTACCACAAGAAATGGTTGTAACAATCCCGTCGGTCTTTGATACTCGGCCTTCACTTGTTGGCAAGTGAGGCACTTTGCTACGAACCGAGTCACATCCTTCTTCATACCCTGCCACCAATATTGTCAGTGTAAGTCATGATACATCTTGGTACCGTAGGGATGTGCTACAAGTCTTGAACCGTGAAACTCTCTAAGGACATCATTCCTACAAGCCAAAGGAACAAATATCTTCCCCTTGAATTTCAAACTTCCATCTGAATGCATCATCCAACCTTCTACTACTTCGCCACCCGTAATCTAAGTACGAATAGCCTCTATCACATCATCCTGCCTCTGGTCTTCAATCACTCTACTAACTAGAGTTGGTTGAGCAATATGGGTAAATAAAGTTACCGGTTCATTATCCTCACTGAAATATAATCTCATTTCTGAGATGTCTTCCATCATTTTCTACTCACGTATAGTTATGCTTCCCAATCTACCACGTGACTTTCTACTTAAGGCATCTGCTACCACATTAGCTTTCACTGGATGATATTGTAAGTCAAAATCATAGTCTTTCATGTACTCCATCTATCTTCGTTGTCTCATATTCAAATTCTTTTATAAAAAAGGGTATTTGAGACTCTTGTGATCGGAGAACACTTCAAATTTTTCTCTATACAAATAGTGCCTCCATACTTTAAGCACAAAGATCATCGCCACCAATTCCAAGTCATGAGTCGGGTAATTCTGTTCATGTACCTACAATTGCAGTGAACCATACACCACCATCCTTTCAGTTTGCATTAACACACATCCCAAATCGAGTTGTGAAGTGTTATAATAGATCGTGTATCCCAACCCACATTTCAGAATAATCAATATTGGAGCCGAAGTCAATGGACTCTTCAATTCCATGAATGCATGCTTGCAAGCATCATTCCACACAAATTTAACTCCTTTTCAGGTAAGCTTGGTCATTGGTGCCGCCAACCTTGAAAAGTCCTTCACGAACCTTCGTTAATACTCGGCTAATCCCAAAAAATTATGTATTTCAAATACGCTCCTTGGCCTTTCACAATTCATCACTACTTTAATCTTGGAGGATCTACAGAAACTCCTCCTTCAGACACAACATATCCAAGGAATTTCACATCTGCTAGCCAAAGTTCACACTTCTCGTATTTGGCATACTATTGGTTCTCCCTTAGAAGTTGCAACACAATCCTCAAGTGACCCTCATGCTCCTCTTCCAAAGATTAGTACACTAGGATGTCATCAATGAACACTACAACAAACTTGTCCAAGTAAACACTAAAAACACGGTTCATCAAATCCTTGAACGCTGTTAGTGAATTGGTCAAACCAAATGGTATAACCAAGAACTCTTAGTATCCATATCGAGTGCGATAAGTGGTTTTCTGATAATATCCCGATCTCAAATCAATATTTGAGAAACACTTTGAACCCTTGAGTTGATCGAACAAATCATCTATTATTGGTAAATGATACTTGTTCTTGATCGTTGCTCGATTCAACTTCCGATAATCAATGCAAAGTCGCAAAGACTCATCTTTCTTCTTTGCAAAGAAAACTGGAGCTCCCCAAGGTGAAGTACTAAGGTGTACAAATCCATTGTCTAGCAACTCCTGTAATTGGTCCTTTAATTCCTTCAATTTTGCTGGTGCTATTCAGTACGATACCATAGAAATGGGCGTAGGACCGGGAGCAGGTCTATAACAAACTCCACTTCACATTTTGGAGGCAACTCTATCAAGTCCTTTGAAAACACATCCAAAAACTCATGTAATCCACGAAGAAACTCTCCATATGTCATAACTTCAACATCTACTAGCAAGCTAGTTAAGAAGTATCAAAGTCCTTTTCAATCATTAGGACTATGCAAAGAAAAAAAATAAAAGTTATCTCGTTCCCCCACAAAGCAAATACCATCACCCTCTAGTGTGTATAAGATTACTCTCCTATGATAACAATCAATGTTAGCCTTGTAGGTAGATAACCAATCCATACCTAATATCACATCAAAGCTAGACATGTCGAGGATACTGAAATCAAATACTAACTGATGTCCTGAAATCTCTACCTCATAAAACTGATAAACACTACCCAAGGTCACTCTACCACCAATCGGTGTACAAATAGACAAAGCAATATCGAGGGATAACACCTCTAACCCCAAAGCACAAGCAAATGCAATAGAAATGAATGAATGAGATACACCCAAGCCAACTAAAACCCTAGCCCAAGAACTAGAAACTAGGAATTAATATACCTCAAACCACTGATGGTCCTGTCGAGGTCTCTCTCGAAATAAGAGTGAAGGCATGACCCTATGCTCTCTGACCCTGCTGCCCAGTCCCGTGGTATGCCGACTGTTGACTGGAAACACTAGGGGTGGCTCCTTTAGCTGGTGGTCATGAACTCTGAATAGATGACACTGTTTGTGGTGTAGGCAATACTCTAAAACAAGATTGTGGAATAGTAGACTGCGTATGTAGAATGTTGTTGTGAGCTAACCTCACTCTGAGTACTCTTCTTCTGAAGACAATTCCAACTAATGTGTTCTATCCGCTGACAATGATAGCACTTCTTTTCTACCACTGTAGTAGCCTACCCTTGTGTACACTTAGATCTATAGTGTTCAGGTTGTTGATAATTAAAACACACCACTCTAGATTGTGAAGATCTTGTGAGTACAATGATAGATGATGTCAATCAAGCTTGTTGCTGCCTGTGCATGAATGAACCACCATACTTTTGTTTCTTCCTAGCACGATTGTCTGGAAGGGACCCCATGTTCCTCATTTGATTGTTAGCATCTTGTATCCTCTAATTATCATTACTACCTTCACTATTAGTGCTCTTTCCACCACCATAACATAGCTTGTCAAACCCAATACCGATACTCTATCCCTTATGAATGTCCTGAGTCCTCTCACAAACTTCTTCACCTTCAGTTCCTCCGTAAGGATCACCTCTTGTGCAAAACGAGTCAAGGAAGTGAACTTGGTCTTATATTCCATAACTATCATGGTGCCTTAAAGTAATTCATAGAACTCTTGTCTCAAGCTATCCTTCACTATTACCGAAAAATACTTCTTGAAGAATAACACTTGGAACATATTCTAATCCATTATCTTAATGTTATGGTAGTTCCTAATGAATTTCCACCAACAATTAGCCTCACCAGTAAGATGGTGAGCAACCACCTTCACCCTCAAGTCTTCTTCTACCTCTAGTGCGATAAGAAGCTTGACTATCTCATCTAGCCAATTCTGCGCCTTCGGACCCTCCTATGTATGATGGTGGATTATGCTTCTTAACATGTCCCAATGCCAACATTATAATATCCCGTATTGAGGATATTTAATTTGAATTTTTATTTATTTAAATTATTTATTTTGTGGTGTTTTAAATGCTCTAGTTAATTTTTGTGAATAGGCGTTCTATGTTTTGTTTAATGTAGATGGTTAATTAATTGGTGCTAAGTGTTGATTGATTTTAAATATTTGATGTTTGTGAAATATTTGATGTTTGTGAAATATTTGTTTTAAATATAAATTTTTCTTTTAAATAAAATATGTGGGTTATTGGACTGCATTTCCTTTTATTTTTTTTAATTATTTTAAGGTTGGGCTAGACTATTGGGTTGGGCTATATATATTTACATATATTTATATATAGGTGGGCTAAATATATTTATTTTTATTATTTTTAATTATTTTGGAATTATTTTGGTTTTTCTAGAAAAGAAAAATAATAGAATAAAGGGAAAATAAAATTAGGGTTCAATAGTTCCTACGCACAGAGAGTTTCTACGCACAGACAAAGAGAGAACGATAGACGCCTGAAAAGGGAGAGAATGTGATTTTGCTCAAAATCATAAGGCAAGTTTAATCTCTTCACTTCCCCTTTGAACTTGTAAACATAGATTTTTATTCTGCTAATTGATGTGTATGTATATACGTGTGTATGTGTGTATATATATATATAAATATATGAATTTCCTGTTTGAATACGGATGAGGGTTGTGGATGATTGCTTGTACACATGTATAAGTCAGTGTATTACATACTGTAAAGGGACTTGTGGATAGTTATATACGTACGGGTATATATATATATATATGTGGATATATATATATTTAAAAGCATACGAATTTGTACATGCAATTTTAATTCAATTTTTGAAGGATTCTGTTTTGATTAATGTGTTGCTCTTGCTCTTGTTAATAAACCTTGAACTTTGGAACGCAGATCATTGAGTAATCAGAGAGAAATTTAAGTTTTAATGGATGAACCTTAGAAACTTTAATTTGGGAATTTTCAATTTACAAAATTTTTGGGGAATATTTGTACACCAAATTGTAGATGAGACAAAGAGGAACGAATTGGTATAATTTTTGGGGTGGATTGGTGGCCGGAATAAGGTCAAAAAAATAGCCAGAACAGTACACGCACAGACTACTGGGAGTTACAGAAGAAAAGAAGAAAAATGGAGAAGAAAGGGAACAGTGCACGCAAGCCCAGCGAGCTGCAGGCATGTGGGGTGCGTGTGCCTTGCTCTGGCTATTGGTGGGGACTGAAAAAGTGATGGTCTGGTCCCACTCGCCGAGCCCAACCACTGCCCAGTTCAGAATATTTAAATATATATTTTTAATCATTTTTAAATTGAAAAAAATAGGAAAAATATTTTAAATTACTTTTAAATTTCAGAAAATTCAAATTTATTTATTTTGGACAGAAAATACTTAGGACTTTAATTTCAAGATGAAATAAGTTCCCCTAGTTGTAGATTTAGCACAAAAAGTGTACTTTAAAGTTGAGATTTTTATTACATTTTAAATTATCGAAAAATTTCAAATTTTTTTTGAAAACTTTAACAAGACTTTTAAAGACAGTTTATGCACAGAAACCTAGGGTAGAGCTAGGTTTAGATATATTTGATGTTTAAATTGAAATGTAGGTTTTTGTGGGGTTTTTCTTTTTAATTAATTACTTCTTTTTCTTTAATTGTTTCTTTGCTATCATAAACGTACTTGATTAATTGTATGATGTTTAAATCAGTATATGGGAGTATGTTAAACTTGTTTACTTTCATAGTATCATTACAAGAAAATAGACTTTTTACGGGGGGCAAAAAGGTCTTTTACCACGGTTTTCGCCCGTCGTGGTATCCGGTGTCGTAATTGCTGATGGACTTTCTACCACGAGCTTAGCCTGTGGTTGAAAGACAATTTCTACCACGGGCTAAGCCCGTGGTAGAAAGTCGGTATTCTACCACGGGTTGAGCCCGTGGTAGAAGATCTGGCCCTTGAAAATTTTCTATCACGCGCTCAGCCCGTGGTAGAAAGTCGGTATTCTACCACGAGAGTAGCCCGTGGTAGAATATATTTTTGATAGGCGGTTCAATTTTTTTACCATGGTCTAAGCCTGTGGTAGAAAGTAGGTATTCTACCACGGCCTAAGTCCGTGGAAGAAGATCTTTTTTCAAATGTTTCTACCACGGGCTAAGTCTGCTGTAGAAAGTTTCAATTTTTTTTAAAAAAAATAAATGCCTGCATATACAAAAACCTGCCCAACAAACATCACTATACTCATATTCTGGCAATACACTACAAAACTCCACCCAAATCCATGCATATTCACACCGAGCTTTGCAAAACTAAATACTACAAAATAAATGTCACTTTACCATATTGTCCACAACACAATACAACAATGCGTTGGATATTCCACCAATACACAACACCTAAGCCTCACAAATTAAGAATATGATGCTATATATATAGATAAGAGTTAAAAGACATTAAAAAAGGTAAATTTGCATCTAAATATTAATCCAACCAATCACAAACAAATAATTTCCAAACTTCTTTTGTATTAAAGAGTTCGGAGTATAAAGTTCTAATCATTGTTAACATGCCTATTCAATAGCATTCCCATCAACCAAAACATTAAGATGTATCAAAATTACATTAAAAAGAACTAAACACTTTGCTTACACATAACACAACTATACCAAAAAAGCAGACATAGTGTCCAAAAGTCAGTCACTATCCTTCACTGTCCAAAATATTTGTTTAGTCTTCAAAAAAGAGTCATATGTCCAGAACTTGGTTGAAATGCAAAAACCTGCATTATTAAATATTCTCTATCAAAACCAACACTTAATGTAATAACATTATTCAATTTTTTAAAAGTTTGGCGCTATTAAAATGATCTTGAGTTCTATCTCCCGAAGCTGAGTTTACTTGGAGGGAGATTTCTGCTATTCAACTTCATCATTGTACATGGAAAAAAATGATAAAGGATTGAACAAGAAAAGCCAAACATTGTAAAGGAAATATATACCATGCCTTTGATCTTCTCTACTTCTTCCATTATACCTCTAAAGTTCAAGCTAGTCCAGTCCTACAACAAGGATAAACAATTATACACAAGAGACATGGTACCTATATATACACATGGCCAACTAAATAATGACATGGATGAAGAAAAAATCATGATTTTAAAAAAATTAATTACTCGCAGATTTTGACGAACTTGATAGGCCATGCAATAATAAGTCCTAAAACATCTTTCAAAACACAGTATGGAGACTGAGCCCTATACAACGACACATTTTCTTGATTGACATCAATGATCCACACATTCCAACATTCAGAACCAAGATGAGCTTCACCTATGAGAGCATTAGGATCGGTTAAGTCAACTTCACCCTAAGCGATAACTAATCCCTGTCCCATTATAATGCAATAATTCACAAATGGACCCGACAACATTTTTAGTAGGTGAGACTTGATGTGGAGCATTCTGTGCCTACCACAATAATGAAAAAAAAGAAAACAATAAATAATGTTTTTTTAATTAACATTAGCGTTGTAATGTGTGTGTGTGTGAGACAGAGAGATTACATCAAATTCATAGAGATATTTTTTACCCAAGTCGATTGAAGCAGTCCCATTTGTTGTAACACATTTTGCAATTTTTGTTGCAAGTCTTCAATCGTCCTCTTATATTTTTAAGAAGCGTCATTCTGGGCATTCATTTTTCTTAGGGTTACCCCAAATCCAAGCCCTCTCACTCTTCCTCTATGTTCAAGACCTAATACATGTGTGAGTGCATCATCATGAATTCCAGAACTCTGAGTGGTCTGGGTATATTCTCGCATTTGTTCCTGAAACAATAATATATGTAAAACATATTTCTTAGTATAATAACTATATATAATGATCAACTACTAAAACTAAAAACGAATCATTTGTTACCACTGCATTCTTCGCCGTTTCATTTATAAAATTTTCATCCTTTCTTGTATGCCCTTTAATCCACACATCTACTCTTGAAATGGAATTGAGTGTGTCTGGATTTTTTTTCTACATAAGAACATAAAGAAATAAAAAAAGAATACTTAATTAATGAAACCAAAAAATAGAAGCAACAAGCTCTATTTCAGGATTACTGCTAACCATAATACCTGGGGTGCAGCTATCATGCTGTTTATCCGCTAAATGCCTCATACATGAGATTGTTCATTTTGTAATAAGAGTACATAAAAACTAGTTAATGTATCTGATTAATCTCACTTTGTTAGTGCCCTATGTTGGTAGTTGGTCCTGCTCTTTTGCATGGTCTGCATTAGATTGATTATGATACAAAATTTTGAATGCCTAAGGAGGTGGTTACTATGCCCGTGCAAATCCAGGATTCAATAAGCAAAGACAAATAGTTTGGTTTTCAGAGCTTGAAAGTCTTTTTTGGTGACTATATATTACTAAAAATGGTTACTAGTGGAATGCATGCTAGGCTTTGACTATTGTTGTCATCTCAAAATTTACTATTTTACGAAGTGCCTATTGTTCGGTGGCTAATGTTCTGCTTGGATACATATATCTGCCACAAAAAATGCATCGCAAGTATTTAGCTAATAACAACAATAGTAATATAGTGTCCCATCTCCCAAATGCCATAAGTTGGGATTGGAATGAAATGTCAATTTCATGTCAATCCAGCCATTCAAATCTGGACTGTATGATGTCAACAGATACATTTCTTATTTTCTGGTCGATTATTAGAAAAAATGATAAAAATGGGATTCATTGTGCTATCATGTTTCTATTAAGGATTTGTTTTTTTACTTGATTCTATTTAGGATGAGCTAGAGGCTACATACAATTTCTTAAATCAGGTAATATATTAACCAAGGTTGTCCAAAAGGATTCTAGATTGGATTGACAAGTGGTTTTTTAGCCCAAATCAGAATTTTAAATTCTTAAAATAGGTTAAAAAAATTGAATTAGAGTACATTTTTTACATATTTAAAACTAAAAAATTGTAAAATGCTTAAGAAGTTGGAAAATGTAAAAGAGAATTTTTTTTTATTTCATCCAAACATATTTGACATGCATGTCAAAGTAGAGATAGATAACATCTCGAATCTATTGGTCCCCATCTGGTCAAACAAGATAACAAAATCAATGGAAGATATGCTTTTATAGACTAACCAGGAATTAGATCATTCATAACGAATGGCTAATTGAAACACTCATTATCCTCTACTGAACAATGAAACATGGAACAAAATTTTTGAGTAATGAAACGAAGATATGCTTTTGAGATGCACATATTTAACTACTGCCTAATGTAACTAAAAAGTCATTACTGGGAGGGGTATACTGGTACAAACTTCACTTTTGGCACTATTTACATCAAGTGGCTCCCATACTTTAACCTATGTTCTTAAGTTTGTGTGTGTGTCTATATATATATAGACACACACATATATATTGTTCCTAGCGTGTATTTTCTCTTTGTTACTAAGACCACTTCATACCAAAAACACTCAAAAGCACATAGCCTAAATCCTTATGCTGCAGTACAGTAACTATAGCTAACTAAATCATACACTTTCACTAACAAAAATCACAACTACTTTGCTCTAAAGCATGATCAATAATCCTTCTACCTATTTTGCATGTTTAATTCATCACATTCAATCTATAAAACAAATATATATAGTAATCCATATATATAACAACATGATAAAAATAAAATAAAAAAGGAGAGAGAACGGACATAATCGAATCAACATCAAGGGGCAAAATCAAATATAGACCATGTCATCATCAACATTAAAACATTTGAAAATCAGATTCATAATGTTCAGTATATACTTTCCAGTAATACCCACTGATTAGAACTTCGACCCATGACCCAAATATTCAATCAATGATAGATGATGAGACCCACCTTGCTCTTCCTTGCCTCTTCAATTATATATATATATATATATATATATATATATATATATAAGAAAAGAGAACTGTAGTTAGTTTTGCCTGGCTCCATTTTGTCTGCCTTTTTATCAGCTATAAGGTTGGGGAGATGATGGACTCTCTCTCTCTACATTGTACCCCTCCTCTAGCTTTCCACTTCCTTCCCTCTCTATTTTATATAGTTTGGTCATTTTTTATTTGTTCTAATAAATGTGTTTGAATATATAAGTATTAGTAGGTGCTCTAATGTATTTTTGCATCAATAAAAAACTAAAAAGAAAGCCATCATAATTTAAATCATTTGCCCTAATTAGGTTTTCAAAAATATGAATGGGATTTGAAGTCTATTAGTGTGTCATCTTGAATAAAATAGTATTAAAATTTAGGTATGTTTTTAGCACATTCTCTCAGCATGTTGTGTGCTTAATATCAATATTAAGTAATCATTAATTATTAAAAATAAGTCCCACTACTCAAATTTTTATCAAACCTACCACATGGTGAAATTTCTCATATCTATGCAACCTCTTCTATTACCTTCCTCACCAACAAAACCCCCAAGTATCAGCAAAACAAAAATAATTGCAAAACTGCCAATAAGCCTACAAGAAGCATAATAGGAAAGGTCACTCTAGAAGTGAAGATCTCAGAATTCCTCATAACCCACAAAACCCAGCTATGCCTAACGCCTAATAATTCAGAGCAAGATAACTAATCCAATGACATGCCAATCATTCCATAGATTATGGATCTAACCACAAATTTAGTTTTCAATTGTGGCATTTTTTAGTATTTTGTTGCTTAGCTAAAAATGAAGATCCCTCAACAATCACTTCACTTCACTTCTGCCTCCCCCCTGCAGGGCCATGGGCTATCTACGTTAGGTGGTTTGATAAATCAAATGAACCAATTCCCTATAGGATTAGTTGCTACTACTGCTGATACTACTACTACAATAATGGAACTTAGGACGACAAACATGTTCTTTTGGCACAACTTCCATCACCATCACCAAGGTGAAGCTACTGCAAATAAGCAACTCTAGCAACCTCCACACCATTCAAACTCAACTAATTCATTTATAAACTTAACTCACACTCACTTTAAACTCGTGATGAGTTTACAAAACTAAACTTGAGGGTGAGCTTTGACAAAATGATAAAGTTGTTTCATTATAATCTGAAGGTCATGGATTCGAAACAAAGAAACACCGCCTCTCCACATGCATGCGTAGACATGACCTTTCCTAGACCCCACAATGATTACTAGAGCCTCCTAAAGAGATTCTAAGCATTACCATTCCAACAGATAATAACCAGGAAATCATTTCCACATATTACTATTCCAACATAATATAAGCATTAAATCATCTCCAAAGATATCATTCCATTAGAAGATACGAGGACAGATTTCTCATCAGCCATTTGTATTATAGCGATGAAACATATTACTCCAAAATTATTTTACTACTACATCAATAAATGGGTAGTAAAGTATTAAAAAAAATGAAAGGTAAAGAAGTTTTACGCATGTGTTGACAGACCCAGCATGACAACAAGCTTCTAGTTTATGAAATAAGTTCATATTTCACGTTGATCCAGGCTCTACTCAATTAACGAATAGAAACCAAACTTGTAAATGACTAAAGTAAGATTATCAAAAAATTTACAGCAAACAATATTAACTCAAGAGTGACGACCCTAATTAAAACCTTTAACTCAAGTAAGAGATTCTAAGCTTTACCATTCCAACAGAATATAACCAGTAAATCATTTCCTTAGATAACCATTCCTACAAAATATAAGCATTAAATCATCTCCAAAGATACCATTCCAATAGAAGATACGAGGACAGATTTCTCAGCAGCCATTTGTATTATAACGTATAAATTATTGAACTCATTTTCACTTTTAAAAAACCATATGTCAGGGCACTTGACTGCTTTTAAATATCATACTATCCTACTAAATCGTGTTGCTTTGTTCTTTTCTATATTTATTTGAGCCTATAACCCATTCTTGAAAAATAAATTTAAGGTTTTTAAGGATAAAGTCCTACACTTTAGCCTAATTTCATTTAAAAAGAACAGAAGGCAAAGAATCTTTTCTGGTCAACTTTAAGCAAACATTAATTACCCATTTCATTAAAAAAAATACTAAAAGCTTTGACATTACCATCTCATCTACCGTCCTATCATAGCCTTTTCGGCTCATTGTGTATGGGGTTTTGTTTTTAGCCTGCAAATCTTGCTTCTTCTTTCTCTCCACTTATAAATATAAAAGTTTAGTTAATTTATATAAGTTATACAAAGAAAAAAGAAACACATAACAAGTACATATAATTTGAAGTATATACACTCACTGCATGCTCAATTGATAAACGTTGCGCAACGAATCTTTGCCACTCCTCCAATGTGGGCACATTGGGTGGCTTCATGAGTTCTATGGTTCGTTGATTATTTCCCACCTCTAGCAACTTGTTTGTCACTTTTGATTTATGGGTGCGCCAAGCACCTCCCATCTTTTGGAATGCGAGATAGGATGCACTATCAGGAGCATCATATTGGTTCTGCAATAAAATGACAAAATTAGAAGAAAAAAGCCAAAAGTTTTGTATATTTTAAACAATTAGGTTTAATTTGCACTGTTCATTTAGCTAACTATTAGAGTAAAAAGTAATAAATATACCTGTACAGACTCCCATACTTCTTTAAGCAAATTATCTGGCACTTTGTCCCATGTTTCAATAGTAATAGGCACCATCTCACATGCTAATATTGGAAGGTATGAGTTGTATTTCGTAGCATTGTCCCCAATTGGTTGCCCCTTGTCATCAATCTCCACACAAGACCTCTTTTTATCCAACGGAACAATACCACTCAATTTAGACTTTCCCCTGACCTTTCTTCTAGTACCATTAGTTGCTTGGTCGTCACTGGTAGGGACTTGAGAGGTAGGTGCACGAGGAGAGTTTGAATCCCTTTCAGAAATGTGTATGGCTGAGGGTGTACGTACTATTGCAGCCTCAATTGCTTGACGCTCCCGTTCTACTCTTTTTGTTGCCCCTCTAGAAGACTTCATGTAATACCCCGCTCTAACACATGGTATGATATTGTCCGCTTTGGGCCTGAGCCCGCACGGTTTTGCTCTTGGGTTTTACCCCAAAAGGCCTCATACCATTTGAAGAGAACATACTACATATAAGCACATCCCCTTTTTCACACCTAGGCGATGTGGGATTGCGCACCCTGTACCCTGTTAGTGTGGTAGCTCAACCCAGTGTCTATCTTCGCACCTGCCCACTCACACCCGTCCACAAGGGTTACTACAATCCACCCCCCTACGAGGCCCGACGTCCTCGTCGGCACACTTTCGGCTAGGTTCAGGCTCTGATACCAACTGTAATACCCCGCTCCAACACATGGTATGATATTATCCGCTTTGGGCCTGAGCCCGCACGGTTTTGCTCTTGGGTTTTACCCCAAAAGGCCTCATACCATTTGAAGAGAACATACTACATATAAGCACATCCCCTTTTCCACACCCAGGTGATGTGGGATTACGCACCCTGTACCCTGTTAGTGTGGTAGCTCAGCCCAGTGTCTATCTTCGCACCCGCCCACTCATACCCGTCCACAAGGGTTACTACAATTCATTAATTTTAAGTACATGCAAATTAATATAAGAATATTTAACATTACAAAATGGTGATACATAAATGTAAACACTAAAGAAGGAAAAATAACAACATTAACTAAATGCCATCATTGCTTACCTCAGTATGTCCAGACATAATAAAAAAAATGTAAGAACTTGATTTGTGGACAAGCTCAAAAACCTGCAATATATATGAAGTTGGCAAAAAAATATCAAGCATATGCATACGAGAATTAAGTAATACTAGGAGGCAAGTCAATCATCATCTCACTATGAAGGTAAAAGTAGTACTAAAGAATGAAACAATTTCAGCAATCAAAACCATATTTTATTAATAGATAGGCTAGATTACAAACAAATTAAGGGCCATATAACTAAAAACAAACCAAGTATTTCAATTCCAAATTCTAAATTATTATGCATTCACAATCATCTCGTACATATTGATGATCATCATCATAAATAATTGAGTCAAGTCTTGATATATCTAAAGGAGCATAAGGCACAAAAGGATTCTTTTCAAAGGTCCCCACATCATGATAGCCGCCTCTAGGTGGTGCTTTAAGTATAACATACCAACTTGAGGTTTCGGTATCCCTGGAATAAAACACTTGCTTAGCCTGTGACGCAAGGATAAATGGATCTCTTTCAAACTGACTTTGACCTTCGTGAAGGTTCACCAATGTAAATCCATCTTCAACTTTGATACCATTTCTAATGTTTGCCCAATCACAATGAAATAACGGCACTTCAAATGTGTAATAGTCCAACAAAATTATATCCTTCAGCACGCCATAATAAGATATTTTTTTGAAAAACTTGATTTGTGTCTCTTACACTGGATTGGCATATAGTTTCAGCTTCAATAGAAATACCACTATTTTGCGTGCTTCTCTTGATATCCTTGGTGTGAAATTACTGACCATTCACTACATAGCCAGAATAAGAAGTTACTTCTTCCCTAGGCCCACGTGCAAGAAACCTTAACCTACTTGACACATTGCAACTTGAAAAAATATTTTTTCTTAACCATGAACTGAAAGTCTCCATATGTGTCCTTTGTAGTGCATTTTCATTCCTTGCTAGACGACTATCAGAATTCTTGAGTTCCTCCAAATGCTTCCTAACATGTAAAACAATATGGTTATGCACATTTTTAATTAATTGTTATAAATAAATAAAATATTAGTAACATCTTACTCTATATATGGTACGGCCTCGTCACTATTGAATAATACGTAACGATGAGTAATGGCTAACATGTTAGCGGGCATGATTTTTAAAATTCTCTTATTTATATGGTGTCCTACTTCCATGTTTCCACATTCAATCTCTTTGTTTCGAGAAGGACAAACACTTATTTCAGTTGCTTTCTCAATGTACTCACTACAAAACTCAACGCACTCTTTGACCAAATAGTTTTCTACTATTCATCCTTTCTGTCTGGATCGATTCCTAACATATCCTTTATAAACCTTCATCATTCTGAGAACGATGAGATAATATTAAATATATAAAAAAATAATAATTTTTGTAACCACATATAATAAAATAAACTTTATAAATTAATTACCTTTCAAATGGGTACATCTAACGAAATTGTACTGGTCCACATAAATGAGCTTCTCGTGCAATATGAATGGTAATGTGTATCATAATGTCGAAGAAAGACGGTGGAAAAAACCTTTCAAACATGCACAAAGTTTCGACAATTTCATTTTCAAGTTTTTTCAATTGTTTCCTATCAATCACCATTTGGCATATTTCATTGAAATATGCGCATAAACGAAATATAGAATTCCTCGGACCCTTTCGTAGTAATCCACGTAAAGCTACAGGTAGCAATTGTTGCATAAGAACATGACAATCATGGGATTTTAAGCCACTGATCTTACATTCATCCAATGACATTCGTTGCCCAATATTTGAACTATAACCATCAGGTAACTTCAACTGTTGTAACCTTTTACAAAATGTTTCCTTTTCTTTCTTTGATAATGTATAGGGTGCTGGTGGCAAATAATGTTTCTTCCCTATCTCCTTTGGGTGCAAATCGACCCTGATGCCCATTGACTTCAAATCCTTACGAGACTTAAGTCTATCCTTTGATTTTCCCTTCATATTCAATAAAGTGCCGAGAATGCTCTCACAAACATTTTTTTCAATGTGCATTATATCCAAATTGTGACGAAGAAGTAATGCCTAACATAACAAACAAAAAGATGTTGGATTAGTTAGGAGTGTAAATCCTCAGTGAAATAGTAATTGCCAAAGAAGTTAAAAATTCCCAATAAATTAAATAAAATTATATACCTCCCAGTATGGTAACTCAAAAAATATAGATTTTTTCCATGACCAAAAGGGATCATCATTTGATTCTTCTTCAGAATTGTTATACTTTTTGGGAGGATTTTTTGGAAATCCTTGCGTTTTTTGGGAGGGTTGGGGTTTTTACTTTTTTCCCAATTATTCTCAAAATTCTCAACACGACAAAAAATTTCTGAACCAGATAATACTCTAGGTGGATCCCACAGTTCTTCTTTTCCATCAAACCAGGTTTTCTTTTTTCTATATGGGTGATTATGTGGAAGAAATCGCCGACTATCCCTGAACACAGTTTTCATACTACATGGCAAATACTCTGAATATGTGTCTTTAGCATATACTGGACAACCACACTTACCCTTTGTTGCCTGACCAGAAAAATTAGAATGAGCCGGTAAATCACTGATTATCGACATCAAAACTACTTTCAGATTAAACATGGACTTAGTGAATGAGTCATAGAGCTGAACACCTTTTTCCCACAACTCCTTTAAATCTTCCACCAGTGGCTCCAAAAACACATCAAGGTCATTCCCCAGTTGCTTTGGTCCTGAGATCAACAATGTCAACATCTTATTTTCTTTAGACATGCAAAACAAATGGTCAAAATTGTATACCAATAAAATTATAGGCCAATAACTATGTTTAGTGCTAAGGTCACTGAATGGATTAACCCCATCAGTCGCAAGGCGAAACCTCAAATTTCGAGGATCTGATACAAAACACGGCCACTTTTTATTTATCATATCCCATGCAAGTGAATCAACTGGATGTCGCATCTTCTTATCTTGACTTTTATTAGTCGAATACCACAATACTTGTTCGGCCTTTTCAATTGATCGAAATAATCGCCTAAATCTTGGTACTATTGGAAAGTACCAAATCACCTTTGCTGGAATGCCTTCTAGAACCTTCTTAGACTGCACGTTCACTTTCCACTGTGAAGCACCAAATTTTGGACATGCATTCATATTCTCATTTTCTTTTCTAAACAAACAACAATCATTGACGCACGCTTGTATCTTTTTGTATCCCAAATCAAATTTCTTCAATAGCTTCTTTGTTGCTGTCATCCCCTTAGGAAGTTTGTTATTTGGCAGAAGCATATCACAAAGAATGTTAAGAAGCTCATCAAATCCATTGTCAGATAGACTATGAGCGGCTTTGTGCTTGTATAAAGCAACTATTGCCAACATAATTATATATTTTGTGCAATCAGGATATAAAAGAATTTCAGTGTATTCCAACGCTTTTCTGAAATTAGCCTCTCTAATTTCATCAGTAGGCTCTGTAGTAGCATTCTCTTCATCATCAAAATATGCATCTCTAAACATCTCATACATTTCAGGCATTTCCACACATTCTTCATCGCCTTCATTTTCTATATGTGTACTATTCTTCTCTCCATGAAAGACCCATACAATGTAGTTTAAATCCATTCCATTTATAATTATGTGCTCATACACCATACTAAAGCATTGATATTCTGAATTTAAACAATATTTACAGGGGCACAAAATGGTATCTCGATTCCTTGCATTACTTTGAGCCCAATTGACAAATCTCCGTGCTCCATTTATATACTCATTTGAAGCTCTACAGTTGAAAACTCAAATTACTACTATAACAAAAATGACAGGTACATTGTCTAAACTTTTATGAATAAGGTTATTTAGGTTATAATAACCTGTTATCAAGGTACATCCAGCTTTTATCCATAGCTCCTTGTTGACTTATTCAATAATAAGTGACTATAATCCACTAAATGAAGAAAAAATGAAGCAAAGGTCAACCTCAAAACCCACAAATGATCAAGAACAATTCTGTGAAAATTCAAAAATAAAATAGAATTGTCATGCCATAATCCATTAAATACCACGGTTACAATAAACTCAAATAAGAGTGAAATCAATATGAGCCTCGGTTGGTGCCTCACACCATAATGTAAAGTTTAAAGAAATTTAAATTACTGATATCAACTAGGCAAAAGATGCTTCTAGTGTCATAAAACATGAAGCTCACTATTTATAATATCAATACTCTCTATCAATTGATATAGCACTATAAACATAGGTTGACATGGAAACAATAGACCGGATTGCATACATTTGCTAGATTGACTGCTGAATGTAAGCATAAAGTAAAAAACAAGGGTAGACATTGTCCTTCCAATGGAAGCATCTACTGCATAACATTAGCATGACTTATTCTTATTGAAAAAATTACAAGCCACTAACAAAAATCATTACAGAGGCGCCTTATTGCAAGTAGAAAATCTATTATATAGTATCTACCCATCTAAGGTTGTACAAATAGGAACAACGATGAAGTCTTACAAGGCCATTGCAATCTCAGTCTCAATCTTAAATAGGAGTGCTCTGTTTTAACTAATACAAAGGTAAGTGAGAAAAAAAATTAAATTCTAGTTTCCTAAATGAGATTCA
The DNA here is from genome assembly GCA_026545225.1 of Cornus controversa. Taxonomy (NCBI): domain Eukaryota; kingdom Viridiplantae; phylum Streptophyta; class Magnoliopsida; order Cornales; family Cornaceae; genus Cornus; species Cornus controversa. The sequence continues at coordinate 34,205,930 of CM048853.1, forward strand.
ATATGTTCAAATTTTGTTCTGTTGAATCAAAAGTGATTTCTTAGGGTTTCATTAGTTTGACCATATTCATAAGTTCTTTATGCAAATTATTGTTTGGTTCAAATTTCTAAATTCATATCTCCTAGCTCATTTCCTTTATGTTAACAAAAAGTTCCATGCAGGTCTTAGTCGTGTAGGGGTCACAACATAAGCTTTAAATCTTTCTGTTTTCTAATGGTATATTTGTGAAGCTAATTATTTAATTTTATTACTGTAGTAATTTTATCTTTGTAAATTTCAAAAAATTGAATTGACCCCAATTATGAAGAATCCTGGCTTCTCATTTGAACCCAGCTCACAACCAATCACAGTAATGCCTAATACTTCCAATAGAAGGAGCGTGGTAAATCAACAAGTTAAACCTGCTTCACTGCCATAGCATTGCACTAAGTGTTTCTTGTAGACATTTTGTCTTATTGCTTTCTTAAGATTGCCTTTTTTTTATAACTTCATACTATATCAGGATTCACTATGTTAAATTCCATGACTTGCCTTCTTAGGAGAAGAAACATTTTGTATTGGAAAAGTAAACATTTCATATTGGAAATGTGATATTCAATCCAAACAATTGAACATATGTACAAAAGAGAAATAGGAATGTGATTCATTTAGGTTGTGCTTCCAAGATACTGATTGATAAGCTAGCATATTTTTTTGAACTCTGCTTCGTTAATCAAAATCTAGTGCGATTCTCGGGTACAATACATGGGAAGCTAGCTTCAAAGGAAGAATTAAGAGAGAACATCCACAACGTCCAATACTGATACAAACACCTACAGACTAAGATGACAGAGCTGTTGGGTTCTTCCTCTTGTGCCTCGCCCATGGCTCTAAAGGGTGCTGAAAAAGTTTCTCCGATTGCAGCCTACTATTTTAATGGGTTATTAAACATTCTCTCGACAGGTTTAAGAGATTAAGGGGGAGGAAGGGAAAGTTTGCAGGTAAAAAAAGGCAATATATGGTCTCAAGCAGTCTCCTCGGGCTTGGTTCGTGATATGAAGTTTGGTAATGATGAAGATAAATGGGTTTCAGAGAAGCAAAGCTGATCACATTCCGCTTTCACAAAAAGGATATCACGATTACCATTATATTTACACAGACCATAACGATCCATAGAGTACATCACACTAGCCTTTCTGCAATTTACTCCTTAGTTCATTCAAACCCAATTGTGTGCTATCATTATAACTAATTTCAAAGAAAAATTGCCATCAAATGTGTTGTGAATACATATAGAGGCTTAGAGTACTTTTGTCCAATTATCAGCTCCCTCACTCATATATGGGGTTGGGAAGAATGTTGCCAAATTTTAGTTCATATTTAACAGATTACTTGGAATTGTAACAAGTCATTATTCAGAAGAAAAAAAAAGGAAGGAATTCTAATCAATTGAACTCAGTATTAACTGTTATATTAGAAATCACCTTTGTCACATTTGCCAAGGAGAAGTCTGCACCTCTGATATCAGCATCAGAAAGATCAGCGCCTGAATTACAAGATAAAAAATGAAAATTACATGATAATTTATTAATTGAATTATGAAAGGTCTAATGTTATGTTTAACTGAATGAGCTCTATTTGGTTTTTCTATTATTCGTAAAAACACGAGAGGAAGGAGAATACGATCACATTACAAACTATTGTTGCTTGGCATGTTCTTTTAACAAATATACTACAAAGAAAACAAGAATATGCTACACTAGTGGCCATCGAAGTTATTCATTATCATTCAAGGTTTCCTGAGCTTATACCAGTTCAGTAACCATGATGTAACTCACTTCTTAGACTATTAAGCAGAAGACAAGCATAGATGAACACATACTCTTCTCATCTCTTTTTCCACTTACACATGAAATTTATGCGAAGCAGAGTCAAAAATATTCCATCCATGGCTTCAGAAAAGATAAGGACCAAAGGACACGCTGTTAACCATATTGCATCTCATATAGAACAACAAACAAATTTGCATCCTCGATCATACAGTCTACGAGATAAGAACTTCCTAAGAATTATATTTATCAAAAATAATTTCTTCAAATAACCAAGTTCCTTTATGGTTCTTTAGTTACCTACCAAAAAATAGTTAAAAGAAAATATCAAAAGAAACAACGTGGATGAAACTAACCCAAACCTATAACACTTTCCCATTTATACTTATCAAAATAATAATAACACTTCCCATTTTTATATTTGGTCAATTGAGTGGAGTCAATTCAATGATTGTGCTCACCCAGCTCTACTAATGCCACAACAGCCCACCTTAGCCTACGTAGAAAATGTTAGTCAAGATACACCTAACTGACGGCTACAATAAAGTAATAGCTGAACAGGTGAACCAATGTGGGTTGTTTAGTTATATCCTGTCTGTCATCAGACACATGATACATTTGCAAGCCAATGACTAAATAGTCCTAATCACTAAAATTATTTAGGACAAGAAATCAACATGGCTAAACAATCTCAGCGCATTACCCCAAGAGAAATTGCCAAGCTCCATAGTTTCAATAGTTACATGCAACAGAATGTCAAATGGCCTAGTTACCAATTAGAGAAAGGGTTATACAATACGACATGGGAATGAAAATAGAAGTACAACCAAAAAAATATGGAAACAATTAAAATAAACATAAATATAAATAATAAAAAATTGTGACACAAGGAAGCGACTAGTGGATTAATTGGAATATATATGGGGAACCATGACAAACCTATAAGAACATTGTAAAAACCCAATTTCAAATAGTTTGGAACATTTTGAATATAGAAATGCTACGTACTATAAGTTTTGTTCATGAAAAAAAATGCAAATTAGAAATGGGTCTATTTATACTAACCAATTTTTTAAAAAAAAAATCAAGAAAATAATAGTGATAATCACAATATTCAGCATATAACCATATTTTAAAAGGATTATTTTGGTAATTATGGTAAAGTGACTAAAGTCTCTACCAACTAGTAAACCCAGTTAAAATTGAAACAGGGGAAGGCAAAAATACTTGAAACAACTTTAAAGAATTCTAAAAGAGAAAACAATATTACATTTGTATGCTTATAGTGCCCCAAATCACAGAGTTCTTTACAATTCCCACACAACAATTCCTTCCCACTGTAAACATCTGCATAAGATGCCAAAGATGGCAATTTGAACCCATTCTCCATAATTTAATCTGGTACTGTCATAGTTTATGGCAAAAACCCTAACACCAAAAAGGAATACAAGCACATAGAGAGATGTGGTAGCCTGTCATTGGCCGAAGTAGAGGGAGAGTCTATTTCCCCAGAAATGAAAATGGTGGAGAGAGAAATCAAAGACAACTAATAAATGTCACTGTAACAGAGATCTTTTACCCATAAAAAACTGTTGCATTGCATTGGCATACTACCAAAGGTTGAAGAAAATCATATAAACAGAAACTATCACAATGTTGGATGAATTTGAGCAAAAATATGAAGAGGGGAATCATACCTGATGAAGGAGATGAGTTGGAGACTGAGGAGGCTTAGAGCTTGCTTCGAGGTGGAGAAATTGGGGTTTCTGTTGCTTCCATGGAGTGAAATTTGGGATTCAGTTGATGGAGACTTTGCCTCAAGCTTGTTTAATGGAACTAGAGAGCGTCGATTAGAGGTTAGGGTTCCGTTCAGCTTTGATCTAGAGAGGGTTAGAGATTTTGGGGCTTTAGTTTATGCACGGGAGTCAAATTACACCGCGCGAATTGGGGGTAAAAAATAAAGGTTTCTACTACGGGCTTGGCCCGTGATAGATACTAAACTTTCCACTACGGACTTGGCCCGTGGTGGAAAGTACCTTTCTATGGCAGGCACACATAACCTGCCGTGGAAAATACTTTCTACGGCGGGTTATGGATGACCGCCGTAAAAATATACTTTCTACGCTAGGTCACGCGGGCCCGCAGTAAAAACCTCGTCGTTAAAAGCCAAAAATCTTGTAGTGTATGTTGTGTTATTTTATTTGTTTAATTATTTAATGTGGCGACAGAATTTTCATAATATTAATTAGCATGCTTTTAAGTATGTTAGATCATTAATTTAAAAGTAATATGGAGGCATGTCAGGATTGCCAAATACCTAATAAGGTAATCAATGTTAATAAAGGAAGTATGTCAGGATTGCCAAATATCTAATAAAGTATTCAATGTTAGTAAGGGAGGCATGCATGTCAGGATTGCCTAATATCTAATAAGGTATTTATAAATTATATTTGAGGTATGTCAGGATTGCCTAATACCCAATAAAGTATTTATAAATTATATTTGAGGCATGTCATGATTGCCTAATACCTAATAAGGTGTTTATAAAATACGAATATAGGTACGTTAGGATTGCCTAATACTTAATAAGAAATTTAGTTAAGTGTTCAAGCATGTTATGATTGCCTCATGTTTGAACTTAGAAACTTGTTCTACCTTTATTGTTATAATGGATGGATTGGTTCATAACCTAGTTCTAATTATTTTTGGGATAGGAGATTAGATGATCAATTGGTATATTATATATATGTGTTTTATAGTTCCCTCATATAGAGGGTATGTTTATTGGTCCTCTGTTGGGTGATAGTAAAAGGAACTTGTTCATGAGTTTAACCCACTTTGTTGATATTTCAGGTCCTAGACAGTTACACCTCGAGGTTAGAGCGTGGAGTTCATAGAGTGTGACAATCATTTATTCCTTATCAAACTTCAATATAGGGACTTAGATATTTTCATAAAGTATTTACTTTTATGATTTTTGGTTAAGGGGTTCTTGAGTTATGGGACTTTCAAATTGTATCGTTCAGACTCGTATTATGTTTATTAAACATTATTTATTATTTCAGTTAGACTTTTCTTTCAGCATTTATAATTATTTTCTTTTGTCCTTGTATTCTATGCTTGTATGCTATCAGTTGTAGGTATCTTTTATGTTTTATGTGTGAGACTGACCACCTCATGTGTGAAATTGTAGGGTGTAACATATGTGGAGCAACCTTACTTTATTCTTGACCGTAGGAAGCTGGTCCTTCATTCCAAGACTATTCCTTTAGTTCGTGTTCAGTGAAGCCACTACAATGAGGTGGAGTCCACTTAGGAAAGGAATGATGAAATAATGGCAAAATATCCATAGCCTTTTATTTCAGGTATGAGGTGAATTCTAATGACGGAATTCCTCTTTTTAGGGGGGGGGGAAGAATGTAATACCCCGTAATTTGAGGATATTTAATTTGAATTTTTATTTATTTAAATTATTTATTTTGTGGTGTTTTAAATGATTTAGTTAATTTTTCTGAATATCTATTCTATGTTTTGTTTAATGTAGATAGTTAATTAATTGGTGCTAAGTGTTGATTGATTTCAAATATTTGATGTTTGTGAAATATTTGTTTTAAATATAAATTTTTCTTCTAAATAAAATATGTGGGTTATTGGGCAGCATTTCCTTTTTTTTTTTATAATTATTTTCAGGTTAGACTAGACTATTGGGTTGAGCTATATATATTTACATATATATATATATATATATATATATATATATATACTGGTGGGCTAAATATATTTATATTTATTATTTTTAATTATTTAGGAATTATTTTGATTTTTCTAGAAAAGAAATATAATATAATAAAGGAAAAATAAAATTAGGGTTCAGTAGTTCCTACGTATAGAGAGTTTCTACGCACAGACAGGGAGAGAACGGTAGACGTCAGAAAAGGGAGAGAATGTGATTTTGCTCAAAATCATAAGGCAAGTTCAATTTCTTTACTTTCCCTTTGAACTTGTAAACATAGATTTTTATTCTGTTCATTGATGTGTATGTATATATGTGTATATATATATGGATTTTCTGTTTGAATACGGACGAGGGTTATGGATGATTGCTTGTATACTTGTATAAGTCAGTGTATTACTTATTGTAAAGGGATTTGTGGATAGTTATATACGGGTGTGTATATATATATGCATACATACATATATATACATACATACATATATATATATATAAGCATACAAATTCGTACATCCAATTTTAATTCAGTTTTTAACTTGAAAAAAATAGAAAAATATTTTAAATTACTTTTAAATTCCAAAAAATTCAAATTTACTTTTTTTGGACAGAAAATACTTGGAACTTTAATTTCAAGATGAAATAAGTTCCCCTAGTTGTAGATTTAGCACAAAAAGTATACTTTAATGTTGGGATTTTTATTATATTTTAAATTACCGAAAAATTTCAGAAAATTTTCAAAAATTTTAATAAGACTTTTAAAGACAGTTTATGCAAGGAACCCTAGGCTAGAGCTAGGTTTAGATATATTTGACGTTTAAATTGAAATGTTCGTTTTTGTGGGATTTTTCTTTTTAATTAATTACTTTTTTTTTCTTTAATTGTTTCTTTACTATCATAAACGTACTTGATTAATTGTATGATATTTAAATCAGTATATGGGAGTATGTTAAACTTGTTTACTTTCATGATATGTTTTGTTATTTTTTTGTTTAATTATTTAATGCAGCGTTAGGATTTTCATGATATTCATTAGCATGCTTTTAAGTATGTTAGATTATTAATTAAAAAGTAATATGGAGGCATGTTATGATTGCCTAATACCTGATAAGGTATTCAATGTTAATAAGGGAGGTATGTCAGGATTTCTAAATATCTGATAAAGTATTCAATATTAATAAGTGAGGCATGTCAGGATTGCCAAATTCCTAATAAAGTATTCAATGTTAATAAGGGAGGCATGTCAGGATTGCCTAATACCTAATAAGGTATTTATAAATTATATTTGAGGCATGTCAGGATTGCTTAATACCTAATGATGTGGTGTCAATTTTACTTAACCACTAGCAATAGAGCGAGTCCTCATAGGCCAGGGCTATATAGAAGGTGTCGAACTTCAAAGACTTGCAAGGTTGAAATTTTATGCTACTTAGTCTTTAAATTAATTCTAAAATAATTGAAAAAGAGTGTTGATGGTTGATCCTTAATTTAAGTTGAGAAAATCAAAGCTATTTGTAAATTTTGGTGTCAATTTTACTTAACCACTCGTAATAGAACAAGTCCTCGTAGGACAGGGCTATATAGAGGGTGTCGAACCTTAAAGACTTGAAATGTTGAATTGCTATGTTACTTAGTCTTTAAATTAATTCTAAAATAATTGGAAAAGAGTGTTGATGATTGAAATGTCCTTAATTTAAGTTGAGAAAATCAAAGTTATTTGTAAATTTTTGTTATGAAATTTAATCAGAAAGAGAGGGTCCTGGGAACTAACTTCATTACTAACCTTCTGACAATGATAAATTGTATTAATTTGGGATGTTTAATCTATGCATTCAGAAAAAAATGGCTACAAGCCTAATTCAATTATATCAAGAGGATTCGTTCAACATACAATTAAGCATAACTCGTATTCGTTTAGCATGACCTATACATCTGAGTATAGACTACAAACTAAATTAACTAAGGACGTGATATCCCATCTTCGCTTAGCACGAATTATCAAAATTCTATATTCAACGATTAGTTAAAACTATTGTATAACCTGTCTTAACATAATCACAGAAGTTGAAAAGAATCAAACCCTAATCACTGCTAACTTACGTTCATTTTACAAGAATAAGAGTAAATACGCAATGAAATAATCCATTCAAATTAAAATCAATACCACAGCTATTATTTTTGTCTTGGTTATACAATTAATACACAAATTAAAACGTCCCCAAATTATGATACAATTTACAACATTGAAAGAAAGGCTAAGGTTACGTCACTTCCCTGGAATGGTGTATAGCCACTCATAATCGGAGGTCCATACTTAAACGATAATGAAATTGTTATCTTCTAGCCATTTCGCCCGTAATAGTCACCTAATCACCTCTGTGTATCTCTCTCTATTTCTGGATACCCTCGTTCCTCTTCTTTTTTTCTCTTTTACTTTGCCAAAATAGCACAAATGGGACACCTGGCATCCCTGGGGCGCATCTACGCCCATAGAGGGCGCACTTGCACCCTTGGGAGTGGCACCTGCACTCCCATTTGCACATCTACACCTATAGAGGGTGCACTTGCGCCCTTTGGGTCACACCTGCGCAAATGGGGCCAGTGCTCTAAACGTTGATTTTAAGAAAATTTTGTGAAATATGAAAGTTTCAAAATTGAATTTCCGTCAACATATGCAGAGTTTGGACCATTTTGACAGTCGAATATGGAGTTATGACAAGAATACCAAAATTGGTTCAGTACTTTCTAGGCCTGAATTGGTCCAGTCTTCAATGTGAGTAGGCCTATGCTCATTTTCTTCATTTAAACTCATTTTCAGACCAGTTCTTTAGTCTATTTAACTTGGATCTTCAATATAAACATTTCTCATGGGTCAAGCTTCAGCTCACTACTAAAATAACATCATATGTGGCCCGGTTGCACTATTATTTATCAGAATTACCCTTAATCACCTGAAATCATAAAAAGATTAAAATTATTATTAAGAACATTAAATAAATATTACTAAGACACTAATTCATATAATTTTAGGGGCATTAGATGTGCAACATTCACTATTTGTCACATAATAAGGTATTTATAAATTATAATTGAGGCATGTCAAGATTGCCTAATACCCAATATAGTATTTATAAATTGTATTTGAGGCATGTCAGGATTGCCTAATACCTAATAAGGTATTCATAAAATACGAGTATAGGTATGTTAGGATTGCCTAATACTTAATAAGAAATTTAGTTAAGTGTTCAAGTATGTTAGGATTAACTCTCGTTTGAACTTAGAAACTTGTTCTACCTTTATTGTTATAATGGATGGATTGGTTCATAACCTATTTCTAATTATTTCTAGGACAGGAGATTAGATGATAAAATGATATATTATATCTATGTGTTTTATTGTTCCCTCATATAGAAAGTATGTTTATCGGTCCTCTGTTGGGTGATAGTAGAGGAAACTTGCTCGTGGGTTTAACCTACTTTGTTGATATTTTAGGTCCCAGGCAGTTCCACCTCGAGGTTAGAGCGTGGAGTTCATAGAGCGTGGCAGTCATCTATTCCTTACTAAACTTCAGTGTAAGGATTTAGATCTTTTCATAAAGTATTTTCTTTTATAATTTTTAGTTAAGAGGTCCTTGAGTTACGTGACTTCCAAGTTGTATCGTTCAGACTCGTATTATGCTTATTAAACATTATTTATTATTTCAGTTAGACTTTTCTTTTAGCATTTACAATTCTTTTTCTTTTGTATTTGTATTTTATGCTTGTATGCTATTAGTTGTAGGTATCCCTTATGTTTTATGTGTGAGATTGGCCACTTCATGCGTGAAATTGTAGGGGTATTTAAAACATCATCCTACTAGGAGCTGTTCTAAGTTGAGCCTGAGTCTCCTCTTGCGCTTCCTTAGCAATTTGTTGCATGGTAGTTACCATGTCGCGCATAAATTGCTCTCCATTAATAGGAACTACAGCTGCTCTACTGCGAGCTCTTCGTGGTGGCATCTTGCTATATAGATAACAAGAAGACACTTAAAAACCAAAGCATGAATATAATTGACCAATTCTCCTCATGCTTACACAACACTATACTAAGTTACTTCATAATTAGCATGTCATACCAAACAAGTAAGCACATAAGCACATTCCATGCAACATATCCGAACTTTAAATCTATGATCACAACCTCAATCAGTTCACACATAGTTCAACCTCACCCATCGTCCAAAGGTATTCAAATCTGGGTTCTTTGATACCAAGTCGTCACGCCCAGATTTCTAACACCTGGTTAAGAGCGAGGGAAATTGGGGGGGGGGGTGAACGGTAAAAATCAATCATTAATATCACTTATGTACAATCTCACTCTAATATCATGCCCTAATATCAAGTTGTCACGTCCCAATTTTTGAGTCATTGGAGACTCCATCTCCGACCTCGAATCTCGAGGGTGAGTCTGTCATTAAGTTCTAACGAACTACCTTGACCTTTAAATCAATGTGGAAGATTAATCACATACATACGTTTGTCTACGTATAACTCAACATTAATCACTCACAATGGGCCCCACACGTGGCAACACATGCACATCCAAACATCCCTCCAATCCTAGGTCTAGTTGTGGACTACAATACATTGTAATGGAGATTACGATGCATCATAATCAATGATCCATCGTAGATGTCTCGTAATATGCCGTGAAATATGTTATTTTTCATCCAAGTTCCTCACCATTTTTATAATGCATCGTCATTGGGTCTTCGATGCATCGCCAAATTAGTGTACATCGTAATTAAGATTACGATACATCATAATTACTTGACCTGCAAACCTTGCATAATCCTTAAGTGATCACACTCAACTCAATTCACATCAAATTATCATTCCTCAACATACATACATTATCCATAAGATATAAAACATTTAAAATGATCCAAATGAGTCACATCCATAATACACGTACATTTGGTACTTTAAAACTATACATCATACATTTATTCATTCTCTAAATGTTACAAACATGCCACATACGTATGGTAAAAACATAAAATCTCAATAACATAAAAGTTGTTTAAACATAAGAACAACGTTTCTAAAATAGTTTACATGCCACAAACCAGCATGGACGTCTATATACATATCCAAAAGAACTCCAAAATCTCACTTGCGCAATTATAAGCTAGTCTCGTCCTCCACCAGTGCTTTATCTGAAAAAGGTTTGGGGGATGGGGGTGAGCATACAACTAGCCTAGTAGAGATGATCCACCCGACTCAACCTTGACTCAGGCAGCCATACATGAATGTATAATGAAATCTCTATACAATTATATGGCATGCTTCAATACTTTTCATACTCAAAACATATTCATTTTTGGAATCAAATATGATATCACATATCTCCAATGCACGTATATAATTTAAAATGAATCACATTTACAAATAAACTCAATGCCACGTATACTCTGAAATCAATTCAACTGGAGACTTCTGATTATCACATCTATAGAAAGAGCCTTTGCAAGACCACATACTCTGCTTACGCTTTACGGGTTGTTAACGCTATAAAAGTAACATCCTCTAGGCCAAATTTTTGGCCTTTCACACTAGGGCTTTGGGCCCTTCTTAATTTTCACACATGCCCCAAAAATCACAACACCATATAAGTGCACATTTATCACATATATGCACAAAACCAAGATTGTCACAATACTCATTGTCAAATGCATTACAACAATAGATAATGCACATACCATCAACTTAAGCATCTCACAATGCAATTTCATCCAACTCATGAAAATCATAAATAATGCATTTTCAAGAAATCTCTTTCATGCATTTCCTTCAACATATGGAATCAAAATTCATAAACAATTTCTGTCAACTTGTTACGGCAATGAAAGATTGTTCAGCATATTCTTGTTGAGTTTTGAGCTCACCCCTCCCAGATTTTGCAGGTTAGGTTGCTGATATGAAGCATGTCAGAATTTGGTAGACACGTTGGAAAGGTTAGCAGATGAACCGTTAGATATTTTATTTCTGTTCAGGCTGTGAGACGTGACTTATATTAATTTTTGTATTTGTATGGAAGAAATATATTTAATATTTCCTTCTAATGTAATAGCAACTGTACAGGATTTTATGTGTGAAGGGACTGTTTGGGAACTTTTTTGGAAGAAGTATATTTAATATTTCCTTCTAATGTAATATATTTAATATTTTTTTTCTTTTTTTTTCATATCTCGGATTTCTCTTCAAAAATTTGGGGTATGATAGTTGGTATTAGAGCTTTAGGTTCAAACATCCTAGGACTACGGGTTAGGACCCAATGACGCGTTAGGTTGGAACTTAGGTTTGAAAACTTAGGACGGCGGGTTAGGATCCAAACATGCATTAAGTTTGGAATTGTGGGTTTAAGTACAACACCTTATCAACGGATCAAATTTTCTTTTGTAGACTTAAATAAATTGTCTGTTGTGTTGTCTGCTTTGATTTTCATAATTATGATTTAATGTTGTTTTGAATATAGAGTTATATATATTTTCTCTATTTAAAAGTAATATGGAGGCATGTCAGGATTGCCAGACATGTATGGATTGCCAATACCTAATAAGGCATTCAATGTTAATAAGGGAGGCATGTAAGGATTGCTAGGGGCATATTAGGATCGCCAATACCTATTAAGGTATCTAAAGTTAAAATAGGCATGTAAGGATTGTTAGGGGACATGTTAGGATTGTCAATACTTATTAAGTCATCTAAATTTAAAGGAGGCATGTAAGGATTGCTAGGGGGCATATTAGGATTGCCAATACCTATTAAGGTATCTAAAGTTAAAGGAGGCATGTAAGGATTGCCATGAAGCACGTTAGGAGTGACAATACCTATTAAGGTATCTGAAGTTAAAGGAGGCATGTAATGATTGCTAGGGGCATGTTAGCATTGCCAATACCTATTAAGGTATCGAAGGATAATAATGGTGGCATGCCAGGATTGCCAAGTTTTAATAGGGTAGTTTATTTTGTAAGTGTTGAGGCATGTTGGGATTTCAATTTTACAAACATTTATTTTCAGGCATGTTGGGATTTCAATTTTACAAATATTTATTTTCAGGCATGTTGGGATTGCCAACTTTACAAATACTTATTTTCAAGCATGTTAGGATTGCCAATTTTACAAATATTTATTTTTTAGCATGTTGGGATTTCAATTTTACAAATATTTATTTTTAAGCATGTTGGGATTACCAATTTTACATATATTTATTTTTGGGCATGTTGGGATTGTAATTTTACAAATATTTATTTTCGGGTATGTTTCGGGCATGTTGGGATTGCAAGTTTACAAATATTTATTTTCGGGTATGTTGGGATTTCAATTTTACAAATATTTATTTTCGGGCATGTTGGGATTGCCAATTTTACAAACATTTATTTTCGGGGTTAAAGTTTATGAGTTGCTTGATTATATATTTAATTATTTTCAGTCATAGATGAAACGCTTGCTGGATTTTATATTTATAAATTGCTGTTAAAATTTTATGAGTTGCACATTTATCCACAGATATTTGATTCAGTGCATTATGTTTTGTGATGACTTGATTATGTGATTGTATGTTTATTTTAATTGTAAAACATATATGTTGAGTTAGGTGTGTAACACCTAGTATAGAAAGTGAGAGTCATCAATACTGAGGAGATTAATATTCCCTATCGGAATGGACTTGGGAAAAATGTGAGTAAGAAAAATTTTCACTTATTTGTATAAATGTTTACCGTGAAATTTTTTTATTTATAAATATTTCTTTTTTATAGGAGATAGAAATTTGTTAGTTCAATAATGGAAGAGAAATAGACAGTGGACAGTGCAATCACCCATATAATAGTGGTGACCAATAGTCAGTTCCGTTTGGTCATGTTCTGGGTTTATGAGGCGGAGTTTACTTGGAAAAGGGAGGATGAAATAAAGACAGAGTATCGAGAGCTTTTTATTTCAGGTATGTGGTGAATTCCGAGGACGAAATTCCTCTTTTTTAGGGGGGGAGAATGTAATATCCCGTAATTTTGAGGTTACATAATTTTAATTTGGGTTTTTTTTCTAATTGTTTAAATAATTGATTGAGTGGTTTAAATATTATATGTTTTATTTGTTTAAATTGTTATTGAGTGTTTTAAATACTAAATACTTTAGGGTGTTTTATTTTATTTATTTTTAGGTTGGATCATATTTTTGTATTTTCTGTTATTTTAAATTTTTTTTTTTGGATTGGATTAGAGAGTTTTGGGTTGGATTATTTGGGTTTGGGCTGGATTAGGTTGTATTATAATTGTTTAAGTTTGGGTCAGGTATATATATCTATTATTAGTATTATTATTATTATTATTATTTTATTTATCACTTCCTCACATCAGCAACATTTTTTATATATATATATATATATTTATATATATATTCATATTAGGGTTGGATAAAAAGAGGTTGGCAGAGAAGATTTCTAGAGGAAGAAAGTCTAGAGAGAGAAAGGAAAATTAGGGAGAGAAAGAGGAGCCGAGTGAAGAGAGAGAAAGGGTGATGGCAGTGGGTTTCGGTTGGGTCTTGGCAGCCATGGACGGCAGCAAAGGGATGATGGCTGACCAAAAGGTGGCAGCTGTGGGCAGTGGGTGGTCGGAGTGGTGGTGCCGAGCTATGCAAGATGGGTCTAACCATGGTGCTCTGGCAGTGGCCAAGAGTGGCTGATCGTGATGTGGTTATAGCAGCTAGCTTGGGTCGGCTGGATGAAACTGAAGGAGATGGGTTGTTGTTCGAGGTGGCAGCCGAGGGGGGTTTCGGGCTGTTGCCGACGGTGCTGCACATGGAGGTGGTGTTGGTGGCCGAGCATGGGTTAGCTTTGGTTTGGCTCGGCAGTGAAGGGTGGTGATGGTTGGTTCGGCTGGTTGGGTCTTCTCCTCAGGTTCACGGTGTCAGAAGCCATGCATGGATCGAAGGGGCTTCGGCTGGCAGCTTGTATTGGCCAGAGTGATGGGTGGTGCCGGCATAGCTTGATGTTAATGGCCATGGTAGGTGATTATGGGCCGTTTGGTTAGTGAAAGGAATTTGGGCCAAAGCCATTGCAGCAACAAAGTGGGCTGCCATGGTTCTGGGTATTGTTTAGGCTGGGATCAATAAATTAGGCCTGAGACTATATTTGGTGTTTGTTTTGGGCTGGTTATATTTGGACTGCTACAGAATAGACCGGACAGCTACAGTACAGGCTTTGGGATAAAAACCCGAGGCAAATTGATACTTGCTCTTTTCTCCTATTCGCTTATATTTAATTTACTTATGTTTTATATATATGTGCATACGTGATTTAATTTGTATAGAATTTATATATATAAATATATATATATATAAATAAATTCGATGTGTTTGTATTTTTAAATACTTACTTGCATTAAATGTGTATATATATATATAATAATATATATTGGAAATTATTATGTGTATATATAATAATATATATATTGGAAATTATTATGTGTATATATATATATATAACTTGCTCTTTTCTCCTATTCGCTTATATTTAATTTACGTATGTTTTATATATATGTGCATACGTGATTTAATTTGTATATAATTTATATATATATATATATATATATATATATATATACACATTTAATCCAAGTAAGTATTTAAAAATACAAACACATCGAATTTATATATATATATATATAGAAAATTATTATGTGTGTTTGTGTGTGTGTGTGTGTGTGTGTATATATATATATATACACACATATATATATATATATATATGACTATGGATGTGATGAATTAAATTGCTTTATCTGAGTTTATGTTTTGCAATTTAAATTGTGATTGATAAATGTGATTGTGTTGTAATTTATTTACGTATTTGATACTTCAGTACAATTGGTGTATTATTTTATGTCCATTATTTGTTGATGTATATGTGTGTGCCTGTTAACTTTTCTATGCAATTAAATGTGCTCGTGGATTAAATTGTGCATTTAAATTATGTCATGTTATGTGCACAAATTGTATACAGTTGCTTGTACTTACCGATATATTTTTGTTCATTTAAATTCATTGAATGTTAAATGTTATATAATTAAATTGTAATATTGGATGGTATTACTTATTTAAATATAAATTAAATTATTTTGAGATTATGACTGAAAAGTCAACTTGCTGCGGCAATGAAAGATTGTTCGACATATCCTTGTTGAGCTTTGAGCTCCCCCCTTCTAGATTTTGCAGGTTAGGTTTGGTCGCATCGTTGGAAGGGTTAGCAAATGAACCGTTAAATATTTTATTTATGTTCAGGCTGTGAGACAGACTTGTATTAATTTTTGTATTTGTATGGAAGAAATATATTTAATATTTGCTTCCAATGTAATAGCATTTGTTCAGGATTTTATGTATTAAGGGACTGTTTGGGAACTTTAGATTTCTCTTTCATTCATTTATTTATTTTTTTTCATATCTCAGATTTCTCTTCGAAAATTTGGGGTATGACAATTTCGAAATGAACACAATGTCTCATAATGTATTTATAAATATCAAACAACACATGCATAATACTTAAAATCTATCTAGGACATGCTAGTGAATTTAAATGCATAAGAAACATCAATTTTCACATAAAACTCATGAACAACTTTCATGTCACAAGTAAGGGACCTATAGAATCAAAGCAAAGAAAGAATTCACACCCCTACCTCAATTTCCAAGTCTCTTCTAGCTAAATCTCAGAATTCTTCAAGTTCCAACTTTGCCAAAAATTGACTTCGTTCGGTTCAAACCGACACCCTCGACTTGTAGAACACTTTACCTTTCTTTGGCAACCTCCAAATCTATACCCAACACCACTGAAATGAAGAGAGAAGAAAGAGAGAGAGTGAGAGAGATATTTTCTACTGTATCTAATGGCTGGAATCTCAGTCTCAAGATATTTATAGTATCTTGGGGTGCGAAATGATCGAGCCCCCAAGTCACTTAACGTACCCTCCCGACCTTTGTTTGCTATTTCGAAAGCGGCTACGTCTTCGAAATCACTTTCTTAGCTCATTTAACATTTAATTTGGTCTAAAATCAAAAATAATATTTTTTTCATAATTTTTTTGGATTCTAGGGCCCATTCAAACTGCATCCCGGGCTCCGCCGGTCCAAAAATATTAAATTTTACCAAACATGTTTACCATATTTAAAACATGCATAACATCATTTAAATTTCAATTATGTTGAAAATAATGAATAGAAAGAAAATCAGTCAAAATTGGATCCGGTCTCTATAATCTTCAATTCTGTTAATATGTTAGTCATATTCCTCTAACACATGACTTGAATGTATTGGATGGTGATATATACTACATTACTCATGTGATATATTATCGCCGTTGTAACATATAGTTTATTATGATAATGGTCGTTAATCAATATATCAAGGGTAACGCGGCTACCTAAGTGCCACTCCCTATTCATTCACCTCATATCTTAA
Organism: Cornus controversa; assembly: GCA_026545225.1. Lineage (NCBI taxonomy): Eukaryota > Viridiplantae > Streptophyta > Magnoliopsida > Cornales > Cornaceae > Cornus > Cornus controversa. The sequence continues at coordinate 34,222,961 of CM048853.1, forward strand.
TTATCTACATGTACATTCTTAATCAACCAACTCCATGGATTCCAAGTTCTAAAACAACCATTTTTTTATCTCAATGATTTCCAAAAAAATATTCAATAACCAAGGTACCTACTATGTAGTATAACCAATGAAAACTCACTATTTCTCTTGATAATAAAAAATAAGAGTATTATTATAATCTTGGTACCTTCAGATCGCAGAGCTTGCGTTAAGCGTTCCATTCTACCCAATTCAATTCTCTCACCTTATAACTTAATTATCTAATCCATACATTCCCAATCAATCATTGATCCCCATTCACAACTAATGTAGGATAGTTTATCAACATTTTCATGGTGCAATCAACTTTTTTTTCTAAACAGCTCAATTTGGTCATTTTGATTCAAGAAGGCCCATTATCGATCAAAAACAACCTAATAAGGAAAATTCACTAGCTTTACCTCGTGGACTATGTCATTTTTTGGCAGAAGTCCATCATCTATGGCCTTAAAATCACATTTTTTAGTTGTGTAAGGAGATTGCTAAATATTTTAAAATTTTTGTTTGAGGTCTAAACGAAGTCGGGTTCTTCTTAAATTTGGTAGTTATCTTAGTTTAATTATTAGGATCTTGTCTTTATTTTTTCATAAATTTTAGAGACAATTTCAAATTCTATTATTTTAAGGAATCCATTTTTTTTTTTTATATATTCAAAAAGATAACCGTTTGATTTGAAAATGGGTGAAAATCTATGTATTTCACCGAGGAAAAAATGTACTACAAGAGAAGAATTAATTAATTTAACTACTAATAAAATATCAGATTTTTTTACAATTTTCTTTTAACTTTTGGACTCAAAGTTGTTTCTTGTTCAATCATGAACATTCATAACTTTTGCTTCGTTAGTTGGTATTAGAGCATTGTCTTACCCTGGTTTGATGGTGATTGATTATTTTGGTGGCAAACTCGCTGGAGATGAAGATCGACATGGAGTGGCTCTTTTAAGGGCCAATTTTTAGGATTCCAAGGTGAAACAAAATAAGCACTGCAAGATATATATTCAAACATCTCTTGTAGGATCACGTTGGGCCCAAATCAGAATCGTAATGACAACAGGTTGCGCAACAATGACATAGATCGCATTTATTATGTCGTAATCGCAACCCATTATCGTTGCATAGACAATTAACTTATGAGGAAGATGTGTTTTGGGGTCATAGAGATGCATTAAGATATTATGATCATAGGAATTATGATTCTAGGAATTTCTGTATGAAGATTGACCATCCTAGTTTTGATTGGTTTCCTTCATATTGAAGAGTTTCTAGATTGGTTGGCTGATATTGAGAGGGTTTTTCTTTCACTATAATGGGATTAAAGAGGATAAGAAGGTAAAATTAGTGGCATACATATTGAATGGAGTAGTTTCTGCATGGTGGGAATAGATGCCGATTTCTTGCGCGCTACAGAGGAAAGCACCAGTACAATATTGATAGAAGATGAAATGTCTTTTGAAAGCCTAGGTTTCTTCCACTATACTTTGAGGAGATCCAGTTTCAGTAGTCTCAGAATTACAAGCAGAGGAATACGAAGGTTCAGGCCTATGCCGAGTAATCATTATCTTTGAAAGCTCAACTTCCTCCTACAATAGAACGATTAGCACAAACAAAAAGTATAGAAAAATTTATATTCGACAACCAAGAACTAAAATCCCAAGGTAATTTTCCTAAAAGAGGAGAAGACATAAAGATATAAAAAGAATAAAGAGTCAGAAACAACTTATTTAACTAAAAGATGGATTGATAAAAGTATATATGAGAACAAGAAGGAAACACAAAAATTAAAACATGGATTGATAAAAGAACTACAAGTCATGTGATCCCTAACGGCAAAATTACATTTGAGAAAAAAATGGATATATTAAAAATTAGTTCTGATGAAGCAAAGGGAAAGAAAAGCGAATCAAAAACATCAAAAAATAAGTATGAAGAAGATTATCAGAAGAAGTTGAAGAAAAGGAAAGATAAATGAGAGAAAAGTCTGAAACAAGTTTATGAAGTATTAAGATCAAGTTCTCACTGGTTTGAAGTTCTGTCATTCTCATAAATGATGAGTATATGCAGCAAAACTCAAGGAGGAATTCTTTTAAAGTGGAGGGGACTTATGTAGGACGAGTTTATCGATTTTTTTTGCTGCAATCGACTTTCTTGAAATAGTTCAATATAGTCATTTTGACTAGAGAAGATCAATTCTCAATCGAAAAAAGCCCAATAAAAAAATGCACTATATTTAGCTAGTTACTCATGTCATTTTTCAGTAGAATTCAATCGCTTGTGGCCTCAAAATCACATTTTTTAGTCCTATATGGAGACTGCTGAATATTTTAGAATTTTCGTTGGAGATCTAAATGAAGTCGGATTCTTCTGAAATTTGATAGTTATCTTAATTAGTTTATTGATTAGGATATTGTCTTCATTTTTTTATAATTCCTAGAAACAATTTCAAATTCTAGTATTTTTAGGATTGCTTTTGTTTTAGGATTTCTCTATTATAAATATGCATGTACTGTAATAGTAAAATTAATTAATTCAATTATCAATAAAATATCAAGGAGTATAGTGAAACTTTATTTTTTTAAAAGGATTAGATTTCATCTTCAGTATGATTGGCATAATGAAATTTTGTTTCGTATCTCCTAGTTACTAAACATGTATACTAAAGTTGACTATCACCTAACCAACAGACAAATATAAAATCAATTGAAATAACAAGAATGATTCATAAATACCACACAGACGTGAATAAAAAAAAATGTAACACATTTGACAATTTTTTTTTTTTTGGAAGTTAAAGCAATACTCACACACACTGCCTCCACCAAGGCTTGAACCCTGGACCTCCCATTTGAAAAGCCAGAGCTCATACCACTTGACCAATTGGTCTTTGGTACATTTGACAATTCCTTAACAAAAATCATGGTATCACTTTCAATATATATAACACATAAATAAAGGAAGTGAATTTCTTGGAGGAAATGGTGGAAGTGACATTATTATCGATCTAAAGTAATGGTGAATTAAGATAGAGATAAGAGTGCCCAATGACAAAAATCATGGTATTGCTTTCTCTTTTTCTGCCGTTGTCACAGTCCCCCTTACAATCCCGTCTAAGCGAGACACGCAACAAGTGCATACTCCGAATATTAAGGCAAGCGAAGGTATTACAAATAATATATCTCACAATCTCCTTCTTTGACAATTTCATAACAAAATCATCTAACACAATGATGACCTAACCCTCCAGAAAAAAAAAGATTACATTTTGTCCAAAAAAATAAAAATAAACATATATGATATAATGAAGTTTCACTTGATATGTTTAAGTCTTAATCATATACACTGTAACATGCACATCACTTAAAGAAACACAATCCATGAAAAGCTTAATAAAAATATATATAAAACAAACTTAGTTGCACACAAATATCAACTTAAAAATATGTAATGAAAAAGAAAAAAATGTAGCAGATGGAGACATGCATAAAACAAAAGAAAATTCCTATTAACACATCTATAGAAGAGGAGAGTGAAGCGAAGAATAGAGTTCAGAAATCTTACCTTAGGTCTTCTTAAACAATATTAAAAATTAAAAGTTTTCCTTTGATCAAATCTACTTGTTTCAACTTGGACCTTTAGAGGTTGAATGCTCATTCTTCAAAAGGGGATATTTTTTTTCTTGGTCTTCAATGGAGGATTGTTGACTGATCTTGGAAGATGATAGGGCTGAGTTTATGTATCAGATGGCTTAGATGGGAGTTGAGGAGGTTTGGAGGTTGTTTAGAGGCTCAAGACCTTTCCATATTGCAAAAGGAGGTGAATACGTGTCTTCCCTTTTTGGGGTGGAGGGGGGAGGTATTTATAGAATTCTAAAACCAATTTGAGTCCAGAGAAATCAATTCTAATTAGAAAATAACACCAAAAAACAGACTCCCCCTTGAACTCCTTAATAGTTATCTCGATCGGATGGTCCCGAAAGCTTCTTTGACAATCCAACAGTGACAGTGACACAATCGGAGTGAAATTTTAAGAGCTTTTGCATAAAATGACCTGAATTTCATCATGGAATAATAAATTTGGTGACTTGATGATGATAAAATGAAGATTTGGATGTTTGGGAATATGTACTCACGTTCGGATGACTTTGGCAGCCATGAATTCAATCAAACGGTGAACATAGCCCGATTGAGAGGGGAACTTGACGATTTCTAGGTAAAATGAAATGAATTTCACTATGGAAGCATTAATTTAAGTGTTTGATGACAAGAAGGTGGAGATTTGAAAAATCAGAAATGGGCAATGTTGGCCCTAAAGCCCTAATTTCGCATTTTCTTAAAATTGGCTCAATTAGGTATGCTCATTTAAAATCAAATAGTGAAATTGGATAAATTATGATCCAAATTGATTTTCAAACCCTTTGATTGGCTTTGTTAAGGGAACATGACCCTCTAATATTGGTCGAAATTAAAATTAGGGCGCCGCACGAAAACCCTAATTTAAGGCCAATATTTTAGACTCGATTGCACGATCAAAGGATGGAAAAGATTTAAATTGTTGGGAAATGATAAAACTCTACCTTTAGGATGGATTTGGAGTCTTTAGAACTTCTTAATGTCAATTGGGACCGAAGTTGGGAGATGAAATACTCTAATTTATGGCCAATTTAAACTGATTGCAGATTTCGATGAAAATTTTTTGAAATGTTGGAAAATGATAAAACTCCACCTTTCGGATGGATTTGGAGTCTTTGAAACTCTTTAATATCAACCTAACCGAAGCCGGTGGACCAAAAACCCCTAATCAGAGATGACTCCAAAATCAAACAGTGGAATCAGCTTGAAACTAGTTGTTACGATGAAATTCCACCTTTAGGGTGGATGTGCGGTGTTAGGGACTCTCTCATTGTACCAGTAGATAAACTTTATAAAGCCCAAATATGAAAATTATGGGCTGCAAAAAAATGTGCTGTGCACATGTAAGTTGACAAAAAATATTATTCTAAATTGAAACAGAGAAATATATATATATATATATATATATTAATATATATATATATATACATATACTTTCTTGCGGCTTGAATCTTAGTCGTATCTTATATATTTGTGAAGAGTTTGTTGTTTTGTCATATTCATATTGTGTCATTTCTATATCTTGATTCATGTCTATGCTAGGTGTCCACTATATATTCGTTGTATATCTTATGATCAGAATTTTTCATTTATTCGATCCATTGAGATCAATTTGAGATGTCGCGTTTTTCTTGTAAGCACAAAACGCGTTAGAGAAGTAGAGTTAATAGACCGCTTGCTCACTTCTTGATCTTGACTGGATTGATGTTGTGTGGGACGCTATATAGTTATCTATTGTGTAGTTGTGTGGCCGGCCAAGGTGATCCCTGTTTCTTAGTTTCTCTTTTATTTTGGTAGTAGTAGTAGTTTGGTGGAAGCTTCGTGCACCATATCATAACTTTATAAAAAAAATACTCCATATTATAAAATCCAACCCTCTCTAGTACCCATTTAATTATTTTCTCACAAAGCTCTCTCTCTCTCTCATCAACTACTTGTCATCTCTCTCTCTAAGTAAACCAAACCCTAAGAAGATCGACATACCATGGAGGGGGCAACAAAAGAGTGGAACTACTCAGAAAAGACCAGAAACAATATCAACATGTGCTCCTCCTTTGTTACTCCTGTTAGAGGTGGTACCTTAAAAAACAAGATATTCTTGGCCCTACTCCGAAAATTAATGAAGCTTGTCTTTTGTCTTCCTAAGGATGATTATGAGTAACAACATTTCACCTTGTTCCTACTGCTGATATCGTGCGTGCTAGGGTTGTTATGTTACGTGTTAAGTTGTTGTTGTTGTTGTTTAATTTGCCAAAGTTCCTATATATATATGTGTGTGTGTGTGTGTGTATATACACATGTGGGTATATATATATATATATATATATATATATATATATATGTACTTACTTATGCAGCTTCTGAGAGAGAGTATTGCTTTTGTTCGGGTTTGGGTATCTCTCAGCGCGCACCAATTAAGTTGTGTATCATGTTATTGCTGTTGTTGTTATCACTCATGGTGATCCTTTGGTTTGAATTATATTCCATAAAAGCTTAATTAATTGCTAGTGTAATTCTTATTAATTTATTGACCAGTAATGTTTAAATAAGGAAGGTTACGAACATGGAATTAAGAACTTGTGCAACTACTGTATCATATCACTGTTGTTCCTATATATATATTTTTATATATATATACACATACATATATGTATACATATATATGTATGTATCTTCGATCACCAGCCAAGGTAAGTTGATCAGACCTCAAAATTGCTAATATATGCCCATTAATTATGGGTCCACGCTGATGGTATGGTGGGTCCCACCATTGACATCACCAAAACGTCAGTGTGGCCCCACCTCGAATCACACGTTGTCGGATCACTGAATTGGCTCTTTGGCTCATTGGAGCTAGCTATCCGGGTTGCCCTTCTTTGATCTTGACACTGAGAAAGTTGTCGGGTTGGATCGGACAAGACTTGTTCGGTTGAAAATGCTCCTTTTTTTTTAATAAGGTCATTTTTTAAATAAAAATAATAATTTTTTTTCAATTGGGTCACAAAATAATAATAAAACAAGAATAGTTAATTTATAATTAAATTAAAATTTTATAAAAATATATAAAATGAATAAAAATGGTATTGTTGAAAAAAAGTATATAAAGAAATTTGGTATAAGAGTAAAATTGATATTAAAGAGTGTTTTTAGTTCAGAAGGGTTTATTTGCACCCAATACAAATTACAAAGGAGAAAAAAGTAAACACAAATGAAAATTTTTGAACACTTTTCAACTACAGATGATTTAATGCAGTTTACCCAATTGTTTTGATGGGTGAGTTCTTAAAATGAGCTCGCATCTTATTTAGTATTGTAAAAGTGCCCTTGTCATAAATTTGTCCCAAATATTATTGTAAGTACAAAAAATTGTTCAACGTATAATCGCCAAACAACTTAATGCACACACCCAAAAATCATGAACATAATGCTTATAGAGAAAGAGAAAAGATCTTGTGAGAGGTAGATTTCAAGATCCTTTTTATTGATAGTTTCATGAATATTTATACAAGTAGGAATTCAAATCCTTTTAGGACTTGAATTTCCTTGTTGACAGCTAATTTTTCTCTTGAGAAATTTTGATTCCTTTTTAAGTTGTAAGTTGCTTTTGGTTTGGGCTTTTACAACCTTGGGGTGGGGCGACTAGGCCTTGGACAATTAACTACCTAGCCCTTTTGGGTTTTTTGCTGATACATGGGCCCAAGCCGACGCGGGTCTGGTCCGTTTTCAGTATCAGTTCTGCCCATTGGACCGACTGTTAATTTTGCCCTTACACATTGCCCCCAATTCCCTTCAGTTTATGGAATTTTCCATAATGGAGGGAATTCGTTTGGGTTCTATCATCATCTCTTTGTTTGTATCGAGATTCGTCATTTAATGCTGGCTGCTAGCGACAGCGCAGAACACATAAGTTTCTTTCTTCATGCTTTCTCTTTTTGCATTTTGTGATCATACTTGTCATTTTTTAGCCACAAATCTTCTGCGACTGCATGACTTGTTTTTCAGATTCATCCTCTTTGACTTTCTTGGTGTCGATTTTTCGCTTCAGGTTAGTTCTTGTCCGTTCGCTTTCACCTCTTTTGTTCTTTTAAAATGTCATCTAGTGAGAGCAACCGTACCTTTTCTGACAACCAAGAGATCGCCATGTCTAGTTCCTCTCACCATGTTGCGAAGATTACCTATCCTGCCAGGGTAATTGGAGATGTGGGCACTTTTGATCAGGGTGTGGTCACAGCTCCGATGACAAGGCTATTGGCTGACCTTGATAAGATCAGAAAGGAATGTAAAGTCCTTAGCGAGGTCACCATTGAGGGTTACCCTCTGGATTTCGACTACAATACTAGGGAAGGAGTTAAGGACGGAGAAGTCCTTTTCAAGGTTTCCTATTTGAAAGCCTTCAGATTTCCCCTTTATCCCTTTTTTAGTTTTGTTTTACACAAACTAAAACTTGTGCAACTCCAGTTAAAACGTAATTTTTTTCAGAATCATCTCTTGCATGCTCTCCTTGAACTACCTCCACAAACTTGACCTGAACCTGAACAATCTTCTCTTCTATTACTCTCTTCATAGGGTTAGATTAGAAGATAATCGTTACCACATGTTCCTTAGTAAGAAGGACAAGACACTGTGTTATGGCCTCCCCACTTCTAACAAGTTGTGGAAAGAGAAACTGGTTCTTGTGAATGGGCCTTGGAGTGTCAGAGCGGCCTAAAATTTCCCCATTCCTAGTGCTTTTGGCCACGCTGTGATTCCTTAGTTTTCTTTTTCTGACAAGTTTTTAGGATTTCCTTTTCTTTTTACTAAGAGTTTACACCTTTTGTAACCTTACTGTGTTTTTATCCTTTATACAGACAAACAGATTGCTTATATGAAAGAAAAAGTGTGGAGCTTTCACCCTTCCCCGAGTAAATACGTATCTCGTGGGCAACTTCAAGTTAATGCCGCCACCGCTCATGTTGAGTTTTGCTATTTGTATCTAGCCTCGGACACAGAGATGGACCTGCCGTAGCCTTAAACTAGAAGGGGTTCTTCTGGTTCTGCCAAGGCAAAATTCGCTGAGGGGCACAAAGGCAAAGTTGTTGTCCCTTCATCTCCTCAGAAGAGGGTCTTTTTTGGCGTTGTTCGGCTCCCAAGTGCCAGAAGTTGATGGCGAACGCCATGAAGGGCCAGGGTTCTTTCGCCCTGACCTTACCTGGTGCTGTTAGCAACATGATTGAGGAGCTGTTCATTAGCTCTTCTAACCAGTGGATTCCAGACGTGAAAAATTTTGATAAATCTTTCCCGATAGTGGAGGACTGTGTTGCCCTCGACAGTGAAGTGATGGGGGCTCTTACCCATAGGATCTGGCCTCCCAAGGATGAGTTTCGCCAACAAGGGGCCAACAAAGATAAGCTTCTTGTTAATGCACCTCTTTATGCCATGGAGGTTTGTTCATTCCCATTCTTTCATTTGCTCATTGTTCCTGATGCCCATATTTCTAATTTGATATGTTTTCCATGATATAGAGTGCATATATGACCCTCTCCCTCTTCAAGGATCTGGAGATCAAACGTCTGAACGGACGAAAGGCTGAAAACCTCAAGGGGAAGGTAAAATCCCTGACCAAGTCCCTTGCTAAAAACCAAAAGGCACTTGGTTATTTTGAACAGAGGGCGTTGGAAGCTGAGGAGAAGGCTACTGGGCTTGAGGCCTTGCTTCAAGTTTGTAGGGCTGGGGGCCTTGAAATGTATCAAAGGTTTCTCCAGATCCCATCCCTAAAACTTGTAGATGGCTTCCGCTATGGGTTTGAGTAAGAAGAAAAGCCTGAAGCTGAACGGGATTACGCTAGTGATAGGCGTTGAATGTTACGCATTCTAGCCTCTTAACTTATGTATTTTATTCTCTTAGTGATAGATTATTTTGTGATTTTACTTTGTTTTAGTGTTTTCTGTATTTTCAGAGCCTTAATGATTATTTCAGTTAAAACCGTGCTTTTGGGTTTTTAAAGAAGACATCCAAGATAGTGAGATGAAGCCTACATCAAGGAGATTCAATCAACCATTTATTTTAACTCAAATCAGCCCAAGAAAGAGGTCCAAGAGAATTACAACTGCTTAAGAAGGTTTCAGGCCTGAAGCCCAAATCTGCGCATAATACAGTCTTAATCCCGTTTTGGAAAACGGACCAGAAGTCTTATTTTCGAGCCTCAAATCGACATTATTTTCGCAAAAGGTTGAACGAAATTTGATTCTGCACACTTTTGTATTTCAAGAAAATTCCGTAAATCAGACTTCTAGTGGGTCAAAAGTCGGGCCGAAGTCAGCAGGAAAAACCCACCTGATTAGTGCTATGGGAAACCCTAATTTATTCCTAATTGGATTAGGACTTTGGTGTATTTTCTTGGAAAATAAAGTAAAGACTTGGAGGCTGAATTGGGGGGAGATTAGATAGAGAGAACAGAGCTTGGAGAGTCTGAGAGGGCTGAAGAGAACAGAAGCATATTGCAGAGCCATTGGAGAACAAAGTCATACGCATAATTCAAAAAGATGATGTCTTCTTCCTCAACAGTTGAAGCTTCTTCTTCTACCATGAGCGGCTAGTTCATCCACTAGGGTTTTGATGTAGCCCTAACAAAGCATCAATGGTTTGATTGTTTTAATTATTGGAAACCTTTATATACATGCATAGATTGTGTAATTCAGAGGATTCTTATTATAGAATTGAGCAATAAAAGTCTTGTAAATTCAATCTCAATGATTTCTTATCTTGTCTTAGATATTTAGTTGTTGCTATTGAACTCAATCTCTCTTGTTTTCTGTGATCATGAGAGAGATTATTACACAATAATAATCACTGAATATATTGTTATGAGCTTTGATTGATTATGCCTAGAGAAAATGAACCATGCTGCACCTTAGATTAGAGTAGTTAGGCAGATGGCCCATGCCAATCGAAGATAGTCCATGGCTTAGCCTTAATTATATGTTATCTTCTTGACGGATGAAGGTGAGCTTGTAACCACCGACACCACTTATGCATGATGTAATTCCCCTATAGTTGATTCAATTGACCATTGATTGTGGAGTTAGTGGTGAAGTCAAACACCCTAGGTTTCTCTCCTATTATCTTCACTATCTTGTTTACTTTGATTTATTTTATTATATCTTTTTAATTAGTTTAAAAATCAGAATTCTTTTCTTATAAATTTAATTAGAATTAGTTCCGTATTCCAACTCATCAGAGCATAATCCTTGAGGTACGATACCCCTTTCGATAGCCCTATTCTACAAGGAATTCGTTCTATTGCGAAGTGTGGAAATTTTTAATTGGTATACTTTTTGAGTCACACTCACACACGAATCAACTAGTCCGGATGAGTTTGATGTCAAGCAGACCATTGACTCATTTGGTGATTACAGCATCCCTCCCGCTGGTGAAGCTGAACGCAAGTTTGTGGATTTTTTGAAGAGCTCGAGCTTTGCTCCTCGTTCTGCTATTACTCATTTTGTCTTTCTGGCCGCTGCCTCAGCTACTCTTATCTGTGCTGATCAATCTCTTGTGGAAGTGCCGCCCCTAGAATAATAAGGCACTTTGATCGCGGATTCCTTCGATCAAGAAACCAGTAGAGAATGAGGGGCGGATTTTCAGGGTTGATTTCTTTGGTGGTCATTTATTTTTGTTTTTTTTTTGTAATGCTCAGAAAGAGCTTTTTGCTTCAAAGGCGGACTAGTGGCCCCCTACTTTGTAATGAATAATTTTTTCTTTTGAGTAATACAATATTCTTTTTCTTGTAGCCAATCTTTGAGATACGAATTGGCACCTCTGACAAATGCTTGTGTTAACAACTGCCTTGATTTCCTCCACTGAACTAGGGAGATTTGTTGAGCGATCAGTCATGTAGACCTTAGCATTGATAAACGATCGGTCGTTCAGACCTTAGCTGTGATAAAGATCGGTTGTTTAAGACCTTAACTTTATTTAGGCCAAGGGCCTCTTTCTATTAAGTGATCGGTTGTTTAAGACCTTAGCTTTGATAAGCGATCGGTTGTTTAAAACCTTAGCTTAATTAGCGATCGGTCGTTTAAGACTTTAGCTGGGTAAGCGATCGGTCGTTTAAGACCTTAGCTATATTTGGGCCAAGGGCCTCTTTCTATTAAGTGATCGGTTGTTTAAGACCTTAGCTTTGATAAGCGATCGGTGGTTTAAGACCTTGGCATGATTAGGGATCGGTCATTTAAGACCTTAGCTTTGATAAGTGATCGATAGTTTAAGACTTTAGTTTGGTAAGCGATCAGTCATTTAAGACCATAGCTTGGTAAGCGATCGATTGTTTAAGACATTAGCTGTATTTGGGCCAAAGGCCTCTTTCTATTAAGCGATCGATCATTTAAGACCTTAGCTTTGATAAGCGATCGGTCGTTTAAGACCTTAGCTTGATTAACGATTGGTCTTAAATTAGCAATCGGTCATTTAAGACCTTAGCTTGATAAACAATCGGTTGTTTGAAACCTTAGCTTGGTAAGAGATTGATCGTTTAAGACCTTAGCTGTATTTGGCCCAAAGGCCTTTTTCTATTAAGCGATCGTTTGTTTAAAACCTTAGCTTTGATAAACGATCAGTCGTTTAAGACCTTAGCTTGATTAGCGATCGGTCGTTTAAGACCTTAGCTTTGATAAGTGATCGGTCATAAAACCTTAGCTTAATAAGCGATCGATCGTTTAAGACCTTAACTTGGTGAATGATCAGTTGTTTAAAACCTTAGCTAGGTAAGCAATCAGTTGTTTAAGACCTTAGCTGTATTTGGGCCAATGGCCTCTTTCTATTAAGCGATCGGTCATTTAATACCTTAGGTTTGATAAGCGATCGGTCATTTAAGACCTTAGCTTGATTAGCAATCGGTCGTTTAAGACCTTAGCTTGGTAAGCGATCGGTCGTTTAAACGATCGGGGGTTTAAGACCTTAGGTTGATAAGCGACCAGTCGTTTAAGACCTTAGCTTTGATAAGCAATTTGTCGTTTAAAACCTTAGGTTGGATTTGGGAGGTTGGTTATTGTTTGTTGGCATAAAAGCAGGCATGGATATGTAACGGTGCATCTTAGCTCTTTTGTGCCGTTCCATGTCCACGACGTGCCCCTAAGGGCTTTGTTTCCTTTTTTGTACAATAAATGACAAGGACTTTTATTCGATGTGGGATTCCATCGATACATATATTTATAATGACCAACCAAAAATATCTCTAATTAGATTTGAGGCCAATTATCAGGAAGGTGAATCCATCCCAGGAAAGACAATGGGGCTGAATTGCCTATATTTAAAATTCAAGATTTCCTTCATATGAAAATTTTCTTTTTATTTTTTTGGAGAAAATTGAGAATCTTTACAAAATAAGTCATGGTGTCCTTAGAGGCTAAAGTGTATTTGAAATAAAGGCAAAAAAGAGGGCTAGGCATTGTCGTTGTGTATTTTAAGGCCTACACAGTGACTATGCCTTGCCATAACTGTAGAACTTCCATTCTATAATTTATTTAGTATAAAGTATGGAGTATTTTGTTCGATGTGGGACCATGTCCTATTTCCTTTTGACAACGAGATTTTTTTTTTTAGGGTTCATTATTTATTGATTCATTCCATATCTCTTTTAGAATATGAGGATAGTCTATCGAATGGACTTTCACCGATCAGAATATAAGGATAGACAAAATGGACTTTCGCCGATCAAACGCCTCGAAGTCGTTTGATATGCCCAGAGGACTTTTGGTAGCTCTTTTAGCCACATGTCCTTACGTTTCTCTAGCTTCTTTCAGACGCATTCGAAGATGGTCCAATTAATTATCTTTGCCTGGCCATTGCCCTGTGGGTAGGATCTGGCTGGATGCATTCGAAGATGGTCCAATTAGTTATCTCTGCCTGGCCGTTGCCCTGTGGGTTTGATCTGGCAGAGAATTTCTAGTTAATCCCATATTTTTTGAAGAACTTGTCTAGCGGCTGGTTGTCAAAGTTTGTGGCATTATCCATGATAATGGATTCCAGCAGCCCAAACCGGCAGATGATATTGTTCTAGATAAAGCTTTTGACCTGAACATAGGTGACTGTTGCATACGCCTCCGCCTCAACCCACTTTGTGAAGTAGTCAGTGGCTAGGAGTACGTATTTTTTGCTATTGGCAGCAGTTGGGAGAGGCCCTACTTGATCCATCCCCCATTTTGCAAATGGCTAGGGGCTAGCCATAGTTGTCAAGTCTTTTAGGGGCTGGTGTGGTATACAAGTGTGCCGTTGGCACTTATCACACTTCTTGGCATACTTTTCAGTTTCTCTTGCCATGTATAACCAGAAATATTCCTCCGTAAGGACTTTTTGGGCCAGTGAACGTCCCCCTGAGTGATTTCCACATACCCCTTGATGAATTCTAAAGAGTATCTCCCTTGCTTCCACAAGGGCACACATCTCAAGTACGGCCCTAAGAATGACCTTCTATAGAGGTGTTCGTCGATCATGGAGTATCTAGCGGAGTTCATTCTAATTCTCCATGCGTCCTCTTTTGAGTCTGATAACACCCCGTCTAAGAGATAGGCTTTGTGGGATCTATCCAATTGGGTTGGCTCTGAATGACTAGCACCTCTTGTTGGGGATGTGTGCTGGGTTCTTGCAAGGACTCGATTGGAACTATTCTGATCAGATCTGGATAGGCCACCGAGGCAAAAAAATACAAGCTTGTCGGCATTCAGGTTTAGATCTCTTGAGATTTGGGAGATTCTGACTTAATCGAACCCCGTAAGCAACTTTCACACCAGATCTCGGTAGGCTTTCATCCGATCATCTTTTGGTAGGAAGTCTCCACTGACCTATTTCACAATTAGCTGAAAGTCACTAAAAACTTGTAAGTTTTTTACCTGAAGTGTTTGCGCCAATCTCAGTTCTGCTAAGAGGACTTCATACTCAGCTTCATTATTTGATGCGAGGAATTCCAGGTGGATTGCCTGTTGCAGGGCTGTTCTGTCTGGGGTTTGGATCTCCACACCTACAGCTGAACCTATTTGTATTGACGACCCATTAACGAATAGTCTCTATTCAGGATGGGACTGAAATTCTGTCTCCTCATCACTTTCAGGTTCATATTCTAGCAAGAAGTCTGTAACTGCCTGTCCTTTTATAGCGGTTCAAGGTTCTTAGCTTATTTCGTAAGCACCCAGCTCTATCGCCCACTTGGCTACACTTTTCGACTAATCAGGCTTATGAAAGATCGCTCTGATCGAGAGTTTAGTTGGGACAACGATCGAGTGAGCCTCGAAGTAATACCGAAGCTTCCTCTTTGCCTGGATTAGGGCTAGAATAATCTTCTCCATGTTTGAGTACCTTCGTTCTGCCTCAGCTATGGTCTTGCTTGAGTAGAATACCGAGTACTTTTTTTGTCAAGTTCTTTGATCAAGATGGCACTGGTGGCCATTAATGATACCACGAGATATAAGTATAGAGATTCTCCAACATAAGGTGCTAAGAGCGTTGGTAGCTGGATTAGATAATGTTTTAGCCTTGCTAAGGCTTCACTTTGTTTAGTCCCCCATACTTCTCTTTGTCCGACAGCCAAGAGATGAATATATTCAGAGCGGCAATGTGTCTTGTTAGGATCTGAACATCCCTGTGAGTTTTTGATTCCTCATTTTAGATAAGGGCCTTCACCTGAACTAGGCTTGCCTCTATCCCTGTTCAATTCACGATGTGCCTAAAGAATTGTCCTAAGGAAATGCTGAAGGTACATTTTGACAGGTTCAATCTCATATTATGGTTTCTCAGGGTATCAAATACTTCCTGTAGATGCTGCGCATGGTTTTCCCTCTTGGGGATTTTTACCACCATGTCATCTATATATACCTCAATTGTTTGGCCAATCAAGTCTTTGAAGACTTTGTTAATCAATCATTGGTAAGTTGCTCCTA
Organism: Cornus controversa; assembly: GCA_026545225.1. Lineage (NCBI taxonomy): Eukaryota > Viridiplantae > Streptophyta > Magnoliopsida > Cornales > Cornaceae > Cornus > Cornus controversa. Next base: position 34,238,537 of record CM048853.1, read on the forward strand.
CATTCTTGAGTCCAAACGACATCACCTTATAATAGTAAGTTCCATTTTTAGTAATAAAGGAAGTTTTTTCCTAATCAGCCGGATTCATCGGGATCTGGTTGTATTCTGAGTATGCATCAAGGAATGTCAGTCATTCGTACTTAGTTGTGGTATCGACCATCTAATCAATTTTTGGCAAAGGGAAACTATCCTTGGGGTAGGCTTTATTTAGATTGGTAAAATCTATGCAGACCCTTCATTTGCCATTCTTTTTCTGAACCACCACTACATTCGAGAGCCAGTCTGGGAACCAAACTTCCCTGATGAACCCTGCTTTTAAAAGTCGATCTACTTCCAAAGTGATGATCTGATTCTTTTCTGGGGTGAACCTTCTCTGCTTCTGCTTGATAGGTGAAAAATTGGGGTTGACGTTGAGTACATAACACGACACTGAAGGGTCTATGCCAGGCATGTCTGTGTGGTCCCAGGCAAAAATGTCAACGTTCTCTCTTAGCAGTTGTATCAACTACGCTATGTCTATTTGGCATAAAAGGTCCTTAAATTGGTGGGATCTTTACCAGGAATGATCTCTACCTTCTCGAGAGCTTCCTTGGTTAGACTTTCCTTTTTCCTTTCCTGAGGAATGCCTTTTGGTAGAAAATTATGTGATTACTATTTGGTCGGCTATCCCTGCCCTGCTTTTCCCTTCAGCATAAGGGCATAACACCTTTTGGCAGCAACCTGATCTCCTATGATGTCGACTTTATGGTTGTCTTGATTTGTAGCCTGACTGATTCGAGTAATTAGGTTCTTCGGGGTGTCTTAACGCCTAGTGCCCTAAAGTCATTTGGTTTGGGAGTCACTGACTGAAAGCTTGCTACATGGATCTTTCAAAAAGCTTAATAGATCAAGACATTGCACAACTAATAAAGCAATGAAAAAAAAAGAATGAAAAAAAAATAAATGAAAAAGTTATGTATTCATGTTTGGAAGTATGATTTCAATAAGGGGAGCTAGTAAGTTGAAGGGGTATGTGCCTTAATATATTCGGAGCTAGGTTATGCCACATGAGATGACTACTAGTTCACTTTTCACGAGGGGACTAGAGTTGATTATTTGGAGATATGTTGATGTAAATTATGCATGGGGTCCATTGATTTGAATTGTGAAATTTGAAAGTTTGAAATTATTCTTGAATGCAAGTTTGTAACTATATATTGTAATATTCTTATTGATTAATGTTGAAATAGAATTTTGAATGTTTGTGGGTAACATTTCTGGAAACCCTCACGGGACTATACTCGTCTACTAGGGGGAACCTAGCGGTTTAAAGGCTTATTGCATATGCTAAATGCAATCGTTTCTCCCACGAAAGTGGAGTTGGGTAATTTAGTTAGTATTTGTTAGTTTTCTTTGTTTTAGTTTTATTTTATTCTATTGCTAAGGGACTAGCAATATGTAAGTTTGTGGGTGTGATCGGCATTGAATGTTACGCATTCTAGCCTCTTAACTTGCATATTTTATTATCTTAATAATAGATTATTTTGTGATTTTACTTCGATTTTGTATTTACTATATTTTCAGGGCCTTAATAATTATTTCAGTTAAAACCATGATTTTAGCCCTAACTAAGCATCAATGGTTTGATTGTTTTAATTATTGAGGACCTTTATATACATGCATAGATTGTATAATTTAGAGAATTTTTATTATAGAATTAAGCAATAAAAGTCTTATAACTTCAGTTTCAATGATTTCCTATCTTGTCTTAGATATTTAGTTGTTGTTATTGAACTCAATCTCTCTTATTTTCTGTGATCATGAGAGCGATTATTGCACAATGGTAATCACTGAATATATCATTATATGCTTTGATGGATTATGCCTAGAGAAGATGAACCATACTGCACCCTAGATTAGAGTAGTTAGGCAGATGGCCCATGTCAATCGAAGATAGTCCATGACTTAGCCTTAATCATATGTTATCTTCTTGACGGATGAAGGTGAGCTTGTAACCACCAACACCACTTATGCATGGTATATTTCCCCATAGTTAATTCAATTGACCATTGATTATAGAGTTAGTAGTGAAGTCAAACACCCTAGATTTATCTCATACTATCTTCACTCTCTATCTAAATTTAATTACAATTAATTTCATATTCCAACTTATTCAGACCATAATCCCTGAGGTTCGACACCCCTTTCGATAGCCCTATTCTGTAAGGAATTCGTTCTATTGCAAAGTGTGGTAATTTTAATTGAGACGCACTCACACACGAATCAATTTTTGGCGTCGTTGCAGGGGATTATCTATTTGATTGATTGGATTTTACAGAATTAATTTTAATTGGATTTTTAGTTTACGAAATTTTTATATTTTGTTTTTAATTTTGTTTTTGTTTTCTTTTCAGATTCTTTTTATTAATATATGCAAGGTTGTCGTTCTGTGGTTGACCCTTTGATACCTCTTGTTTTAGAGCCTGAACGTACTCTCAGACAACAGAGGAACATCCATGTTGATACCATTGTGCAAGAGGAAGAATTTATTGAAGACATGGCGGAAGAAAGGAATAACAACCTTGTTTCTAATGCTGCTGGAGAAAGGGCTAGATTGCTCAAGGACTACTATGTTCTTGAGACATACACTTCACCAGCTAGTTTTCAACTACCCAATGTCACAGCACAGAATTATGAGATCAAGTCCAGTATTATTCAGATGCTACCATCCTATTTTGGGCTGACTCAAGAAGACCCTTACAAGCATCTAGATGAATTCATTGAAGTGTGCTCAACTACCAAAATCCACAACTTCTCTGAAAATGGTTTCAGAATGAGACTTTTTCAATTCTCCCAGAAAGATAAAGCAAAGTATTAGTTCAATTCTCTTCCGGTAGGTTCTATCACGACTTGGACTCAAATGCAACAAGAGTTCCTTAAAAAGTATTTTTCGATAGGGAAGACCAATATGAGGGGGAACAATTTTATGAGATATGAAAAAGATTCAAGGACCTTCTTAGGAAGTGTCCTCATCATCAAGTTTCTAAGTGGCAATTAGTATATAGTTTTCATGAAGGGCTGACGGAAGCCATCAGACAGATGGTTGATGCGTTTTGTGGAGGTACTTTTTTGTTGAAGAGTGAAGAAGAGGCATTGACCTTATTTGAAAATCTTAGTGACACTCTCTACAACATGTGTCCTCTACTCGTTCTAGCAGACTTGCCACTATAAGGAAGACTGATAGGATTTTTGAGGTTGGTGCTTCAGAAGCTATGCCAACCGACATTGATTTAATTGCACAGAAGGTAGCAGCAATTATGGGTGCCAGTCAAGCTCTTTCTACTTCAAATTCTTCATTGTTAGGCCCTTGTGAATTTTGCTCTAGTCCTATGCATAATGTGAACAATTGTCCTTCAATTAGGAAATTCTCTGAGGTTCAACATGAGCAAGTCCAAGCTGCATTCACTGGACCAATGAATCATCCACGAGGTAATACTTACAATCTTATATGGAGGAATCATCCTGTTTTTCTTACAGTAATCGGGGTAGTAATGCAACTAGCATATCAACCTAGGAATTTTGTACCTCAATAGTAATATCAAACACAAGTTCCTATGGCACAAAGAATTTCTGCTATTGAAGACAAGCTGACACTCACCTTAGCAAAATTTGATAAGCTCGATTCCATTATAGAAATAGTGCAAGCTACTGCAGCAATAGTACAATCTACAGTTCATCTACTACACTTTCATTCTCAATCTATTGCCAAACTAGAATCTCAGTTTGGACAGCTTACTAATTCATTGAGTAGAAGAGAAGAAGGGAAGCTCCCTAGTCAACCAGTTGCTAATCCAAGAGGGATGCAAGCTTCCACAAGCAACCCACACCATGAGCAGGTTCAAGCCATTACCACTTTGAGGAGTGGGGAAATAAATGATAACAAGATGGGGGAAAAGAAGGAAGAAGAAAAAGTGACCACAAGTCCAAGTGCTGAAATTTCTTATGAGCCCAAGGCTCCTTTCCCATAACGTTTCCTTGAAGAATATAAATTGGGGAAGTAAGGGGACAAGCTGCATGACATAATGGAGGTGTTTCAATAAGTAAAGATTAATTTGTCACTCCTTGATGCCATCAAGTAAATTCCTCCTTAAGCTAAATTTTTGAAGGACTTGTGCACTCAGAAAAGGCGTTCTAAAAGTCATGTGCCAAAGAAAGTGATGCTGCCACAACAAGTGAGTTCTATAATTCAGCAGTGCACTCCTCCCAAGTATAAAGATCCTGGTACTCCAACTATCTCATGCATCATTGGAGAGCACCATGTTAATAAAGCTCTTCTTGATTTGGGTGCAAGTGTGAATTTGCTACCCTGTTCAGTGTACTTACAATTGGGCTTGGGAGAATTGAAGCCTACCTCGGTGGTATTATAATTTGCAGACAGATCAACAAAGCAACGTCGTAGGATCATTGAAGATGTGCTCATTAAAGTGGATAAGTTCTACTTTCCAGTTAACTTCATTATACTTGACACTGAGCCAGTTCATAACCCAAGGAGGCATATTCCACTAATCCTCAGTCAACTTTTCTTAGCTACTGCTGATGCTTGCATAAATTGTAGGTCGGGGATCATGGATATTTCATTTGGCAACATGAAGGTTAAGCTTAATATTTTCAATGCTGTTGAGAACCCTCTAGATTAGACTAATATTTTCTTCATAGATTCTGCGGATGTGTCTGAGCCTACAGATGAAATAGAGGTTCAAGAGAAACAAAGGGAAGAGAATGTACTAAAAGATCAATTTTCTACAATTGTGATAAATTCTGTATGTGCTACACCAACCAAATCACTTTAGGGTGAGCAATTGTTTGGAGTATCCGATAACTCTTTGCCATGGTGTGCAGATATCGTGAATTATTTGGCCACGGGAAAAGTACCACGAGATTGGCCCAAGCAAGAGCGTGATAGATTCTTCTCTAAAGTTCATCATTACTTTTAGAAGGATCCAAAATTATTTAAATATTGTCCAGATCAGATTATTCGATGGTGTGTCCCGGACCATGAGTTTCAAGATGTTCTCAAGTTCTGCCATTCATTAGGATGTGGAGGTCACTTTAGTGCAAGAAAGACAGCAGCGAAGGTACTTCAATGTGAATTTTTTTGGCCTTCTCTGTTTCATGATGCCTATGTTTTTTGTAAAACTTGTGATCGATGTCAAAGATTGGGTTCGATGTCAAGACGAGATATGATGCCAATAAGCCCCATTCTGGTGGTTGAAATTTTTGATGTTTGGGGAATTGATTTCATGGGACCCTTTCCGCCCTCTTTCGGCTACGATTACATTCTGGTTGGTGTGGATTATGTCTCCAAATGGGTAGAGGTCATTGTCACTCGAACCAATGACCACAAGGTGGTAATCAAGTTCATGCACGAAAATATTCTTAGTCGATTCGAGATTCCTCGAGCCTTGATCAGTGATGGTGGTTCTCACTTTTGCAATAAATTCTTGAGAGGTTTGCTTGCGAAATATTCAATGACATATAAGGTGGCAACGCCTTACCATCCTCAGACAAGCGGGCAAGTGGAGCTTTCCAATTGAGAAATTAAGCATATTCTTGAGAAGACAGTGAGACCGGATAGAAGAGATTGGTCATTACGGTTAAGTGAGGCACTATGGGTGTATCGAACTGCTTATAAGACTCCTATCAATATGTCTCCATATCGGTTGGTCTATGGGAAAGCATGTCATCTTCCAGTAGAGATCAAGCACAAGGCACTTTGGGCAATCCAAAAATTCAATTTCAATGCAAAAAGAGCTGGAGAAGAGAGAAAGTTACAATTGAATGAATTGGAAGAATTAAGACGTGATGCTTATGAAAGTTCACAAATTTACAAAGAAAGGACAAAGGCGTTCCATGATAGACATATCTCATAGAAGTCTTTCTCTCCAGGTGATAAAGTGTGGCTCTTCAATTCAAAGCTTTGGTTGTTTCTCGAGAAATTACGTTCAAGGTGGGATGGACAATTCCAAATGATTTCAGTTTTTCCTCATGGTGCTGTGAAATTTTAGAGTTTTAAAGATAATACTTTGATGAAAGTTAATGGGCAAAGGTTGAAGCATTGTGTAGAAGGATTTGCGCCAACAAGAGATGTAGAGTCCGTCGACTTGGCGAATCCCGTCTATCCGACATAATTCCTTCGGAGAGTTGATCGTCGCCTACAGACGTTAAATTGTAGAATTTGTATGTATTTCTATCCTTTAATTTCTTTAGTTTTCTTTGATTTTAATTTTTAGTTTAAGTTTTCTTAATTTTTCTTTCAATTTTAGTTACGTTTTGATGTGTTTTTTTGAGTTTTTGATGTATAAGTTACTTCCAGAGGATGCCAAGAGGTGTACCAAGGTCTTTGGACTCAAAACGGGTGAAAAAATGAGCTCTCGGTCAACCTTGGGTGATAGAGACCCTAAAAATACACGTCCCGGTCGACCTTGGGCGATGGAGGCTCAACAGGCATCAGCAGGGGGGATCGATCGCCCATTTGAGGGGGGATCGATCGCCCCCATTTTTCCCCAAATTGGGAGAGCAACTAGCTGGGCGATCGATCGCCCAGCCCTGGGGGGATCGATCGCCCAAGCATGAATAGGGGTTGGCCGAAAATTCTCTCTATATATGGGCTCCCTCTTCAACTATGATGCTACTACTTGCTTCTTTGACAACTTTGTGATCCAATTTGACTCCTACTTCAACTGGGAATATATTTTCTTTAATTTATGATTCTTATACAAGTATTTATCATTGATCATCATCAACATCAACATCAAAACCGGATTGATCATCACTAGTTCTCAAGAAAAATCTTACTTTCTCAAGTTCTTCTTCAAAGTAAGTAGAGTTTTTATTTTCCAAAATTGTGCTAATCTTTTTGAGGATTTTTGAAGTCCAAGTTTGGGGGACATAATTGGTGCATTGAATTGTTCAATTTGGGGTGGAAAAATTGTCAAAAGAAGAGGTTGATGGAGAAACTTTTATTGTGCACGCCAAGTGTTTGATTTAATTCCTCAACCAAGCCTTTTCTATTTCTATGGCACCAAAGAGAGCAAGTCAGCAAGGTGCTTCAAGCTTGCGCAATCCTCGCCGAGCACGACATGATCCAACATCCGTTTCCTTAAGATCTCGCCGAGATAGAATTCATGAGAGATGGCATTCAAGAGCCTTAAATTTTGAAGGGACGTTTGACATTGCTGAACTGTATGCTATATTTTTCGAGACACGATAGGGGATTTCTGACATCCGTTGTTGTCGGTCGGCTTCAATTTTTGTTCCATTATCTACTACTATATACCTGAGGCTCGTCGAAGTCTTTTGTCAAAATTTAATGCCAAAACCCGATAAGCGGGGTGTGCTTATTTCTTCAGTGGATGGAACGCGAGTTTAGATTGATATGTCTTCGATTGCTATTGCCATGGGCTGTCCTCATGAATGCCTGGCTAATTTGACCAATATCTACACTCCTTTACCCGATGATTTGTCGGTGGGTAATTTGGTTGCACCTCTGTGTGCTAACCAATTCTCCGGGCCAAAGCGTAATGCAGCTTCAAAGTCTTCTACGCCGAGTCATTTATGATTCCTTGATGCTGTTTTGTACAAGAATATGTTTTCCATTGGACATAAAACTGAGAGGCATCAAGAGCTCCTTAGAGCTTTATATGCTATACATTCTCGGCATTGGCTATCATTCCCACAGATTGTCTGGGGCCAAATTGAAAAGTTTTATGCAAAGGTTGTGGCTAAGGCACCGAACAGTGCAAGTGACTGGGAGTTTTCGTTCCCTATTATTATTCATCAGTTACTTATTACAGAGGGATATGCAGTCAATAAAGACGAGCTTGCTTTTCCACAAGATATTCACTGTAGCACACATGATTAGAATCTGAGCCAATCTCATATACATCAAAGAGTCATAGCTACGCGAGGTGAAGTATCTTGATTGGCTCAAGGAGGGGAAGCTGTGGACATATCACTATCAGTAGAAGATCCAAAGGAGATGGAAGTAGAAGAAGAAGATGTCCATGCACAAGCTGGTGGATATGATTATCATTATTTAGAGGGGCAGATTACTGGGTTGACCGCCCAGTTTGGCACCTTACAGACTGAGGTTTCCACACAGTTTGGAGCTATGTGGACCGAGATGGCGGATCACTTCCGTGAGACTCGCCAGGATCAATTAGAGATGAGGAGGATCCTGCGTGCATTGATGCGCCAAGCCAACCTGGATCCAGACGCTCAGTCACCACATTCTCCTTGATTTTTCGGAGGTAACTATCTTTTGTATTTTTCTTTTTATTTTTATTTTTATTTTTCTTTTCTTTATTTTATTTTTTATATATTATTTTTTTCTTAGTTTCAAAAAAAGAAATAAAATAAAATAAATTCTATTTCATATTTATTTTCACCCATGCTATTTCACTTGATCTTTGGGGTATAGTGGTTTGTTTTGACAGGTTATAACATCCAAGTTTGGGGGTTTGCTTGCTTTGCCTTCATCCAACTTGGTGTGCTCTATTTTCTTACCACTACTTCTCCGAATTCATGGTAACATCGTTCTTACTCTTCTCTATGCTTTTATTAGGTGTACATTGGGGACAATGTACAGTTTAAGTTTGGGGGTGAGGCGATGCCTTATTTATGTGCTTTATTGCAATATGGGAGAAATTTTTGTGAAATTCTTCTTGTTTTAGGATTTTTGTTTATTTTATTTTCTTAGTTTGTTTATTTTATTTTATTTTGTTTTGTTTTTAGATAGGATGTTTTTACATTATTCAAAGGGATTAGTACCTTATATAGGTGCTTAACTTGTAATTCTTGAGTATGTTTTAAATTTTTGGAAACTATGGTTTAAATTAAGTGGTTTTAATCATGGTTTGCATTGATATGCTTTGGAGTAATTAGTTTTAGTTTCCTCACATGCACAGACACACTAGCATAATCTTGTGAGGTATAAACTTTGGTTTTGAGTTATTGTGTTACATATGCTTGATATTAATTAGTATCTCTTGAGAATGAGTACCGATGATGTGTTTACTTGACTTAAAGGGGAAAAAAAGAAGAAAAAAAATGTGATGAATAAGCAAATCAATTTTATCTTTTCATGAGTAACCGGGCCTCTATACCTCAGGAAGCACGGAGTGTTTGCATCAAAAGTGAAAGGGTGAGAAAAGATGAGCATTGGTTGTCTTGATTTGTAACTTGACTGATTCGAGTAATTAGGTTCTTCGGGGTATCTTAATGCCTAGTGCCCTAAAGCCATCTGGTTTGGGAGTCATTGACTGAAAGCTTGTTACATGGATCTTTCAGAAAGCTTAATAAATCAAGACATTGCACAACTAATACAGCAATGAAAAAAAAATAAAAAAGTCATTTATTCATGTTTGGAAGTATGATTTCAATAAGGGGAACTAGTGAGTTAAAGGGGTATGTGCTTTAATATATTTGGAGCTGGGTTATGCTACATGAGATGACTGCTAGTTCACTCTTCACGAGGGGACTAGAGTTGGTTATTTTAAGATATGTTGATGTGAATTATGTGTGGGGACCATTGTTTTGAATTATGGAATTTGAAAGTTTGAATTTATTCTTAAATGCAAGTTTGTAACTATATATTGTAATCTTCTTCTTGGATTAATGTTAAAACATAATTTTGAATGTTTGTGGGTAATATTTCTAGAAACCCTCACGAGACTAAACTCGTCCACTAGGGGGAACCTAGGGGTTTAAAGACTTTTTGCATATGCTAAATGCAATCGTTTCTCCCACAAAAGTGGAGTTGGGTAGTTTAGTTAGTGTTAGTTAGTTTTCTTTGTTTTAGTTTTATTTTATTCTATTGCTAAGGGACTAGCAATATGTAAGTTTGGGGGTATGATAGGCGTTGAATGTTGCGCATTCTAGCCTCTTAACTTGCATATTTTATTCTCTTAGTGATAGATTATTTTGTGATTTTACTTCGTTTTAGTGTTTTCTGTATTTTCAGGACCTTAATGATTATTTCAGTTAAAACCATGATTCTGCGCTTTTAAAGATAACATGCAACAAGGTTAGATGAAGCCTACATCAAATAGATCTATTCAACTCTTTATTTCAACTCAAATCAGCCCATGCAAGAGGTCCAAGAGAATTACAGCTGCTTAAGAAGGTTACAAGCCTGAAGCCCAATTCTGCGCTTAATACAATTTTAATCCCGTTTTGGAAAACAGACTAGAAGTGTTATTTCCCAGTCTCAAATCGACTTAATTTTCATTTAGGTTGAACGAAATTTGATTCTGCATACTTTTGTATTTCACGAGAATTCCGTGAATCGGACTTCTAGTGGGTCAAAAGTTGGGCCGAACATCAGTAGGAAAAATCCACCTAATTAGTGCTGTGGGAAAACCTAATTAAACCTAATTAATTCCTAATTGGATTAGGACTTTGGTGTATTCTCTTGGGGCAATAAGTGGTGAATTGAAGGCTGGTTTTGAGAGAGTTTAGAGAGCCTTTGTACAGAATTGAAGACATACTTTGCAGAGCTTTAGAGTGGAGAACCATTGGAGAACAAAGTCTTACGAATAATTCATGAAGATGATGCCTTCTTTCTCAACCGTTGAAGCATCTTCTTTTACCATGAGCGGCTAGTTCATCCACTAGGGTTTTGATGTAGCTCTAACTAAGTATCAATGGTTTGATTATTTTAATTATTGGGGACCTTTATATACATGCATAGATTGTATAATTTAGAGAATTCTTATTATAGAATTAAGCAATAAAAGTCTTATAAATTCAGTTTCAATGATTTCTTATCTTGTCTTAGATATTTAGTTATTGTTATTGAACTCAATCTCTCTTATTTTCTGTGATCATGAGAGCGATTATTACACAATGGTAATCACTGAATATATCATTATACGATTTGATGGATTATGCCTAGAGAAGATGAACCATATTGCACCTTAGATTAGAGTAGTTAAGCAGATGGCCCATGCCGATCGAAGATAGTCCATGATTTAGCGTTAATCATATGTTATCTTCTTAACGGATGAAGGTGAGCTTGTAGCCACCGACACCACTTATGCATGGTATATTTCCCCATAATTAATTCAATTGACCATTGATTGTGGAGTTAGTGGTGAAGTCAAACACCCTAGATTTATCCCATACTATCTTCACTATCTATTTCCTTTGTTTTATTTAATTTGCTTTTTAATTAGTTTAAATATAAAAATCAGATTTTTTCTCTTTCTAAATTTAATTAGAATTAATTCCGTACTCCAACTCATTCAGACCATAATCCGTGAGGTTCGACACCCCTTTCGATAGCCCTATTCTGTAAGAAATTCGTTCTATTGCGAAGTGTGATAATTTTAATTGAGACGCACTCACACACGAATCACCTATCCTTCAAGGATTTGTTCTATTGCAAGTGGTAAATTATAAATTGCGAGTAGCGCAACCGCACACAACAGTTACTTTTAGAGGGGTGACCTTTGAAAACTTCTCTGCAGATAAAGGAATATGAATAATTCACTGTGTGTATTCTTCTCCTTGAGGAGGATTTAAATAGTACACAAATAATTACGAAGAAGGAAATAAATTAAATGCAAATAATCAACTCCTATAACTATGTTAATTACACATAATCAACACCTACTCAACTCCTATAATTATGATAATTATACATAATCAGCACATGTCCTATAACTATGCTAATTACACATAATCAACACATGTCCTATAACTATGCTAATTATCTATATATGCCAACATTCCCCCTCAAGCTGGAGAATAAATGTCCCGGAGTCTCAGCTTGGCAAGAGCAGAATTCAACACTTTGTTAGAGACTCCCTTAGTCAAAATATCAACAAGTTGATCCTTGGTCCTCACATAGGGAGTGCAAATCACACTTTCTGTTAACTTCTCTTTGATAAAATGTTTGTCAATCTCAACATGTTTAGTCCGATCATGTTGCACATGATTATGAGCAATGCAAATAGCTGCATTTTTATCACAATATAGCTTCATGGGACTTTGACAAGCAATCCTAAATCATCCCAATAGGATCTTCAACCATAATAATTCACACACTGTGGGCCATAGCTTTGAATTCAGCCTTGGCACTAGACATGGCCATAACCGATTGCTTCTTACTCTGCTAAGTAACTAGATTGCCACCCACAAATGTGCAATATCCTTTAGTTGATCTTTGATTCAAAATAGAACCCACCCAATTGACATCTATATAGTCCTCTACTATAGAGTGATCATGTTTTGAAAACAAAAGGCCCTTACCAGGTGCTGATTTCAAGTATTTGAGTATCTTCTCTACTGCCTGCATATGAACTTCACGTGGCTTATGCATGAACTGACTGACAACACTCACTGCATAAGTTATATCTGGTCATGTATGAGTTAAATATATTAGTTTTCCAACCAACCTCTGATCTCTCTGTCAATAGGTGTATCATCAGTTTGTTCACCCAATTTATGATTCTGTTCAATAGGAGTATCCACAAGCTTGCAGGCTAACATCTCTGTCTCAGTTAAAAGATCAAGTACATACTTTCTCTATGAAACAAAGATTCCTTGCTTTGAGCTAGACATTTCAATACCTAGAAAATACCACAGGACACCCAAGTCTTTAATTTCAAATTCCTTGGCTAAATGTAGCTTTAGTCTCCTAATCTCCTCAGTATCATTCTCGGTTATGATGATATCATCCATATAGACAATAACAACTGTAATTCTACCCCCCTGAGAGTGTTGAAGGAATAACATATGATCTGCTTGACTAGGACGATATCCATACTTCTGCATATCTTGTGAAAATTTACCAAACCATGCTCTAGGAGACTGTTTCAAGCCATATAATGATTTCCTTAGTTTGCATACTTTTCCCTTTTTGGTACTTTCATCACTACCTAGAGGAATGTCCATGTACACTTCCTCCTCTAGATCGCCATGAAGGAAAGCATTCTTTATATCAAACTGTTGGAAAGTCCACTCTAGGTTAACTGCTAAAGATAAAAGAACCCGAATAGTGTTCATCTTCGCAACTGGAGCAAACGTTTCTTGATAGTCAATGCCATATGTCTCAGTATAGCCCTTTGCCACCGATCTTGCCTTATCAGTCAATTAACCTATCTGCATTATGCTTTATATTAAACACCCATTTGCAGCCAACAGTTTTCTTCCCTTTCGGTAACTCCACTAACTCCCACGTAGAGTTTTTTCAAAGAGCTCTCAATTCCTCAACCATTGCATCTTTCCACCTTGGATTGTCAAGTGCATCCTGAAATTTTTTAAGAATAGATACAGAAGACAACTGATGGGCAAAAACCTTAAAGGATGGTGAGATACGATGGGAAGACATAAAACTTGAAATAGAATATTTATATTTTGACTGACAAGTACGAAGTGATTTTCTCAAAGCAATAGGCAATTCTAAGTCATTAATAACATTAGAATCATTGGAAGCATTAGGATTTACAGAACTATTATCAACAAAAGAGAATGAAGATTTAACAGACTCTACCTCGGGATTATCTGTTATTAGGGTAGACTGATCATTTTGCTCAAGAGGTACCTTTTCTCTTCATAGATATACCTACTCAAATGGAGACATATGATGACCATTCAGAGGGAGAGTCAGAAAACCACCTTCTATTTTTTCATTTTTTCTATTTTCACTATCCAATTCAAACATCGGCACAATATAAGACTTTTTTTCACTACTCAAGGTCTCCCCCTAAAGAGAAGTCGTTGAAGCAAGACTACAAAAATAAGCTTGTTCCTCATGAAAAGTAACATCCATAGATACAAAGAATTTTTTTGATGGGGGGTAATAACACTTGTAACCCTTCTGAGTAGCAGAATAATCGAGAAAAATGCATTTGAGGGAACGAGGGTTAAGCTTACCACTGTGATGAATATGAACAAAGTGTACACAATCAAAGACTCGAGGAGGAAGATGATTAACAATAAATGGCAAGCAAGAAGTAGTGAAAACCTGAAGTGGAGTTTGGTATTAAATAACTCTAGAAGCATTCGATTGATCAAATAGGCTGTTGTGAGAACAGTCTCCCCCCAATATGACTTTGGTATTGTCATGGATAGAAGTAGAGAATGGGATACTTCAAGAAGATGATGATTTTTCCGTTCGGCTACTCCATTTTGTTGAGGGGTATCGGTGCAAAATGTTTAATGGATAATGCCATGATCAAAAAAATAGGACTTGAGACCAGAATAAATCTATTGACCGCCATTATCAGAGCGGAAGACTTATATTTTTGAATTATATTATGTATGGATCATTTGATGAAATGACTTAAAAATAAAGAAAACTTCACTTTTTTTCTTCATTAGATAAACCCAAGTAACTCAGGAGTAGTCATCAATTAATGTGACAAACCATTTAGAACCTGAAAGATTAGTCATGCGGGAAGGACCCCAAACATCACTATGAACAAAAGCAAAAGGAATGACACTTTTATTAATACTTAATAGAAAAGGTACCCGATGATGTTTAGCAAGTTCACAAGTTCCACATTGAAATTGAGAAACATCAACAGCAGAAAATAAAGAGGAAAACAATTTTTTTAAATAATAAAATGATGGATGTTCTAAACGCTTGTTCCATAACCAAATGTCACGGGATGAACCAGTAGTGGATTGCATAACATAAACTGAGGTTGAAGCAACTGGTGAGATAGAGGTCACCTCTTTCACTACTATCACCAATCCTCGCCCCCGTCCTAAGATCCTGAAATATACAATGAGTGTCAAAAAATGTGATAGAATAGTTTAAGGTTTTAGTAAGTTGACTGATAGACTGCAGATTATTGGACAATCTAGGGACATGAAGAACATTAGAAAGGGACAAATAATTAGAAAGTGAGATTGAACCTTCACTAGCCACATGGGTTGGTGAACCATCAGCAGTTGTGATGCAAGTTTTAGAAGGTGAGGAATATCATGAGAAAAAATAAGATGTAGAGGTCATGTGATCAGTTACCCCTGTATCTATAACCCAAGAGTCTGAGGAAGACTTACCGGATACTTTAAAACAACGACCAAAATTACCTAAAGACGTGGCTAAAGAACTGGACCCTTTAGTAGATAGCAAGTGAGCACACTCCTGAATCATTTGTTCCATCTAAGTAGAAGAAAACTTAGCAGACTGGTCACTATTCTGATCATTGGAAGAGGTAATAATAATCCTTGGAACTAGAACGACTCCCTTTTCTGCCCTCACCTTCACCTTTGTCACCATTTTTTCCCAAGGCGAATAACCATTGAGTTTAAAGAATTGCTTTCTCACATGTCTAGTTTGGTTACAATAATCACAAACTAAAGAATCTTTATCATCAGATTTAGTAGTTTTAACTACATTACCAAATGTTGCAGTTGGTGGAGGATTGGGCTGATGTACTAATGGTGCCCGAGGTGGTCGACTTGTGCTGGAAATCAAAGCAGATCATTCTGGAGAGGTGGCATGAGCATAGCAGATCGACGGAGGGCCTGGGTACACACATAAGCATAAGCCTCATGCAAAGAGGGAAACGGGTCTTTTGTAAGCACCTGAGTCCTTACTGTGTCCAGATCCAGGTTAAGGCCAGCAAGAAACTCAAAAACACGTTCTTTTGCAATTCGCTTATTCAACAAAATGGTATCAATAGCACATTCCATTTCACAAGGTTGGTAATAGTCGAATTCTTGCCAGAAAGCTTAGAGGGCATTGTAATATGCCTCCAATGTCTTTCCCAGTTGAGTAGTAGCCTGAATACAACGCTTCAACTCATAAATCTGTGCCTCATTTCCTCCCACAAAATAAGTTTGAGATACTGCATCCCAAATATCTTTAACGGACTTGAGCCGCATATATCCAGGACTAAGATCGGAGGTCATAGTTTGGAGGAGCCAAGAGCAGAGCATTGCATCTTCTGTAACCCAAGTTGTGAAAGTTGGGTCATTGATTATAGGTCGGGGTTTTTCCCCAGTAAAATACCTAAACTGGCCTTTGCCGGTAATATATATCTTCACAAAGTGACACCAAGCCAGATAATTGGTGCCATCAAGTTTATGAGGCATTAACTGAACATTCATTAGATCTTGATGCGATTGGAGGAATCCTTAGAGTCTGAGAATCAATCTTAGAAGTCACAGAAATTTTAATTTTGTCTGCCATGAAGTCAAATAAGGACAGCTAGTCTGTGGTGGTGGGCATGGCTATCGGCAGGTTCTGTGGTGTTAGGTAAAAAAAAAAAAAAGATCTGGTGTTTGGGTATTAAGGTGTATTTGCAAAACACCCTAAAAGAAAAAATTATGGTTTTAAAATTCCTCTCTAGAAAGCTCTGATAGCATGAAGACTTCTTTGGAGATAAAGGAATATGAATAATTCACTGTGTGTATTCTTCTCATTGAGGAGGATTTAAATAGTAAATAAATAATTATAGAGAAGTAAATAAATTAAATACGAATTAATAATCAAATCCTATAACTATGCTAATTACATATAATCAGCACCTAACATAATCAACACGTAATAAGCTCCTATAACTATGCTAATTACACATAATCAGCACATGTTCTATAACTATGCTAATTACACATAATCAGCACATGTTAATAACTATGCTAATTATCTATATACGTAAACAACCTTCTCCTTAATCTTCTATCTTTTCACAACCTCGGGAGCAGATGAGGATTGCGTGCGAGGTGGCCTTGCCTTGGTCACTTAGCTTTTGTTTTATTGCACTACAGTGATCAAAGTGGATTATTGCATTCTGGCTGCCTCATCCTCATCTATCATCAAGTACTTTTGGGCTCGGAAGTTCAGTTCGCCCATATCCTTCGGGACATTCTTTACTAAGGATCGATGGAAACCTTCTTTCGGAGAGATTGCTATCTTAAATGCTTCCACTGCAGCGGTCTGATGGCATTGATCTATCATGTACATCTCCAAGTTAAAACGGGTGAGGAAAGATTTCAACGTCTCCCCTTTGACTTGTCTCATAGTGAATAGCGAGGAGATCATCCTTTTGCGTTCCTAGTTTCCTGTATACTGGGCTACGAACAGATCGATCACATAGTTTATCAAAATTTGGTATCAAATGGGGTGGCTGTTGTTTGAACCAAAGCAGTGCTGGCCCAGACAGACTAGAAATGAAGATCTTACACATAAGTGCATCGCTTTCGACTTCCAGTGTCATCTTCAGTTGGTACTGGTAGATGTACTCTATCGAATCCATTTTCCCATCAAAGGTAGCGAATGTAGAGAGAGTGAACCCCCTTAGCCTTTTGGTTCTGACTATATCTTCGGTGAAGGGGGATTCGATTAACTTGGTGGTGGCAAGTGTTCGATTGGCTGGATAACTTTGTCACCCTTTAGCATGTCAATCTCCTGTTGCATCTGGATTCTCTACTCCTATGAGGCGCTCAGTGAGTGTTGCGCGAGCTAGCTCATTCGTTCCGTTGTCGCCTAGGGTTTTTTGCGCTTTCGACGAATTCCACCTTCCTGCAGATCTGCAATCTATTGACGTACATAGAGTATTGTTTTGTTGGGTTAACTGCTGAGCGCTAGGGCATGCCAACGGATCCCGAGCCTCCAATTATATGGGTGGCACCCTTCTTTGATTCTTGGGGGGTCGACCCAACTCTGCCACATCATAGGTATTTCTTCTTGTATTTATCATGGTTATCAGCTTCTTTTATTTGGAAAAATGACTAAACAATTTTCACAGACGACGCCAAAGTGTAGGTACAAAAAATTGTTCAACATATAATCATCAAACAACTCAATGCACACACCCAAAAATTATGAACATAATGCTTATAGAGAAAGAGAAATGATCTTGTGAGAGGTGGATTCGAGGATCATTTTTATTGATAGTTTCATGAATATTTATACAAGTAGGAATTCAAATCATTTTAGGACTTAAATTTTCTTGTTGACAGCTTATAACTTTTTTCTTAAGGAATTTGGATTCCTTTTTGAGTTGTAAGTTACTTTTGGTTTGGGCTGTTACGGCCTTGGGGTGGGGCGACTAGGCCCTGAACAATTAACGACCTATCCTTTTTGGGCTTTCTGCTGATACATTGGCTCAAGCCAACATGGGCCTGGTCCGTTTTCTGTATCAGTTTCACCCATTGGACCGAGTGTTAATTTTTCTCCTACAATTACTTAATGTGGATACAATAACATGTGGTTTACATGAGTTATGATTATAGATAAGACAAAATTACAAAATAAGTTTAAATAAATAAGAAATGAGGTAAAGTGCAAAAAAAAACCTCTAAACTATGTCCAAATTTACTAATAATCAATCTAAACTATATTTTGTACAAAAAAAATCCCATAAACTATCACATTTTGTCACAAAATTTCTCCAATGCCTAGTTATTTTTCATTAAATGGTCATAATGCCCTTTCTTATTGAATTACACTTAATTCATTTTTTTTATTAAAATAAATTATGTAAAAATTCATAATATTTTGATGACATATTCTCCATCAAATTTGTATAAATTTACCTTTAATTCTTGAATTTTATTTTTTAATATAATTTTTTTAATTAAATAAGTAATTTCTTAAGTTTTCATGAATATACAACATGAAAAATATTGTATTTTTTTATTTAAGTAATTTCTTAAGTTTTCATGAGTATATTGTATGAAAAGAAAAAAGTTTTTAAACTGGGTATAATAAGTTTTATTATAAATAGTAAAGTTTTAATAATAAGTTAATTATTTTAGAAAATGGCTAAATTTAGTGGTAATTACAACTTTGTTTTTTTTTCCATTGTTATGGTAAATTAATACCAATAATAAATTAATATTCGTGCTTCCTATCTTTTTTCCCTTTCCCCCAGAAAGTATCGTTGGCAACCTTTGTTGAGATCAATTTTTTCTCTCTCCTTCCCATATACATATACACAATCATATATATATACACGTTGGTATTTTTTTGGTTAATCGTGTGATTTGATTCAAGTTGTGAGTAGGTCTTCTTCCACCATTAACGCTTCACCATCGATGCTTTTTTTCTCTCTTTAAAGGATTGAATATATATATATATATATATATATATATATATATATATATAAGGGCTTTTTAAAATGATAAGAAGAAGAAGGGAATAATTTTGTCAACTTTATTTTGTTAAAAAAGTATCTAAGTAATTTCATTTGATTTTATAGGAATAATAATGTCTTTACATGTTTTTCAAGAGTAAAACTGAAATTTAAAATATACAAATTGCTAATATCATAATTTTTTGTCAATAACCGTGTTGACCATTAACGGCGAGGGAATTTATGTTATCCCGTATTCAATTTTTAAGAGAGATTAGTGTAATATGGTAACAAAAAGATTGGTCACTATGTATTGACTGAACCTCAGAAGATATCAGTGTAATTTACTCTTTTATTTTTAACAAGAATGTGAGTTTTATTAAACCAAATCATTGAGTACCAAATTACTTTCACCTAGAATTACACCGAAGTATTGTCAACCAAAAAATAAACATAACGACAAATAAAATGTTAACAATATATTTGGACAATACTTCTGAGCTCAAAAATCCTCCAAAGTTAGTGGTTCCATTGGTTCAGTGGTTCTACCGTAAATATTGAGATTTGAAACGCGGTTTCTTGAAAGCGAAAAACGCGTTGGAGAATTTTTTTCTAAGTCGAACGAAGGTAGCAAGAACGACCCTCCCCCTATTACCCATTTTCCTAGTTCCCACCAGTGACATTACACAGTCTCTCTCTCTCTATAGACTCTAATAAAATGAAACCCACTTATACCCATTTTTCTCACACAGCTTCTCCCTCTCTCATAAGTCATACCAACTTGTCTCTCTCCTTGAGCAAACAAAACCCTAAGAAGACCATGGAGGCAACAAAGGAGAGCAGAAACATCAACATGTACACCTTTGTTAGTACTCATCCCGTTAGAGGTAACATAAAAAAACAGATATTCTTGTCCCTACTCCGGAAATTGAAGACTGTCTTTTGTTTTCCTGAGGATGATGATCAGTAACAACATTAATTTCAGCTTGTTGCTACGTTGTTTATGTAACGTATTGCCTTGTCTTCTTGTTGCAGTTGTCACAATTATATATGGTCGATCGATCCTGTAATATATATATATATATATATATATATATATGAATGAGAGAGTGTCAGGTTGTGTTGCATGTTGTTGCTGCTGTTGTTATCAGTAGTACTCGATCATGGTGATCCATCCTTTGGTTTGAATAATTAGGAGTATTACTTCCATAAAAGCTTGCTAGCTAGTGTGCTTGTTATTAATTAATTGATTGACCAATACTGTTGAAAGATATATGGAAGGTTATGAACATGTAACTACGCATTCGTTTGTTCAAGTACTATATATATCATATTATTGTTGTTCTTATATATATATAAGTTGTACTGATACCACCATTGATTAATTGGCAATTTACAACTAGCAGGACTTTGAAGCCTTGTATGGCCTTCCGAAAGGCTATGACTATATATGGTTGTATCCATCAGACTTTAATCGAACTCATTAATTTTGATGGATTTATTTGTACGTGTTCGACCTATTATGTATCAAAAGCTACCATTATTAGTCATGTATATATATATATATATATATATATATATATATATATATATATATAGATACACGTACCATATATCTTAATTGTATCTACAACCTTCTTAATTAATTCCATCTTTTTATATATAAACAAGTCCCAACCTTAACTAGGTTCTTTGCAAATTAGCATTAATTTTTCTTCCACAGCTCTTGCTAATATCAGACTCATTTCATACGAAAACACACTACGTTAGGAGTTCGAATCTAAGCGTACGTCTTTGGTTTACGTACAAATATATATGTATAGTGAGGTGACAATGAGTCAGGAACAACTCACTGAGTTGGTTCTTGGGTTCGTGCTATATGGGTTGCCCTTCCCTTCTTCTGGCCAATGAGATCGCCGCTGGGTCCGATCATAGCGGTTAGTTTGGGGAATGCGGTGGCCTGAGAGCCTGAGTCAGTTGGGTTGGTGATGTTTTTTTTGTTTTTGTTTTTTTTCCCAGTGTAATAAGGAAAATGCCACATGTTCCGAATAAATATTCGAAAATATATATCGAATTTATGTTGCAGGTGATATGGTAGTTAGTTAATCTAAAAATAGATATTAACATGTATATTAGACTACAAAAACTCTGTGTATGAAAAAAATCTACCAATACTAACTTACCATTTAATTTTATGTGCTAAAATAATACGTTACGTCACTTATCACATAAATTCGAGATACCCTTTAAAATATAGCATTGCTCGTGTAATAATCAAATAGAAAAAGTAAATAATATTTACGAATTACTACTTTGGGCATATCCCAAGGGCCTTAAAAAAAACTGGCGAGGCCCAAAATAACAAACAAAGAGTTTAAAAGTCCAAAGCAAAGCGAACAACAAACAAGCAACAGGCCCAATTCAACTTACAATCAAGCTTCCTACCCAATCAACTACCTACCTAGTACCTACGTACTAGAAATAGGCGGGAACATCAACAAACAAGGGCATACAACTCGAACAGAAAATTTTCTTCTCGATTTTAGGGAGAGGAGGTGAAGAGATGTCTCGAAAAATGAAAATAATATATATATAGAGTACTGCTATACTTGTCCATCGATTTTTTTCGCACTCTAATCACTTGCGTCTAATAAGGACTCTTAATAAGTAATGGATAAAGATACTATCTCTCTCCTCCAAAGTGTTTAAATGAATACATGACACATTAGTCGGTATTAATACTGATTCGATTGTTTTATCATTTTTCATATATATATATATTTTTCAGATAACTATCGGTGCTGCAAGAGAAGAAAATACAAATGAAAATTTTAGTGGGTTACGAATCGTTATTTTCTTAATTTGTGGTTAATATTTTTATTGATATTGTATGAGAAAATCACATCTATGGATCATGATTTTAGGGTTTTTTATTTTATGGGAAGGGATTGAGTCATAGTCTCTCAATGTGTTCAAATCCTTTTGTCCCAATTCGAAAAAGTCTCTGTCGTTGTCTTCAAACTCACTTATCTTAATTCACTGGCCTCGCCAATCACCCATCATCAACAAAGACAAGGATCCTCTAAGTTGATATGGTATTATAAGTTATCATAAATTTAATGGTACTAACTTGTGTAAGTTTACATAAAATGACAAAACGCTGTCAACAAACGATTGTCCTTCCCCTCTCTCACTCAACCTTGTATCTCTGTGCCACAAACTTGCAATTCTTCAAGCATTAGAGAAAACAAATTTGAGAAAGGGAGAGTTCAAATTTTGGCGTACGTGGTCAAACAAATCAGAGTCGGGATTTCGGAAATAACTCCTTCTTGGTAGAAAAATTACGGTTCTTTTAAGGGTAAAGTGCAAAAACTAAACCCCCATTATATAAAAAAAACCCTCCACATTTTTCAATTTGTTCAAATAAGGAAAAATCTTGAATTTGAGGAAAACTGAATAATGAAATAACTAAAGTACCCTTACTTTATAAATAAAATAAAAAAGGGATAAAATTTTAAATGACAAAATTGGCCTTATAAGCAAAGATATATATGAAATTTGAAAGGGGCATTTTTGTCACTCAAAAATGGTACTTTTGGATTTTCAAAAAAATTTCTGAGTTTTAGAAATTCATGAATTTAATCTCAAAAAGATAAGATAAAATCTTAATCTTTACGATCTTATGAATACACTAAAACTTCAAAGACAAGAATTTGGTATTCAAAATCTCTACACATTGAATATTAAAATAATCAAATCATAGTGTAGAAAATTATCATCATTCCAAAACATTTTTCAAAAATTTTAACAAATTAATTTGAAAAGTTTGAAAATTTAAACCCCATCCCCAAATCTAAACGCAACATCGTCCTCAATGTGAGACAAATTAAACTTCGATGGAACACAAAAAGGTAAGATTGGAAGAATATCACCTTTATCATCATGGGTTGGTTTGTTGTAACTTGCCATGAAATAAAAATAAATCATTAGTAATCGCATGAAAATTTCAATACTATGCATGGGAAAGAAAAAAAAATGCAAAGAAAAAACTGACACAAACTAAAGTAAAAAGACCCCAGAGCTAGAAATCATAAAACTAATAATGTATACTAATGACCAAATAGGTCAATCTTGATAAACTGGATCTGTAACTCAATTGAAACCTTGGCTTTCCACTTCTCCGTGTCTATAAAAGGAACTGAATCCAATGAGGAATTCACTTCTTCACAAGCACTATCAACATCAAAATCACAGCCAAAATGAGTTAGACTTGTCTCTAAATGGTCCTTATAACTATCATAAATAAAAGTATCCTAATCTACAATTTCTACTAAATTTACTTTACAAGTATCCTCAGAGTCTGGTAGTTATCGGCTTATGTTAAAAATATTATGCTCAACTAACATATTTTCAAATGAAAGTTTTAAAACATCATTTCTACAGTTGATTAGAGCATTTGAAGTGGCTAAAAATGGACAACCTAGGATAATAGGAATCTGGTTACTTGGATTAGCTATAGGTTTAGTGTCTGAGTTAATAAAGTCTACTATAAAGAAGAATTTATCAACCTGAATATGTACATTCTCAATAATACCATAAGGTATCTTAATTGAGCGATCTGCTAATTGAAGTATCACCCTTCATGACGTTTCAACTCACCAAGGCCAAGTTGGTCATAAACAGAGTAAGGCAACAAGTTGACAATTGTACCCAAGTCAAGCAGAGCTTGTTCATTTTTTTGGCCACCTATGGTACATGAAATCGTAGGATATCCAAGATGCTTAAATTTAGGTGGAGTGCGGTGTTGAATGATTCAACTAACTTGTTAGGTGAGATTAAGCTTTCTTATGCACATTCAAGCCACTCTTGACCTGTACAAAAATCCTTCAAGAATTTTTCATAAGAGGGGGCTTGTTGAATCGCATCGAGAAATGGAATATTAATTTTGACTTGTTTAAACACTTCCATAATCTCATTATAATGATTTACCTTCTTAGAATTTTGAAGTCCTTGAGAATATGGTGCGGTAGGAACAAAATACCTAACTGGAGGATTTATTGGAGATAGTGGGTCAAGACTAAAGACTTGAATTTCTAGCTCAACTGCATATGCAATTTTGTCCTCCCTCCCTAAACCGTGAACATTGTCATTCTCAATAATTTTCTCATCTGGTATAGGCATTTGGACTCCATTATCAACTTGTTAACTTGACCATAGGGTTGTGATAGACTAAACCTGCTCATGTGAACCAGAAGTTGACCGTTCACTAATATGAAACTGATCCTTTGGGTTAGGCACAAGCTGACTAGGGGACTTTCCTTCTCCCTCCCTCCTACAATAGTGGCTAACTTACCTATTTGAATTTATAACTTAGAGATCGACTGATTGGTCTGTTGCATAAACTGTTGAAAAATATATTTCAAAGTTGGTCTTTGTTGAGGTGGGAGAACGTACGGAGGGGCATTTTCGGACATAGAAGTATATGAAAATTGTGGTTGCCCTTGGGGTTGCATAGGTTGCACCCCTTGGTTGTTCTGAGGTTGGTCTTACATATCCTCGGCAATGGCGCCAAAACCTTAATGTGTTTTAAAAATAAAATAACTCACAAGCGCACGAATCTATTAGAGTATATATACGCAAAAACGAGGTCGAACTCAAGGAAATGCTTTATAAGAAAAACTAATAAAAATCAAAATTAATTTAAAACTAACCTAGTTAACTCTTGTGGAAACAGTCGCAAACAAAGCACAATCACAAAACACGACACAAAATGAAACAAGCACAACATACAGAATACAAGAATTTACGTGTTTCGGCAATGTGCCTATGTTCACGATAAAAATTCAGCGTAAGTTTTCACTATGCGAAAATCAAGAGATTATAAGTTTCAACCACAAACCCTAACTCTCGCTCATTTTGTGCGTTTCTAGAGTTTTCTCTCGTTACTCACTCTAAACCCGTAGACATCCTTATATATCGGGCTAAAATAGTCCTAATCCGAGTCCCAGATCCGAAAGAAAAAAAAGGGTCATAATTTTTTTTGGGTCAAAACCGAGTTGCAACATGACCCGGGCTGAGGAAAATTTTGGGCCACAACATAACATTAACCAACTTGATTGTAGAATGAATAATTATACTAAATATGCAAAATTTAAATAAACATAATGAGAAATTAATCAATTGAAGAAAATACTACGGTATCGGATTCCACCACCATTAAATCCATAAACTTTCAATTATTTATCTTTCAGTTCCCTAATTAAGAAAGGTAATCCGAAAATCACTCATTTGCTTTCACAAAATTTGATCATTAACACTCATATACAAATATTTTGAAAAGTAGATTTTTCTTCGTTTAACAAGTGTAAAATTCTAAGTATCATATGTATTCAACTTACTGAAAAATATAAGATCAAAGTGTTTTACTTTTGAAGATTATAAATCTAAGCTTAGATTAATTATTTTTTATTCCTAACTACCACAAATACATGATAGGTGTGGTGAAAGAAACATAAACTAATTAATTATATGAACTGAAAATCATAAAAATTTCAACCACAAACATGAGAATCAATAAATAGAATAAGAAAATTTTATTTCATCAATGAAGGTTTCCTCCTCAACTAACCTTAATTGAGGAGTACGTTTAGCTACACATGATTAAAAGAAAATAAAGTGTAATACCCCGCTCCAACACATGGTATGATATTGTCCGCTTTGGGTCTGAGCTCACACGGTTTGTTTTTGGGTTTTACCCCAAAAGGCCTCTGACTTATTTTCTTCTCTTGTGCCTCGTCCTCCTCCTCTTCTCTGCCTGAACCCCATATTTATAATAAAATCTAGGGTTTTCTCAAAAAAAAAGAAAAGGAAGTCCTTGTAGGAGAATAAATCTGCCAAAATTTGCACATGATATTTTTGTCACTTTTTAGTCCAATTTTGGATCATTTAGATTCCTATTCTGAAAATATTCATGAAATATAAAATTATAGAGCTTTAATTCTTCTTTCCAGATCCAAAAATAGTGCATCAATCTAATACACGAGTCAAAAGATATGGCCAAAATACAGAGACAGCTTCAGAACTTTCCTTCCAAATTTATTTCCAAATTAGAATAGGAAGTTGTTTTTTTTAAAATTAGAGTCCCAAACGAATTTGGCCATATAAAATAATCTATAATTTTCATCAATTCGTATTGACACTTGGATTCTCATGGATGCTTACTCTCCACACAATTGGTCTTTGAAATATTATTTGCTCAATTTGCTTTCGGTGATATGTGACCTAAATAACCTCTCTTTTGGTGAAAATTACCTATAACCTAAAAAGACATAAAAATCATTTATTAATTAAAAATAAAATACAATAAAGTACTAACAAATATAAATTTTGAGATAAAACATGTATAAAATATATACTCATCACCAAATGTAACAACATTCATAAATGACTCATATGTTACCCTTGACCTTGCATTTGTCGAAAATATATTTTTTATATGATTTTCATCAACGAACTCTATTTTGTAAAGGAAATCTAGATTCTTATTTCACATTTGGACAATATATATATAAATAGCTTCAACATCGCCTACACCAAGTCTTAGTTGTCTTACTTTTGTGATATAATTTCTACATTCTCTTTCACCAAAACGTAGATTCTCACAGTCTCCAGTTCCAGCAACAAAAGAACTAAAGGTTTTACTCAATGAAATGCCAGTTTGGTCATTCAATTCAAGTCCTCTTTTTACATAATAATTCAACTCCTTGTTACATCTCAAGAAACATGCATTTGTTGGACTAAGTGTATGATTGTGTTCAAGCTTGACACAACCTACAGACATTGCAGTTTAGGCCTATGACAAAGCCACTCATCACTGTTTTACAATTGACAATAGGTGTTCAACCTCATTCTGGTTTGACTATTGGCTTAATTGTGGTCCACTGGTTAATAGGATGACTAATTCCTTCACTCTCAGTGCCTCCATTGGCAGATACTAGCTCCAAGGTTAGCTCAATTATCAACAATAGAGAATGGATAATAGTTAGTTACCTCAAAAGAATGATACCTGAGATCATAAATCCAACACTCATTCCCCCATTAAATCCTTCCAAATCTGACTTATACCTCTGGATTTCATAACCCTTCTTCTCTTTCTTCAACTGTTCATTGTCTTAAATAATCTAATTCAATTACAATATCCCAAAGAATTATTTTATACGCTGGCTTGCAAATCTTGATAAGCTTTGAAACCTTGATAAGCCCAGCAACCATATTGATTTTAGAATTGTAATTAGTTTTAGTTAACGGCCTTGGTCTTATAGAATTAGTTGAAGCGCATTTTGTCTTACCAGATTTAGCAGTATAAGAATAAGTGACGTACTCCAGCCCCTTATTTTTATCAAATTAATTTCCTACTTTTTATCATGACACCAAAGCCCTTTTTTTTTGTTGGTAAAAGGTCAAATATATAAAAGAAAAGAGGAATTTACAAGTAATCTCCAAAGAGAAACAAGCACTCAAGAGTAACAACATGCAACTCTAAGAGGCAAATAAGGTCGAAGCCCAAAACTAACTACAAATGAACATGAACTGTTTGAAGAAAAGCAACAGAGGGAGAATTAAGCAGCATCATGGCATCCAGAGCTAAGTGATTGTAGATCATTGAAGGGATACTAGATACTAGATATCCTAGATTCTAGATCCCATTAATTTGGTGATCTAGTGGTTTTCCTGGAGGACGAATGGATGAGCTTGGGAGATGCCTGGTTGAAATTATCTATTTTAAATTTCAAATTCCTAAACATAGCTTCACTCTCTGGTTGGCTTCTCTTGAAAGGCTATCCACCCTTGACAGGCCAATCATGGGTTACAAGAGGATCTCTAACAGATTTTGTCTTTGTCTCTCTACTTTAGAATCTCACAACCACCTTTTCTTCCAATGCCCTTTTTCCACAACAATTTTCAACCATTTCCTAACCCTTCTCAACCATAGCCTCACCTTTTCTAATTGGCAAGAACTTCTGTCAATTGCTTCTTCATCTTAGACTCATCATTTGCAACATCTTTCCTATAAATGACACCAAAGCCTTAGTGCTTACTATATTTCATATACTTCATTATCAGCTCATTTTCTTTATTGTAATGCATCTCCATGCCATCTTTTTCTCCCACATTCATCCTTATATCATCTACCATTTCCTAAAATATAAACAAAATATATAAGATGCTAAGTCATTATTTATTCATAAAAATAATTTGTTATCACAATGTGTGGAGCATCAACTTAATTAGACATTTATCAAATAGTTAGCACATGTATGAAAAGCAACACATCCAGAACAAGAATGGGAGGGAAACCCCCCCCCCCCCTTGTTTGTTTTTTAAACTACTTTGGAAGAAACTCACATACCCTCCACATCCTATTTTGGAAGGTCCAGGCGATTTAGCCCTTGGTAGCCTCACCTTTTCCAATTGGCAAGAACTTCTGTCAATTGCTTCTTCATCTTGGACTCATCATCTGCAACATCTTTCCCATAAATGACACCAAAGCCTTGGTGCTTACTATATTTCATATACTTCATTATCAGCTCATTTTCTTTATTGTAATGCATCTCCATGCCATCTTTTTCTCCCACATTCATCCTCATATCATCTACCATTTCCTAAAATATAAACAAAATATATAAGATACTAAGTCATTATTTATTCATAAAAATAATTTATTATCACAATGTGTAGAGCATCAACTTAATTAGGCATTTATCAAATAGTTAGCACATGTATGAAAAGCAACACATCCAAAACAAGAATGGGAGGGAAACCCCCCCCCCCTTATTTGTTTTTTAAACTACTTTGGAAGAAACTCACATACCCTCCACATCCTATTTTGGAAGGTCCAAGCGATTTAGCCCATGGTAAAATCATTCTACAAAAATTAGATAAATTACACTCTTACCCCTTATGATTAAACCTAATCACACACGAGTGTATAATTTGAAGAAACATACACTCAGAGCCTTTGCCAAAGTTATGATAGTAACGACCGTTAATTTTATACATGAAATTGCACTCTTGCCCTTTTATATAATAACATGTTTTATTGAAAAATTTTGTCAACTAGAAATAACAAATATAATCTATATCCTTTCTCATGAGATAAACATACTGATCCACTCATTCTCACCCCCAACACCATCCCCTCTCACCTGCGTACCCCCACCCTTCTCTCTCTCCACCCACCACCTCCACTACCTATCTAAATTATGTTGCATCAAAAATATTTGTATGGATTGTTTTTCACCAAACAAATTGGATTACCCACATATATAAATGTATATATGTAATTTCCATCATGCTAACAACCAAATCCAAATCGGGTTTCTTTGGCTCCCCATAGAACTCTCCTCTTGTAATTTTCGCCCACTGCACTTTCTCACTTCAAAACCCTAACCCCACCTTTTATTTCTAATTCAAGCCCCAATTTGGCCATTTTCAATGCTAACAGGGGGAGAGTTATTCGTACGATGGGTTGAGTAAGGTTATATATTAACAAGAACAAAGGGGGACAACTTCTCTGTAAACAAACAAATCTAACTCTTCCTTCTCTTTATTACAACTTAGTGTCTAATGGTTATGATTAATTTCTATCAAATAAAGTTGAAAAATCATCCCAATCCATCTTGTATAGATAATTAGTAGCAGAGCCACATAGGATTGAGTAGGGGCAATTGGTCCCATTCAACTTTTATTATATTTTACTTTTGAATATATATTTTTTAAAATTATAAAAATGTCCCCACTTCAAATTATCAAAAAATAAAAAATAGTCCCGACCCTTCAACACTTCCTTTTATTAGTCGTCATCCTTTTCTCATAAAGCCTCTTTTCAAATCATTTCTTTTACAACTCACGTCTAGTTCATCTCCTCTCCGTTAGTTATCGATATCTCTCTTTTACCATCTCATTCTTTCTTTAAGATGCAAACAAGAAGAGACACTCATACAAGTCTTCTTCTAAACCCTAAGCCAGTAAGAAAAATTCTTAATACTTTTTTTTTCACCAAATCTCACTCTTTGGGAATAACAATTTCATTTTAGGTTGCAAAATTTAAAAAAATAAGAATTTTGTTCACATCAATAGAATGTTTTTCTTTTTTTTTTTTTTGGTGAATTGGTTTTTCAAAAAAAAAAAAACAAAAACTAAGATTGAGTTATTGTTTTATCTGGGATTATTTTATAGAAAAAAAATATCATGCAACGTTCACAACATAAAAACTGTTTGAGGACAATCATAAATGTATTCAATAAAAAGAGTATTAATCAATATTTTAAGTTTTCGTATTTTTATTTTGGTACGAAAAGATTAGCTTAACATTGTTCAAACGTTGCCTCCACTAAATTAAATTTTTGGCTCCCCCATTGCTGATAATAACATTACAATCCAATTATAGAAAATGTAGTGCAAAGGATTACAAAATAATTTTACTTTTAAAATAATTTCAAAAATCTCCCACTTGGTTCATGCAGTCTAAGTTTCTTTATAAAATGATGTGTAAATTGCAACATTTTAGGAAAGTGAGTGACAACTGATTTTATTTTAGAGGAAATACAAATATCAAAATAGATGAATTGATTCACTCTTTTCCGTATACTTCTCAATAATGGAAACATAAAATCTCAATAGGATATTAGAGTTTTGGGTTCTATTATTTTAACACAAGTTTTTATCCCTTTAAATACTATAAAAAAATTTAAGTCCCTTTAAATAATATCATATGAAAAAAAAATTGTGTTTAACATAACTTTTTGTCCTTTATATATATCATCTTGGAATAAATTAAATAATATCTTAATTGAAAAATTAAAAAATTTATAGAAACTCTGTGAACATTTAATAATAGTGTATTGTTAGTTATATATAAATAAATAAATAATGTCTTGTTCTAAAATTTTAAAAATGTATAAAAACTTACATTAATTTAATAATAATAATAATTAATGTAGGGAGCTGATATTGACACTCCACCAATATCCTCTGTCACTCCACTCCACTCCCATCCTTTTTTATAGTAAAATTACAAAAGTGGTCTTATGATATACCATCTTTGATTCTTATATTTTTAGTACCCCAATTGCCTTTCTAAATCAGGACTCAATTTTAATTCTATTTTATCTTTCTTAAAAAAAAAAATTCAACTGCAACCTTGTTATCCCAGGACTCAATTGTTTTTGTTTTAGGTTTACAATAGAACAATCCATTTATTGCCACCCAACTACTATAGTTTAGATATTTTTCAATTGAAACTTGTTATTCGTGTCCCTATCCTATATAACTAAAAGAATCCAAATTTTGAAATATTGTCTTTTTACTCATCAAAAGTGTAATTTATTTTTCATCAACCCTATATAACTTATATTAGGTTTTAATTATTTATTTTACTTAAAAAATATCATGACTGGTAGGACATGGTTGGTGGAAACTAATCTACTATTAATAGTTAAGAAATCAAACAGAAAATAAATAAAAATTATAACTTTCTTTGTTCATAAAACCCATAATAAAGTCTAATTAATGATTGTGTGTGTATGTATTTGTACATATCAATAACATATTGTTTCAATAATTTATTATGCTTTGACAAGTTTGAAGAAAATGTAAATGACAAAGACATAGATACTCTCATTTCAAGTTCAAAATATCAATTATTTAAAGAGGCTAAAAAAACTTTCACTTGAAGACATAATTGGAAAATTCACAATGGCATTCAGGGTATTAAATTATTATTATTTTTTATATATTTATTTAATTTTTCTTTATTATATCACATGATTATAATTAATTTCTGTTAAAAAAATATATTTTGTCACTCAACTTGCAGAAAACACATTACTTTTTTTAGGCAAGAATTATAGAGATTAAAAATGCATCCGAACCATGGTACAATACATGTATAAGCAATGCAAGAAGAAAGTTGAAATACGAAAGGATGGACTCAGTTGTACTAATTGTAAAATAAAAGACTCTAAATGCTTTCAAATGTATTATTATATTTTAAACATTTTATTTTTAAAAAAAATAAATTACAATATGACAAATATGTCATTCTTTATTATTATGTATCAATGAAGTATACTCATTTATGCAGATTTATAATGCAATTTTGAGACAAAGATATAACAAATAATGCATATCTAACAATATTTGATGATTCTCAATCATTAATAAATTGTTCACTAGGTGAGGTAATACAGTTAAAAAGTCATGTAATACTTTTTCTATCACTCATAAAATTTATTGATAAAATAATTCATTTGAAATGTATCAATATTACTAAAATAAATTTGTTCTTTTTGTAGGACGAAGAGATGAATGAATATTACGACAAAGTGACAAGTTGCAAAAGAAAATTATTTCTTTTTATGATCAAGATAGACAACACTGAAAATGATGTAGTTAAAAATAGTTTTGTGGTTGCAACTATCAAAGCAGTTTAACTTGAGAATGATTTATTTGAAGAAAACCTCAGAAATATAAAAAGAATAAAGTGTTGAGAATTTCCAAAAGAATAGTAATAGATTGTTTAAGAATGATTAGAATTATACCTTTTGATTTCTTATAATTTATAATTGATTCATTCCATGTGAATAATAGTTAACTTATAGTTTTATTTTTTTTCAACAAGTGAGTTTATATTATCAATATTACATAATGGAAATAGTTTTGAATATTTTAATTAATGTGTTTGGATGTGTTATAATAATTTTGAATGTTATATTAAAATTTTAATTTATTTTTAATCGACGTGCATCACCTGTGATTTAAACTAGTTGAGTTAAAAATTTGAACCTTAAAAACCTTTTTAACATATTGAATTGAGACCTTTACAAATTTAATACGTCTCTTGTTTCAAACACAATGAATGACGGATGCTACTTATGTTACTACTGTCAATATCCGATAATTTGCGAATTAGGTGTCCAACAAAATATATATATATATATATATATATATATATATATATATATATGTATATATATATTATTTGAAATCTATATAGAGAACGTATTTGTATCTTATATTGTTTTGAAGAGTTTTTGGTTTCGCCATATCCATGTCCATGTGTGTATACAGTATACTTCCAGTAGACATGCATATGTTTATTGCATATCTTATGTGGAGTAAAAATCTTAAAATTTTGTATTAGATATTTTATTGACTCAATTGCTTGTTATATGGTAAATGCCAATATAAAGTTGACAGATGTCAACTTGTTATTGGCTAATTGGCTGCTACTTGTTAGCTAAAAAATGGTCCAAAGTTGGTAGCAAGGCAATGACCAGAGGTTGGAGTGAGTGGTTCTACCGTAATTTAGTAAAACATTTTAGAGGCCTTTTGTTTTAAGCGAAAACGCGGTTTTGACACGTTGGAGTGGTTCTACCGTAATTTAGTAAGATTTCGCCGCCTGTCAATGGAAAGTGGGTGTTCGGAAGTGTTGTTTAAAATGACCCGAATTGCCGAAGGTGGTGGCGGGCGGGGTTTTACGACATTCAGTTACTACAATAGTAGTAACTTGGGAATGAGTCGAGACTAACTTTTGAAGATAAGCTTGCGTGTCCTCGTAAAAAATACGCAACTATATCAAGGCTTGAGATTTAAAATGGGCCCCTAGAGTACCCATTTTCCTCGAACCGCAGCTTCTCTCTCTCTCTGTCCTCGTAAAAAATACGCAACTGCATCAAGGCTTGAGATTTAAAATGGGGCCCCTAGAGTACCCATTTTCCTCAAACCGCAGCTTCTCTCTCTCTCTCTCTTTCTCTCTCTCTTGCAAACAAAACCCTAAAGAAACCATGGAAGCAACAAAAGAGTGTTTCAAGTGTAACTACTCACACTCACAGAAGGCATCTTCGATGATCAAGAGCAGAAAGTACATGAACATGGAGTACTCCTTTGCTAGTACTCGTCCTGTTAGAGGCAACATAAAAAAGCAGATATTCTTGGCCTTACTCCGAAATTTGAAGACTGTCTTTTGTTTTCCTGAGGGTGGTGATCAGTACCAACATTAATTTCAGCTTGTTGTTGATGTTACTTTAATTGTCTTGTTGCAGTCATGTCGTTGCCATTGTCATAATATAATGGTCCTGTAATATATATATATATTTATATATATGATCTGAGAGTTCTGTGTTGTGTTGTATTTTGTGTTATAAGGGAGTTCGTGTTGTGTTGTATTTTGTCAGTACTCATGGTGATCCTTTGGTTTCAATAATATTACATAAAAGC
Organism: Cornus controversa; assembly: GCA_026545225.1. NCBI lineage: Eukaryota > Viridiplantae > Streptophyta > Magnoliopsida > Cornales > Cornaceae > Cornus > Cornus controversa. The sequence goes on from CM048853.1 coordinate 34,272,889, forward strand.
TTAATTGCTAGTGTATGTGCTTGTTATTGATTCACAAGTATTGAAACATGGAAGCACTCGTCTGTTCAAACTACTTCTATACTGTATCATTGTTATTCTTATATATATATATATATATATATATATATATATAAGCCCATTGAACAACCTGCCTTGAAGACCCTCGTAGAAGTCCTGGTCGGTGCCGCCGGTGGTGTATCGGCTGCGGCCAGACCAGGCCGCCTGCGAGGATGGGTTTTCCGCTGCGGGTAGAAGCTTGAAGCCACCACGGGGTCGACACCATTATCCTCCACCTCCTGCCAATGCCGCCATCACCAGGCCGCCTCCGGATCCTTTTATACCACCACCGCCACCGGGTCCTCACCCTCCACCACCTTATTAGTACCTCGACATATATATGATATCTCATAAGGTAGAATTAAAGGTCCCACCAAGTGTTTTAATTTCATACTCATATGTCCATTGCGTTGTCATTGTGATTGTCTAGCAGGACTCTTTAGTCTTCATGACTCTTTAGTCTTCGTGGCTATCATTACTCTCTTAATTAATATACAATTTGCTTGAATTTTTGAGGAAAAAAAAAAGAGTTTCCAAAAGATTTGTGGGATTAAGTTGACCGAGACTTAAGAGAGAGAGAGTATTAGATATTGTTTTGATACTTAATTAATTGAACTGATGACTTAAGTTTATAGAAAATTAGGATAATAATTTAAGTCGATCAATATAATGTATCAAGGTATTAAAAGGAGTAGGTTTAATACAAATTTAATTATGTCATTAATTTTAAACATAATTACTGTTTTTTGGCTACGTGTAACAATCTCATCCATGTAGCTTTTTATTGCACACACTCACAAATGTTTGTAAATGTACATTCTTTTGGAAACAGTCCACGGTTGGTGCAATTACATGACGTGTTCGAATTAAGGAACTATCCGTCTCCTTTTCCTCTCCTTTGAAACATCTTTCCAACTCTCTCCACAATACATACACTGATATATATATATATATATATATATATATATATATATATATATATATATATATAGATATATTAGTCATTTTCAATTAATCGCCACTTCACCATACATATATGCGTTATCGTTATAAATGTTTGTTGAAAGAACATACTGTCTCAATTCGGGAAGGAGTCAGGATTTTAGTTGGGAGGCCCAGACGCTATGTATTTTGGTGGGAAAAGTCAAAAGACAAATAAGAAATACAACAAAATTACTATAATGAATTAAAAGATGTAAAAATAATTTGTTTTGACTTTCAATTCACCTAAAATAGTGAATTTAGTCAATGTTGTTTCTTTATTAGATATAATGATTATTAATATAATTATTAGTCGATCACAAATCTCATTGTCAAAAAAAAATTAAAGAATCATAGATAATAAGCTGGTGTTATTGAAAGAAAATTAGAAATAGAATTCTTAGAGAACTCAAGTATCAAAACTTGAAAAAGTTCTAAGTGTAAAGAAAGATTTACATCTACTTATTTAGGGTTTCCATATTTTATGAAAAAATGAATATATTTTACATGGAAAAGAAACCAATAATCAACCTTGCAATGAGTTGGTGATAGCGAAACAGAATTACAGAAGTTGATTCTCTCTCTCTCTCTCTCTCTCTCCTTCGCAAATTCAAAAAGGAGGCTGGAGTGTAATCTTGAAGAGGCCTATGTAGCGAAGTCACGAATAGAGAGATAATGAGTGGTTGTTATCTTTGAGATTATTTTTTTTCAAAAATTAGAAGGTATAACTACACTATGATACGACATTGTCACTCCTCAAATTTTCAAACCCGGTTTGTGATAAAAGAATTAAATTAAAAATCAAAGCTCAATTATCAACACCTTTGACACTTGATAAATTTTTCTTTTTTTTTAAATAAAAGAAATTCATTTTTCTCAATATTTAAATAGCTCCGTGCACATAGAATTTGTTCCAAAAACTATTTTAATTGAAAAAGCGACTTCGAGATACTCAATTTAGATTCAAGTTTGCCAATGAGTCATCAATTTTCAAGTTTAAAAAGGAAAAAAATACTAATAAGTCATACTTTTAAATTCTAAAGATAAATAAGTGCTACAAAATTTTTATAAAGACAAAGAAGTCCTATAAAATTTTCACAAAGACAAAAGGCTCTGTTTGGATTGGCTTTTGAAAAGCGGCTTTCGGCTTTTCAAGCTCAAAAGTCGTTTTGAAGAGTGTTTGGATTGGTAAGACGGAAGAGTTTCAGAGTCCAAAAAGAGCGTTTAAAGAAAGCTAGGGGTACCAACTTCCTCATTTAGCTTCTACTTCTCTTTTTCTTCTGCGTAAAAGCCGAAGCAAAAGCTCTGTCGAACAGGGCCTAAGTCCTAAAAAAAGTTCATCAGACAATAAAGTCTTACTTTTCATAAAAGAATTCTAACAAAATCTATAACTTGTACAATTCATCTTTTACCCTTCTCATATATCACGTATGTTGCCTAACTAATTTCTCCAAACTATTTTTCTAAAAACTTTATTAAAAATAAATAATTTAAGAAAAAGTTTTATTTCAAATTCACATTATATTCGATTTATTAAGATAATTTGATAATATTTTTAGATAACATTTTCTTAAATTCATAGAGATTTATTTTTTATTATTGAGTTTTTTTAAGCAATCTTAAATAGAAAATTCAAAAACAATAGAAAAAATAATTTATTATTCATAAATGTAATGAATGAAAAGTATTTCATTGTATTTTAACATGTTTTGGGTATTTAAGGAAGTGAATTTGAAATAATTTTTAAAATTTTTTAGGATTATTAATTTTGGTAACAATTAATATTTTTTTAAATAGGTATTAGTTACAAAATATTGAAAGTATAGAGAAATTTTGTATTTTAGTGTGAAAAAAAGACACTAATGAAAATTGAGAAATAAATGGCAATACTGAAAAAAAGTTAATTATTTATAACATTTGAACTTCGTTGAAAATATCTTTTAAAAGTATGACTTATTTGTTTTTGTAAAAATTTTATAGGACTTATTTGTCTTTGTAAATAATTTATAAGACTTATTTGTCAATAGTGTTTAAAAGTAGGATTCTTTGTCTTTTTGAAAATTTTATACGACTTATTTGTCTTTTACAGTCTAAAAGTAGGACTTATCAGTAATTTTTCCTTTAAAAAGTGATATAAAACAAAATTTTGAAAATATATACACAAATATATGTATGTTTGCATTACACGCAAGACAACCTTTTTCCACTTTTCGTCAACGTAACTAATACCTTCATCTCACTTCAAGTCTCATAACTCCCACTATAAATAAAATCTTTCGGTTAAACAAAATTTATTGAATAGAGAATTCTGAGAGCCTTCATTTGAGTACCACTTTCACTATATTTTGACTTAGGATGAAAATGTTATGAATTTTTAAAATTTTTTAAAAAATCAAGTATTCATATATACATGTGCACGTATTACATGTAAAGAAAATCTTGTTTCTTTTATTTTTACATTGACGGAGCACCGACATTACCTTTTAACACATTACTAGGAATGGCAACGGGGCGGGGCGGGGCGGGCCGGGTTTTGACTTCCCCGTCCCCGCAACCGTTTAACTTTCCTCGCCCTGTCCCCGCCCCGCAACCATGTATAAACGGGGCGGGACGGGTTTTGATTTCCCTATCTCCATAACTGTTTAACTTTTCCCGCCTCGCCCCGCCCCGTTTATACTTTTTTTTTAATGTAAATTTTTTTATAATAATAAATCTGATATTTCAATACATATACATCAAGAACGCACATTTAGGTACATGTAACCCAATGGTTAATATTGAGTCATCTATTACTAATATAATAAACTTGTATAGTTATATGATATGTATAATATTAATATTTTTTTTATATATTATTAATATTTCCTTTATATATTATATATATAAGTATAAATATATATATATATATATATATATATATATATATGCTTAAATGGGGCGGGGGAGCTGGTACCCGTCGGGGTAGGGTCTTACCCCGTCCTCGCCCCTATTTAAGTGCGGGTTATTTTTCTTAACTCCATCCCCACCCCGTTTCCTTAAACGGTTCTGTAAACGGGTTTTAAACGGGACGGGGTGGGCGGAGCAAATTGTCATCCCTACACATTACAAGACCAATATTGGATCTTCGTTGTCAATAACCCATTGGGGTAAAAGATAAATCTGAGAGGGTTATTTTTGAAATTTACAAAACAAAAATATGCATACAATAGTAAAAAAAATATTTTTTCACGGAGGCATGTGCCTCATCTGGCCACAGGTGGCTCCGCCATTGGTCTCAACTATGGCAGCACCTACTTAGTCGTATTCTTCAGTACATGGATCCGGCTTCTCATAGAGACTCCCTTCGAGTAAATTATATCGGATCTAATTTGCTAAAAAAATAATATTATATAAAAAATAAAAAATGCAAAGAGCAGTTTGTGTACGTTAACTTTAATTTTATTCTTTGAATATATTTTTTTATTAAATAAAATAATATCTTATTTTAAAAATTAAAAAATGTTTGGAAATTCTATTATTATATTATTTTAATAACTAAAAAATGCATACCTTCCCATCCTCAAAGAGGATGGGAAGGGTCTAGCCCCGGTGTGAAAAAAGGTGAATTTTTCGACTAGGAAAAAAAAATTAAAACCACTAGGCCGAAGGCCTTGATGGTAAACTTTACCTACATTTAATAGTATTATATTGTCACTTATATAATTGTGTTTTGGGCCTGATGATGGGCCTGTTGCATACACCTCTTTTGGTTGTATTGTCTCAAAATTTCTTTTTCTATGGTTTTGGCCTTGGGTCATAAAGATTGTTTGGTTGCCCAAGCCTTCAAACCACACCTTGTAATTATACTCATTTCAATACCATTAAACTTCACTTTTTGAAGAAAATAAATAAATATATATATATATATATATATATATATATTTGAATTAAATTAAATAATATCTTATTTTAAAAATATAAAATACAAAAAGTTTATGTACATTTATTAATAAGAGTGTATGTTTATTGATTATAATCTCATTACCAATTCTCAGTCTTCAATGAAAGTGGGATCTCATATTCGACACCATCAGTGAAGAATTTCACCAAGACTCATTGAGCTGGTACCTACAATTGGGAACGTGGAACAACTTTCTTTAATTCGACCCTCTATTCCGGACACCATCGTTTCGTCACTCTCCAATTCAAGAAGCTTCAATCTTGGCATGACATACAGAGCTCTTCTTTCTCCTACTCCTAATGTGTTCTAGACTCCTGTTGTATGGTTTCCCAACCACATTCCTCGCCACTCTTTCATCTCTTGGCTTGCTATGTGTTGTAGACTTCAGAGGAGAGACGACAAGAGTTTTGTCCGCAAGCATATGCCTAACTTCAATCTCATTATGTATGGATAGTGTTGAGAGTTATTCTCACTTTTTCTTCAACTATAGATTTTCGACTCAGGTTTGGGAGTTTTTTCAATACAAACGAGGTATTTATATCAGAGATTTTGATACGCATGCTATTGCTGAATGGACGGCAACAATGTGGGAGCCCAATACCAAGTCCAATAGTACATTTGTTTTCAAGTTATGTATTACTGGGTGCATTTATTTCATCTGGAGAGAAAGAAATAGACGTACCTTCTCTGGCAAGCATGCTTCCCCAATGGTCGTCCAGGAGAAGGTTTATAACAGTGTGAGGAATCAGCTTCTCGACTGCAAGCTGCATAAGGGCAGGACCTCAAGGATTATTGTTGAAGTGTGGAACCTACCATGCTCTGGTGTATCTGAGGCTGAGCCTTAGTTCCATGGCGTCCTTCTGATCTTTTCCCCAATAATTTTTGATTTGGGAGTTGTTGGTGTAACGATCTTTTGAAGGTGTTTGGGCTTCTTGCTTTGGTTGTCTGCCTTTGGGCTGCTTTGTTTTGTTTTTAGGCTAAGCCCTTTGGTTGTAATTTCTCTTTTTTCCTTAATGAAATTTTCAATTACTGAAAAAAAAGTGTATGTTTGAGAGAATTAGTATTTGTTTAACACAAATTTTTATTCCTTTAAATAATATCTTATTTAAAAAAAATAGAGAGAAGTGTATGTTTTAGCATAACTTTTTGTCCTTTATATATATTTTGGATTAAATAAAATAATATCTTATTTTAAAAATTAAAAAATGTTTGGAAAATTTACCTTAGTATAGATATAGATATGTACACTTAATGGAATTTTCTTATACGAAATAAAACTTTATAGTAACTCAACATATTGCATTATTTATTCTTTAAATTACACTCACCTCCCCTCTAGTTAGGAAGAAATACACGTACGAACCTCTCTTATGTTTTGCATAGTTACACTTAACGTTAATGTCCATTAATATCGTGTGTGTGTGTGTGTGTGTGTGTGTGTGTGTGTGTGTATATATATATATATATATATATATATATACACACAAGTGTGTTTCTGTGTATATGTATGAAAGAGATAGAGGACACAATAATCTCCCTCTGGCTGCCAGTAGCAGAGGCAGAGGGAGAGAGAGAGAAAGAGAGAGAGAGAGATCTTTCTTCGTAAAATATCTCTTTAAAATTGTTGGAAAGATAGAGAAATTTAAAGAGGCAAGGGTACTTAAGGATCCACAATTCTTGGGCGGAGAAATTATACACTGTAACAGTGATACCATTTTACATGGTTGTTGTGGTATCACCATCACAACCCAGGCCAATAAATAGTAGCCATGTTCAACCATGTGAATATGTTAGCCATAATCCTCAAACACATGACTTGCATGTATTGGATGGTGATACCATGTTATCCATGTGATGTAGCATTCCCGTAACAATGTACAATTTATTTTGATAATGGTTGGGAATCAATATATCAAGGTAGTGCCACTCCCAGTTCATTCACCTCATATCTTAATTATTCACCCGTATATTCTTAATCAACCAACTCCATGGATTCCAGATTCTAAAACAGCCATTTTTTCATCTCAATGATTCCTACCAAACAAAAAAAATTCAATAGCCGGGGTACCTACTATGTAGTATCTCGGCCAATGAAAACTCACTATTTCTCTTGATAATGAGAAATAAAATTTTACAATTAATTGAGTATTATATTCTTGGTACCCCCAGATCACAGAGCCTGCGCTAAGCGTTCCACTCTACCCAATCCAATTCTCTCACCTTATAACTTAATTATCTAACCCATACTTTCCCAATTAATCATTGATCTCCATTGACCACTAATGTAGGACAATATATCAACATTTTCCAAGTGCAATCGACTTTTTTCTGATACAATTCGATTTGGTCATTTTTAATTCGAGAAGCCCGTTATCGATCGAAAATAACCCATTAAGAAAATTCCACTAGCTTTACCTAAAGGACTATGTCATTTTTTGGCAGAATTTTATCGTCTGATGACCTCAAAATCACATTTTTTAGTTGTGTGAAGAGATTGCTCAATATTTCAAAATTTTTGCTATAAGTCTAAACGAAGTCGGATTCTTCTGAAAGTTGGTAGTTATCTTAGTTTAATTATTAGGATCTTATCTTTATTTTTTCATAAATTTGAGAGTATTTTTAGGATTCCATTTGTTTTATGATTTTTCTATCATAAATATGTATGAACTACAAGAGCAGAATTAATTAATACAACTATCAATAAAATATCATATTTTTCTACAATTTTCTTTTAACTTTGTGGACTCAAAGTTGTTCTTTGTTCAGTTGTGAACATTAATAGCTTCCACTTCATTAGTTGGTATTAGAGTCTTGTTTTATCTTGGTTTGATGGTGATTGATCATTCTGGTGGCAATCTGACTTGAGACGAAGATCGACACAGAGTGACTCCTTTAAGGGCTGATTTTTAGTACTCCAACGTGAAACAAAACAAGCATTGCAAAATATTCAAACATCTCTTGTTAGGATCGCATTGGGACTAAATCAGAACCGCAATAATAACAGGTTTCACAATGATGATGTAGATAGTGTTCAATCTGTCATAATTGCAACCCATTCTCACCGCATAGACAAGTAACTTATGTGGAAGATGTGTCTTGGGGTCATAGAGACGCACGAAGAGATCGTGATCATAGGAATTATGATTCTATGAATTTTTCTATGAAGATTGACCTTCCTAGTTTTGATTGGTATCCTTCATATTAAAGATTTCCTGGATTGGTTGGCAGCTATTGAGATGTTTTTTAACTATATGGGGATTCAAGAGGATAAGAAGGTAAAATTAGTGGCATACAAATTGAAAGGAATAACTTTTGCATGGTGGGAACAATTGCGAGTTTCTCACATGTTGTTGAGAAAAGCACCAGTACGATCTTGATTGAAGATGAAACATTTGAGGAGATCCAATTCGGCAATCTCAGAATTACAAACAGAGGAATATGAAGGTTCAGGCCTATATCGAGTAATCATTGTCTTCAAAAACTCAACTTCCTCTACAATGGAAGGATTTGCACAAATAGAAAGTATAGAAAAATTTATATATGACCAAGAACTAAAATCCCAAGGTAGTTGCCTAGAAGAGGGGAAGACAGAAAGATATAAAAAGAATAAAGAGTCAAAAAGTACTCATTTAACTATTGTGAGTGAAAGTATCAAGGACTTTGACATCGTAAAAGAAAAGGATGACAACAAGAGGAAGCACAAAAATTAAAAGATAGATTGATAAAAGAATTGCAAGACATGTGATCTCTAACAGTGAAATTAACATGTGAGAAAAAATTGGATATATTAAAAATTAGATATGATGAAGCTAAGGGAAATAAAAGTGAATCAAAAACGTCATGAAATAAGTATGAAAAAGATTATCGGATGAAGTTGAAGAAAAGAAAGAGAAATGGGCGAAAAGTCTGAAACAAGTTTATGAAGCATTAAGATCAAGTTCTCAAAGGTTTGAAGTTTTGTCATTCTCATATATGAGGAGTATCTGCAGCCGAACTAAAGGAGGAGTTATTTTAAAGTGGAGGGGAGTGATGTAGGATGGTTTTATCGATGTTTTTATGTTGCAATCGACTTTTTCCTTGAAATAGTTTGATCTTGTCATTTTTTATTCGAGAAGACCAATTCTCGATCGAAAAAATCCAATAAGAATCCACAATATTTAGATAGTGACCCATGTCATTTTTCGGTAGAATTTCATCGTCTATAGGCTCAAAATCTCATTTTTTAGTCCTATATGGAGACTTGCTAAATATTTCACGATTTTTGTAGGAGGTCTAAGTGAAGTCAGATTCTTCTTAAATTTGATAGTTATCTTAGTTTAATAATTAGAATCTTATCTTTATTTTTTCTTTATAATTTTTAGAAACAATTTCAAAATCTAGTATTTTTAGGATTATTTTGTATTAGGATTTCTCTATTATAAATATGCATGCCTTGCAAGAGCAAATTAATTAATTCAATTATTAATAAAATATCATATCTTTCTGTAATTTTCTTTTAAATTTGTGGACTCAAAGTTATTCCTTATTTAATCGTGAGCATTCATAACTTCCGCTTGATCACCCACCATACATTCCCAATCAATAACAGGAAAGTAAAAATAAATAAATAAATGAAGAAAGAATATAAATTCACATCTTCAATACAAGGAGCATTGTGAAACTTTATTCAAAGAAAATAATTGGATTCCATCTTCAGTACGAGTGGGATAATGAAATTTTGTTTCGTATCTTCTATTTACTAAACACGTGTATTAAAGGTGACTATCACCTAAACAACAGACGAATCTAAAATTTTCAATTGAAATAACAACAATGATTCATAAATGCAACACAAACGTGAATAAAACACAAAGTAACACATTTGACAATTCTTAGATAAGAATCACAGTATCACTTGCTAGTGAATTTTTTGGAGGAAATGATGGAAGTGATAGGTTTATCGGTCTAAACTAATGGTGAATTAAGATAAAATAAGAGTGGCCAGTGACAAAAAATCTTGTTATCACTCTCTCTTTTTTTTGCAATTGTCATAGTCCCCCTAACAATCCTGTCCAGGAGAGACATGCGACAAGACAATTATAAAGGCAAGCAAAGTATTACAAATAATATATCTCTCAAACAATTTCGTGAGAAAACCAGCTAAGACAATTATAATCTAATCCACCAAAAAAATTAGATAACATTTTGACATATATAATATTATTAAGTTTCACCTATGATGTTTAAGTTTGAATCATATATATTGTAACATGCACATCACTTAAACAAACAAAACCTATAAAAGGCTTACTAAAATAAAATATAAAACAAACTTAATTGCACACAAAAGATGTAATGAAAAAGAAAAAAATTGTAGAAGATGGAAAGATGCATGCAAAATAGAGAAAAAAAGAAAAGAAAATTCCTATTAACGCATCTATAGAAGAGGAGAGTGAAATGAAGAAGAGAGTTTAGAAGTTCTAGCCTTGATCCTCTTAAACAATATTAAATATTGGGTAATTTACACTCACACCCTTTGTGGTTTGAACTTATTTCACATTAAAAAAATGTTTCTTTATAGTGACAGTATAAACTCAAACGTTTTGCATCGTCTATAAGAGAGACCTCAAATGTGTATAGGCATGTCTGACATCATGCAAAAAGACTTCTATGCCCTTTGACTTTGTCAAATGACCTATTTAACATCTAAAATTACATGAAAGACCAACATACCCTAACTCTTTCTTTTTTTCCTTTTTTTCGATTTTTCTTTTCTTTCTTCTCTCCTGATGCTTTCTCCTTCTCTCTTTCTTTCTTTCTTTTGATAACAGCATGAATATATATAAACATATATATACACACAAACTTATATATTTATATGTAACATAAAAAGAAAGTGTGAAACTATATATATAGAGAGAGATTACTATAGGAACCATATTAACCATATATAAATGGAGTGTAAAGAGAGAAAAAAAAAGATAATGTACACACTTCCCTGTTTGTGAAAAAAGACCCAGTGCATCTATCTTTGAGAATGCAAAACGACCAAAACAATTACTATTTAAAATAAAAAGGCAGCAAACCAAGAAGTGCCATCAGCATTACACATTGATTGTTAAAAAAATTAAACATAGAGATATCAAATAGCATGTTCGTGCATGTTGAAGAATGTAAGAGATTAATGAAAAATAAAAATAAGTATGTAATCTATGTGTGTGTATATTTTGTATAAAGCACAATGTGATATGGGAGAGAAAATTTTACCACAATTCCAGCAACCCTTAGCACAGAAAGGATGATACGCCTTAGAACGTACATCCCCTAAAATCTTCCTCTCCTTGATGCGTCATCAACTTGAAGAGCTCCATAGCTTTCCCAGAAGTCGCTTCATGGCATACCCAAAAATCATCGTGGCCCAAGACACCGAGTTTCTCTCTGGCATTCTGTTAAACACCTTGCGAGCATCACACAAAAGACTACACTTGCAATACATATTCAATAGAGAGTTGCCCAAAAAGATATCGGAGCAACTCATCGTTTTAATGGTGAGCGAGTGAGCTTGCTGCCCACCAAAGGTCTGCGACAAATTTACTGCGGCTATGAAAAAGCTGACAAAAGTGCGATCATTTGGGAAGGCGTTCTCTGCCTTCATTTGCTAGAAGAGCTCCATGACGAAGGACGAATCTCCGAGACACTATTGAGAGTATCCATTGATGAGACAGTTCCATGAGACCGCGTCTTTGTCCTCTATCTCATCGAATACAAGCTTGACTTCAACAAAACGTTCACACTTGGAGTAGAAGTTGACCATACTGTTCGCTATGAATATGCAAGAAGGCGAGATGATGTGTGCATGTAAAGCTCGGCCTTTTTGAAGGTTTTTCTGGTAGGTGTATTGCAGAAGAAGACTGAAATAGAAGTGAGAGGGACGAGTCATCAACTTTGTTAACTTTCAATTTCTACTATATATATATATATATATATATATATATATATATATATATCGCGAGTGACCATAATTTGAACAAAAACTTGCGATGATTGAATATTTCAAAAATTAAAGAAAGGGAATTGGAATGATATAAAACCCAAAGCAGAGATCAGATCATTTGATGAGAGAGAAGAACTGAGTGAGGGAATAATGAGGGGCAGTTTTGTCTTTAGACATTATTTATATTTTTTATTAAATTTAACTAAAATAATGGGAGTATATTAGACATTTTACCGGTAAAGTAACGACGTTAGAGATCGAAATATCACTTGAAATGTCTATGATAGTTATAATCAAAGTTTGTATCCGTGTGAAATAAGTTCAAACCATAAAAAGTGTCACTATTATTTACCCTTAAATATTAGATGTATTTTTTTGATCAAATCTACTTGTTTAAACTTGGACCTTTATAAATTGAATGTACATTCTTTAAAAGGGGAGATTTTTTTTTCTTGGTCTTCAATGGAGGATTGTTTACTGATCTTGAAAAATGATAGGGCCGATTTTACGTATCGAATGGCTTAGATGGGAGATGAGGAGGTTTGGAAGTTGTCTGAAGTCTCAAGACCTTCCATATTACATAAAGGAGGTCAATACGTATCTTCCCTTTTTGGGGTGAGGAGGGAGGTATTTATAGAGTTCTAAAATCAATTTGATTCCGGATAAATCAATTCTAATAAAAAAATAACACCAAAAAGTAGACTCATCGTGAACTCCTTAATACTTATAGCGATCAGACAATTTTGAAAGCTTATTTCACAATCCAACAACAAAAGTAGCCGAATCAGAGTAAAATTTGAATAGCTTTTTCATAAAATGACCATAATTTCATCATAGAATTATCAATTTGGTGATTTGATGATGAGAAAATGAAGATTTGGAAGTTCGGGAATATGTACCCACATTCGGACAACGTACTCTAGCAGCCCCAAATTCGATGAAACGGTGAAAGTAGCCGGATCGAGAGGGGCACTTGACGTCTTCTTGGTAAAATAAAATGAATTTCACTATGGAAGCATCAATTTAAGTGTTTGATGAGAAGAAGGTGGAGATTTGAAAAATAAAAAATGGGCAATGTGGGCCCTAAAGCCCTAATTTGTCATTTTCTTAAAATTAGCTCAATCGGGTGTGCTAATATAAAGTAAAATAATGAATTTGGATTAATTATCATCCAAATTGATGTTTTGAACCAGTTGGTTGGATTTGTTGAGGGATTATGACCCATTAATGCTGGTTAGAATCAAAATTAGGGTACTGTGCAAAAACCCTAATTTAAGGCCAATATTTTAGACTCGATTGCATGATCCGATGATGGAAAAGATTTAAAATGTTAGGAAATGATAAAAATCCACCTTTAGGGTGGATTTGGAGTCTTTAATTAGAATTTCTTAAAGTCAATCGGGACCGAAGTTAGAGGACGAAATAATCTAATTTAAGGCCAATTTAGACTCGATTGCATGATCCAACGATGAAAAATATTTGAAATGTTGAAAAATGATAAAACTCGACCTTTAGGGTGGATTTGGGGTCTTTGGAACTCCTTAATGTCATTTGAACTAGAAACCCCTAATTAGGGATGATTCCAAAATCAAATAATGAAATCGACTTCTAATGATGAAATTTCACCTTCAGGTGTGCAGTCTTTGGGACTATTTGATTGTACCTAGGGGTGTACACGGTACGGTTCTTAATGGAACCGGAATTGTTCCCAACAGTTCCTTAATTTTGGAATTGGAATATGAACTGTTGAGTTCAGTTGAGTTCGGTTTCGATTCTTTGCTGTTCCAGTTCTGGTTCCTCAACGGTACATTCTTTGTCAATTTTTTTTTTTTTTTAAAACTTTGGCATGATACACACTAATACTTGTGCATCCCTATTTATAACAATAGATTAGAAGCTAGTATTTATTTATATATCTTATATTATATAAATATATAGAACATTAGAACTAAAAAGTTAAATGTATTTATCTATATATTATATATTTTATAATTTATATATAAATAGAACACTAGAATTTAGAAGTTATTAGTATTTATTTATATATTATATATTTTATACTTTATATATTACATATTTATATAGAACACTAAAACTTAGAAACTTTTATTGTTCATATATATATATATATATATATATATATATATATATATATATATGTATATTCTAACAGTTTCGGTTCCAGTTCCTTGACTTGGAACCGGAACTAGAATCAGAACCGTAGTGAACGGTTCGGTTCGATTCATGTACGATTCTTTACGATTTCGGTTCTAACGATTTTTTGTACACTCTTAATTATAGATGAACTTTATGAAACCCAAATATGAAAAATATGGGATGCAAGTTGGCAGAAAATATTATTCTAAATTGATACAGAGAGAAATATATATATATATATATATATATATATATATATATATTAATTTTATAGTTTGTTGCGTGTTGAATCATAGCCGTATCTTATATCTATGTGAAGAGTTTGTTGTTTTGTCATATCCATGTTGTGTCATTTCTATATCTTGAATCTTGATTCTTGATTCGTGTCTATGCTAGGTATGCACTATATTGGTTATATATTATTATGTTATGTGGTAGTAAAAAAATTAAAATGATCAGATTTTTCATTTATTGGTTCCAATGAGATTTGAGATGATGCGTTTTTCTTGAAATCGCAAAACGCGTTAGAAATACAAAAGAAGTTTGGTGGAAGGTTCGTACGTGCACCACATCTATCATAACTTTCAGAAAGAAAAAAAATCCATATTATAAAATCCAACCCTCTCTAGTACCCATTTAATTATTTTCTCACATAGCTATTTCTCTCTCTCTCTCATCAACTAATAAAATAAATACAAATTATAAGTCAATAAGAATAAAAATATTTTATAAAATATAATAAATAAAAAATATATGTATATAAATATAAAGATATATGTAATAATAATAATAAATATATATATATATATATATAAAGATATATATAAGAAAAAATACAATAAAATAAGAGCTATATGTAAATACAATTATATATAATATAAAAATATAATATAATAAATACAAAATTATAAGTCTATAAGAAGAAAAAACTTTTATAAAATACAATAAATAAATAAATATATATATATATAAATATAAATATATATAATCTATATAAAGAGATATATAAGAAGAAAATATAATAAAATAAGATATGTTGCTTATGTTAGTTGTAGAGACTGAGATATAAGGTGTATTTATATATATAATGAGTTATAAGAGTATTTTTGGTATTTTAAATTTGGGGTAGGTCAGGTGTATCAACTAATATTAGATTTTAGATGATAATTTAATGATTTGAGATTTATTGCAGAAAAAAAGAAGATAGTTCAAGAGATTAAGTGTTCAAATGATAATACACTTAAACGCTTGGTTATATAGAATTATGTTACGTGGTAGTAAAAAAATTAAAATGATCAGATTTTTCATTTATTGAATCCAATGAGATTTGAGATGACGCGTTTGTCTTGAAATCGCACAACGCGTTAGAAATACAAAAGACAGTTTGGTGGAAGGTTCATACGTTCACCATATCTATCATAACTTTCCAAAAAAAAAAAAAATCCATATTATAAAATCGAATCCTCTCTAGTACCCATTTAATTATTTTCTCACGCAGCTTTTTTTTTCTCTCTCTCTCTCATCAACTAATTGTCATCTCTCTCTAAGTAAACAAAACCCTAAGAAGATCGACATACCATGGAGGGAGCAACAAAAGAGTGGAACTACTTAGAAAAGAGCAGAAACAATATCAACATGTGCTCCTCCTTTGTTACTCCTGTCAGAGCTGGTACTTTAAAAAACAAGATATTCTTGGTCCTACTCCGAAAATTAATGAAGCTTGTCTTTTGTCTTCCCAAGGATGATTATGAGTAACAACATGCATTTCAGCTTGTTGGTACTCCTGAGTCCTGATATCCTTTGTTACGTTGTTGTTGCTGCTGCTTTGTCTTGTTGCGGTCATGTTGTTTCCGTTGTCACAAAGTTCCTATATATATATATATATGTGTGTCTGTGTGTGTGCAGCTTCTGAGAGAAACTGTTGCTTTTGTTCAGGTTTGGTTGTTGCCGCTGTTGTTATCACTTATGGTGATCCTTTAATTGGTTTGAATAATATTATACATAAAAGCTTAATATCTAGTGTGATTGTTATTAATTGATTGACCAGTACTGTGAAATAAGGAATAGTTTATGAACAGATATGGAATTAACTACTGTATCATCTCCATCAGTCTAGTTAAGTGGATCAGATCCCAAAATTCCAAATATATCAACTGTTGATTTTGGACCCAAGACGACGTCATGGTGGGTCCCACCGATAGTATCACCAAAAAGTCAATGCGGGCCTTAATCAAATGCGGTCACACTACAGATGCAAAGTAACATAAATGAAGCGTGGGTTTTAGGAATGCACAAAACCCCTAAATTCGATTCAATTTAATTCGAATTTTACTGATTGAAATGAATTAGATGACTAATAAATCGGTTGTAAATTTTAAAAATAAGAATTCATAAATCATGGATTAAATCACGAATTAAAGATCAAAAATTTGATCCAATCAATGACAATTCGTTAGAATTTATAATAATTTTATAGATATATATAATAATATCTTATGAGTTTTAATAATAATATTATACTATCTTATATCTTCTAAGCTAAAAAATTATTATTCGAGCTAATTAAAAAATAATTATATTATGTTGTTTAGATTAAGTTCAATCTGTCAATCCAATTGAATTCAATTCATTATTTCACGGATAAGATCGAATCGAATTGAATCTTTTTTACAAATCAAATCGTATTGCATAGTAATTAATCCGTAGACTGCAAATCAAATTAAAATTATATCTAATTGGATCCGACGATCATCCATAATAACTTTCTATAGGTGAGAGGTGATCAAAGGGTCAATGGTTTACTTAGCTCTCCGCAAGAGTGAGGTGACACTGAGTCAGGAACAACTGACTGAGTCGGCTCTTGGGAGTGGAGCTGGCTATCTGGGTTGCCATACCTCGATCTGGGCACTGATGAGAAACTTCCGAGTCGTGAATCGGGTTACTTGGACAGTTGGATCATGACTTTTGATGGGTCCGTTCTTAAAATGAGCTCGAATCTTATTTAGTATTGTAAAAGTGTCCTTGTCGTTTAGCGTTACTAACATGTGGCTTGCATGAGTTGTGACTCTAGATAAGACAAATTTACAAAACAAGTTTAAATAATTAAGGAATGACTTAATTAAGTTTGTAGAAAAGGATAATAATTTAATGTCAATATGATGTATCAAGGTATTAAACGTAGTATGTTGAATTGAATACACATTTAATTTTTTATATTAATTTTAAACATATTACTGTTTTTTTTTTCACATTTTCTTTTGAATAGTGATAAAATCAACCATATTACTTTTTACTCTATGACGTGTGTTCGAATTAAGGAAAGTATCAATCTCCTTTCCTGCATGAAACAACTCCTTTGAAATCTCTCTCCAACTCCCTCCATCCACACACTGATATATATATATATATATATAAGGGAAGTGAATAAAACAAAAAAAAGTTAATCTAATTGCTCAAATTTGTTAAAAAAGTAATTCTGCTATTCAAAATATCTTTTGCTATCGACTGTCTAAAATTATTTCATTTAACAATCGCGATTACGAGTGCACGATAGTGCCGTAGGTACAAGTATACCTTAGTGTATATATATATATATTAGTCATTTTCAATTAGTCGCCCCCACACAATTTTTTGAGGACTTAATTGAGAGAGAGAGAGTCTATATTAGGCAGCTACTTGTAATAATAATAGTTGAAGCATGGTTAAAAAATTGATATTAAGTTATGGTTAAAAAATAATAATATTGGACTATTTAAAATAAGTTCAATTTGTAAATTTAATCTGATATTTTAAAAAAAATTACATGATTCGAGATCATTAAACTTCTAAGCAATCAAATATATGTCAGTTTTATTCATCTTCTTACTTGTGTAATTTCTCCTCCTCTTGGATGGCCACGTGTAACAATATCATCCATGTAGCTTTTTATTGCACACACTCACAGATGTTTGTAAATGTACATTCTTTTGCACACACTCGAATTAAGGAAGCATCCGTCTCCTTTTCTATATAAAACAACTCCTTTTCCTCTCCTTTGAAACATCTTTCCAACTCTCTCCACCATACACCCACTGATATATATATATATATATATTAGTCATTTTCAGTTAATCACCACATCACTATACATATATGCGTTATCATTATAAATGTTTGTTGAAAGCTCAAAAAGCCAAGATTTCAGTTCCCAGGAGGGAGGGACGAAGTCTATTTTGGTGGGAAAGCTCAAAAAGACGAGAGAAAAAAAAAAAACATGCAACAAAAATAATTTGTCTTAACTCTCAATTCACCTAAAAAAAAAAAAGTAAATTTAGTTAATTTTGTTTCTTTATCAGAGATAATGATTATTAATGAGTAAATGGAAAACCAAAATCATAAAACAGGGCAACATAATCTGGCTACTAGTTGATCACAAATCTCATTGTCAAAAAAAATAAATAAAGAATCATAGATAATATAAACTGATGTCATTGAAAGAAGATTAGAAATAAAATTCTTAGAGAGCTCAAGTATCAAAGCTTGAAAATTTTTTAAGTGTAAAGAAATATTTACATCTAGTTATCTAGAATTTCCATATTCTATGAAAAATGAATATATTTTACTTGCAAAAGAAATGAATAATCAAGTTAACGAATAATCAAGCATGCAGTGAGTTAGTGATAGTGAAACAGAATTACAGAAAGTTAATTTTCTCTCTATCTCTCCTTCGCAAACTCAGAGAGGAGGTTGGAGCACAATCACGAAGAGGCCGATGTAGCGACTAGAATAGAGAGAAAATAAGCGGTTGTTATTTTTTTTAAAAATTAGAAGGTATAACTACGCTATGATACGACGTTGTCATTTCCCGAATTTCCGAACCCGATTTATGATAAAAGGAATTAAATGAAAAGTCAAAGCTCAATTATCAACACCTTTGAAACTTGATAATTTTTTTTTTCAGATGAAAGAAATTCGTTTTTCTCAAGATTTAAATAGATTTGTACACTTAGAATTTGTAACTTGATAAATTATTATTATTTTTTTTCAAATGAAAGAAATTCTTTTTTCTCAAGATTTAAATAGACCTGTGCGACTTAGAATTTGTTCCAGAAACTATTTTTATTGAAAAGACGAATTCGATATACTCAATTTAGACTAAGTTTGTCAATGAGTTATCAATTTTCAAGTTTAAAAAGGAATATAAAATAATTTTAAGAAAATATATACACCAATATATATATGTTTGCATTTCACTCAAGGCAACCCTTTTTCTACTCTTCCTCAGTGTATATAATACACACAAGTCACATAACTCCCACTATAAATAAAGTCTTTCAATAAAACTAAATCCATTGAATAGAGAATTTTGAGAGCCCATTTGAGTATCACTTTCACTATATTTTGACTTAAGACAAAAATATTACTAATTTTTGAAATCTAAAAAAAATTCAAGCATTCATATATACTTGCACATGTATTACATGTAAAGAAAATATGTTTTCTTTTATTTTCATATTGATTGACCCTTAACTTTTAATACATTACAAAAAAATATGAAGTAGTAATAAAAAAAAATTATTTCAGGAGGCATGTGCCCCCTCTTGGCACATAGTGGGTCCGCCAGTCATATTCTTCAGTACATGGATCCGTCTTAGAGTAAATTATGTCGAATCTAATTTGCTAAAAAATAATATTATATGAAAAATAAAAAATGTAAAGAGCAGTTTGTGTAGGTTAATACAACTTAATTTTATTCCTTGTATATATATATAGATTTGAATTAAATTAAATAATATCTTATTTTAAAAATATAAAATACCAAAATTTTATGTACATTTATTAATAAGAGTGTATGTTTGAGAGAATTAGTATTTGTTTAACACAAATTTTTATTCCTTTAAATAATATATTATTTAAAAATATTAGAGAGAAGTTTATGTTATAACAAAACTTTTTGTCCTTTATATATATTTTGGATTAAATAAAATAAGATCTTATTTTAAAAATTAAAAAATGTTTGGAAACTTTACCTAAGTAGTATAGATATAGATATGTACACTCAATGGATTTTCCTTATATGAAATAAAACTTTATAGTAACTCAACATATTGCATTATTTATTGAATAAAGTACACTCACCTCCCCTCTAGTTAGGAAGAAATACACGTACATTAGTTACACATAACATTAGTGTCCGTTAATGAAGTATGAGAATTTACTACATTGACCTTACTAAAAAATTAATTTAAAATTTAAAATCACAGTGTGCTCTATCTCTTTCATATATATACACACAAACACACTCATATATAGAAATTCAAAGAGGCAGGGTACTTAAGGATCCATAATTCTTCTTGGGCAGAGAAATTATACATTGTAACAGTGATGCCATGTTACATGGTAGTTGTGGTATCACTATCACAACCCAGGCCAATAAATAGTAGCTATGTTCAACCATGTGACTACCTCAGTCATGTTCCTCTAACACATGACTTGCATGTATTGGATGATGAAACCATGTTATCCATGTGATGTATTATTACCGTTGCAATATACAATTTATTTTGATAATGGTTGGAAATCAATATATAAAGGCTGCATAAGTGCAACTCCCTATTTATTCACCTCATATCTTAATTATCTACCTGTACATTCTTAATCAACCAACTCCATGGATTCCAAATTCTAAAACAGCCACTTTTTATCTCAATGATTCCTACCAACCAAAAAAAAAATTTCAATAGTCGGGGTACTTACTATGTAGTATCTCGACCAATGAAAACTCACTATTTCTCGTCATAATGAGAAACAAAATTTTACAATTAACCGAGTATTATAGTCTCGGTACCCCGGATCACAGAGCTTGTGTTAAGTGTTCCACTCTACCCAATTCAATTCTCTCACTTTATAACTTAATTATCTAACCCATACTTTTCCAATCAATCATTGATCCCCATTCACCACTAATATAAAACAATTTATCGACATTTTCCTAAAACAATTCAATCTGGTCATTTTTATTCAAGAAGCCCATTATCGATCGAAAACAACCTAAAAAGAAAATTCTACTAGCTTTACCTAGAGGACTATGTCATTTTTTGGCAAAATTCCATCATCTGTGACCTCAAAATCACATTTTTTTAGTCGTATACGGAGATTGCTCAATATTTCAAAATTTTTGCTAGAGGTATAAATGAAGTCGGATTCTTCTGAAATTTGGTAGTTATCTAGTTTAATTATTAGGATCTTATCTTTATTTTGTCATAAATTTGAGAGACAATTTTAAATTCTAGTATTTTTAGGATTCCATTTGTTTTATGATTTTTAAGAGGTCGCAGGTGCGATGACAAGTATCTTTGCCCAAAAATGATAGGTCTCGGGTTCGAGACTTGGAACCAGTCTTTTCAAAATGAGAGTAAGGCTAGTCGACATCTACCTCTCTCAGATCCCACTCAAGCGGTAGCTTTGTGCACTGGTATGACCTTTTTATTTGTTTTATGATTTTTCTATTATATATGTATGTACTACAATAGCAGAATTAATTAATACAATTACCAATAAAATATCATATTTTTCTGCAATTTTCTTTTAACTTTTTGGACTCAAAGTTGTTCTTTGTTCAATCGTCAACATTAATAGTTTCCACTTCATTAGTTGGTATTAGAGCCTTGTCTTCCCTAGTTTGATGGTGATTGATTGTTTTGGTGGCAATTTGGCTGGAGACGAAGATCGACATAGAGTGACTAGTTTAATGGCTGATTTTTAGTACTCCAATGTGAAACAAAACAAGCATTGTAAGATATTCAAACACCTCTTATTAGGATCGTGTTGGGCCTAAACCAGAACCGCAATAACAACAAGTTTCGTAATGATGACGTAGATCGTGTTCAATCTGTCATAATTGCAACCCATTCTCGCCACATTGACAGGTAGCTTATGTAGAAGTTGTGTCTTGGGGTCATAGAGACACACAAAGATATCGTGATCATAGGAATTATGATTCTATGAATTTTTGTATGAAGATTGACCTTCCTAGTTTTGATTGGTATCCTTCATATTAAAGATTTTCTTGATTGGTTGGCAGATATTGAAATGTTTTTTTTTTTTTTTACTATATGAGGATTCAAGAGGATAAGAAGGTAAAATTAGTGCCACACAAATTGAAAGGAATAGCTTCTACATGGTTGGAACAATTGCGGGTTTCTCGCGTGCTATAGAGGAAAGCACCAGTACAATCTTTATTGAAGATTAAACGTCTTTTAAAAGCCTAAGTTTCTCCCGCAATACTTTGAGGAGATCCAATTCGGCAATCTCAAAATTACAAGCAGAGGAATATGAAGGTTCAGGCCTATATCGAGTAATCATTGTCTTCAAAAACTCAACTTCCTCCTATAATGGAAGGATTTGCACAAATACAAAGTACAGAAAAATTTATATATGACCAAGAACTAAAATCCCAAGGTAACTGCCAAGAAGAGGAGAAGATAGAAAGATATAAAAAGAATAAATAGTCAAAAACTACTCATTTAACTATTGTGAGTGAAAGTATCAAGGACTTTGACACCATAGAAGAAAAGGATGACAACAAGGAGGAAACACAAAAATTAAAAGATAGTTTGATAAAAGAATTACAAGACATATATATATATATTTTGGTAAGGTAAGTTTGTATTAAAGATAAATGAATAATTGTACAAGAGAGTGTCAACAAACAAACAAAAAGATACAATGAAAACTAGATGCAAGAACCTCAAACAAGATAGTGTCAACAAACAAACGGATACTACTAGGCATGAGAATTCACACTGGAGAGTAGCAAAGAGGATGTGAAAGGCAACAGATGAACATGCAGCAATTTGTAATCCAGGAGCTATTAGTGGCATTCATAATAGATGTTACCATGATGCTCAGTTCCTAAGAAGTGTTGGATCGGGTGGTTTTCTTGAAGGTCTAACTGTGAAGCTTGGAAGATACCATGTTGCTGCAAGTTTTTTGGCTGCAATATAATCCTTGAAGGAGCAAGAAAAATAAAAGCGAATCAAAAACTTCAAGAAATAAGTATGAAGAAGATTATCGGAAGAAGTTAAAGAAAAGAAAGATAAATGGGTGAAAAGTATGAAACAAGTTTATGAAGCATTAAGATCAAGTTCTCAAAGGTTTGAAGTTTTGTCATTCTCATATATGAGGAGTATTTGCAGCCGAAGTAGGAGTTATTTTAAAGTGGAGGGGAGTGATGTAGGATGGTTTTATCAATTTTTTTCTATTACAATTGACTTTTTCCTTGAAATAGTTCGATCTTGTCATTTTTCACTTGAGAAGACCAATTCTCCATCGAAAAAATCCAATAACAAAAATCCACTATATTTAGATAGTGACCCATGTCGTTTTTCGATAGAATTCCATTGTCTATAGGCTCAAAATCACATTTTTTAGTCCTATATGGAGACTGCTAAATATTTCAGGATTTCTTTTAGAAGGTCTAAGCAAAGTCAGATTCTTTTTAAATTTGATAGTTTTCTTAGTTTAATGATTAGGATCTTATCTTTATTTTTTCTTTACAATTTTTAGAAACAATTTCAAAATCTAGTATTTTTAGGATTTCTTTTGTTTTAGGATTTCTCTATTATAAATATGCATGTCTTGCAAGGGCAAAATTAATTAATTCAATTATCAATAAAATAAATATCATATTTTTCTGCAATTTTTTATTAAATTTGTGGAGTCAAAGTTATTCCTTATTTAATCGTGAGCATTCATAACTTCTACTTCATCACTCACCCCCAATCAATCACAGGAAATTAAAGTTAAAACAAATAAATAAATGAAGAAAGAATATAAATTCACATCTTCAATACAAGGAGCATTGTGAAACTTTATTCAACGAAAAGAATTAGATTTCATCTTCAGTATGAGTGGGATAATGAAATTTTGTTTCTTATCTTCTATTTACTAAACACGTGTACTAAAGGTGACTATCACCTAACCAACAGACAAATCTAAAATTTTCAATTGAAATAACAACAATGATTCATAAATGCAACAAAAACGTGAATAAAACATAAAGTAACACATTTGACAATTCCTAGATAAAAATCACGGTATCACTTGCTAGTGAATTTGTTGGAGGAAATGATGGAAGTGATAGGTTTATCGGTCTAAACTAATGGTGAATTAAGATAGAAATAAGAGTGGCCAGTGACAAAAATCTTGTTATCACTTTTTTTTTTTTTTGCAATTGTCATAGTCCCCCTAACAATCTTGTCCAGGAGAGACATGCGACAAGACAATTATAAAAGCAAGCAAAGTATTACAAATAATATATCTGTGAAATAATTTCGTGACAAAACCACCTAAAACAATTATAACCTAATTCATCGAAAGAACTAGATAACATTTTGACAAATATGATATAATTAAGTTTCACTTGTGATGTTTAAGTCTGAATCATATATATTTTAACATACACATCACTTAAACAAATACAACCTATAAAAAGCTTACTAAAACAAAATATAAAACAAACTTAATTGCACACAAAAGATGTAATGAAAAAGACAAAAAATGTAGAAGATGGAAAGATGCATGCAAAAGAGAGAAAAAAAAAAGAAAATTCCTAATAACGCATCTATAGAAGAGTCCTAGCCTTGAGCGTTTTAAACAATATTAAATATTGGATAAATTACACTTACACCCTTTGTGGTTTAAACTTATTTCACATGAAAAGAATATTTGTTTATAGTGACAGTATAAATCCAAACGTTTTGCATCGTCTATAAAAAAACCTCAAACGTGTATAGGCGGGTCTGACAATATACAGAAAGACTTATATGTCATTTGACTTGTCAAATGACCTAATTAACATCTAAAATTACATGAAAGACCAAAATACCCTTAACTATTTATTTTTTTGATTTTTTTTCTTTTTTCTCTCCTAATGCTTTCTCCTTCTCTCTCCTCTCTCTCTTTCTTTCTTTTGATAACAGCATGAATATATACAAACATATATATATATATACACACACAAACTTGTATATTTATATGTAACATAAAAAGAGAGTGTGAAACTATATATAGAGAGAGATTACTACAGGAACCATATTAACCATATATAAATGGAGTGCAAAGAAAGAAAAAAAAAAAGATAATGTACACACTTCCCTGTTTGCTATGAAATGGAGACTATGGCGGACAGTTGTGAAAAAAGACCCAGTGCATCTATTTTTGCGAATGCAAACGGCCAACCCAATTACTATTTAAAATAAAAGTCAGCAAACCAAGAAGTGCCATCAGCATGTACACATTGATTGTTAAAAAAATCAAACATAGAGATATCAAATAGCATGTTCCTGTATGTTGAAGAATGTAAGAGATTAATGAAAAATAAAAATAAGTAAGTAATCTATGTGTGTGTATATTTTGTATAAAGCACCATATGATATGGGAGAGAAAATTTTACCACAATTCCAACAACCCTTAGCTCGAAAGAATGCCTTATCCCGATTAGCACAGAAAGGATGATACGCCTTAGAACATCCCCTAAAATCTTCCTCTCCTTGATGCGTCATCAACTTGAAGAGCTCCACCCAGAAGTCGCTTCATGGCATACCCAGAAATCATCATGGCCTAAGAAACCGAGTTTCTCTCCAGCATTCTATTAAACACCTTGCGAGCATCACACAAAAGACTACACTTGCAATACATATTCAATAGAGAGCTGCCCACAAAGATGTCGGAGCAACTCATCATTTTAACGCCGACCAAAGGTATGCGACAAATTTACTGCGGCAATGAAAAGGCTGACAAAAGTGCGATCATTTGGGAAGGCGTTCTCTGCCCTCATTCGCTAGAAGAGCTCCATGACTAAAGACGAATCTCCGAGACCCTGTTGAGAGTATCCATTGATGAGACTGTTCCATGAGACCCGGTCTTTGTCCTCTATCTCATCGAATACGAGCTTGACTTCGACAAAACGTTCACATTTGGAGTAAAAGTTGACCATACTATTCGCTATGTATATGCAGGAAGGCGAGATGATGTGTGCATGTAAAGCTCAACCTTTTTGAATGCTTTTCTGGTAGGTGTATTGCAGAAGAAGACTGAAATAAGATTGAGGAGTCATTAACTTTGTTAACTTTCAAGTTATATATATATATATATATATATATATATCTCGAGTGACCATAATTGATGAACAAAAACATGCGATGATTGAATATTTCAAAAATTAAAGAAAGGGAATTGGAATGATATAAAACCCAGAGCAGAGATGAAAGCGTTTGATAAGAGAGAAGAACTGAGTGAGGGAATAATTAGGGGAAATTTTGTCTTTAGACATTATTTATATTTTTTATTAAATTTAATTAAAATAATGAGAGTATATTAGACATTTTACACGTAAAGAAATGACATTAGAGATCGAAATATCACTTGGGGTGTCTATGATAGTTATAATCAAAGTTCACATCCGTGTGAAATAAGTCCGCCCAAACCACAAAAAGTGTCACTATTATTTACCCTTAAATATTAGAAGTGTTCCTTTGATCAAATCTACTTGTTTAAACTTGTACCTTTAAAGATTGAATGTACATTCTTCAGAAGGGGATATCTTTTTTCTTGGTCTTCAATGGAGGATTGTTGATTGATATTGAAAATGATAGGGCTGGTCTTATGTATCGAATGGCTTAGATGGGAGATAAGGAGGTTTGGAAGTTGTTTGGAGGCTCAAGAGCCTTCCATATTACATAAAGGAGGTCAATACTTGTCTTCCCTTTTTGGGGTGGAGGGGGGAGGTATTTATAGATTTCTAAAACCAATTTGAGTTTAGATAAATCAATTCTAATTAAAAAATAACACCAAAAAATTGACTCCCCTTGAACTCAATACTTATAGCGATCATATGGTTTTGAAAGCTTCGTTCACAATCCAACAATGAAAGTAGCCCAATCAAAGTAAAATTTGAATAGCTTTTGCGTCAAATGACCATAATTTTATCATAGAATTATCAATTTGGTGATTTGATGATGAGGAAATGAAGATTTGGAAGTTCAAGAATATGTACTCATATTCGGACAACTCTAGCAGCCCCGAATTCGATGAAACGGTGAAAGTAGCCCAATTGAGAGGGGAACTTGACGTCTTCTTGGTAAAATAAAATGAACTTCACTATGGAAGCATCAATTTAAGTGTTTGATGAGAAGAAGGTGGAGATTTGAAAAATAAAAAATGGGCAATGTGGGCCCTAAAGCCCTAAATTTTCATTTTCTTAAAATTGGCTCAATCCGTTGTGCTAATTTAAAGTAAAATAATAAAATTGGACTTGATTGCATGATCCAATGATGGAAAAGATTTAAAATGATAGGAAATGATAAAACTCCACCTTTAGGGTGAATTTGGAGTTTTTAATTAAAATTTATTAAAGTCAACGGGGATCGAAGTTAGAGGACTAAATAATCTAACTTAAGGCCAATTTAGACTCGATTGTACAATCCAGTGATGGAAATATTTGAAATGTTGAAAAATAATAAAACTCGACCTTTAGGGTGGATTTGGGTTTTTTGGAACTACCGAAAACCCCTAATTAGGAATGATTCCAAAATCAAATAATGAAACCGACTTCTAATGACGAAATTTCACCTTCAGGGTGTGCGGTCTTTGGGACTGTGTGATTGTACCAATAGATGAACTTTATGAAACCCAAATATGAAAAATATGGGGTGCAAGTTGACAGAAAATATTATTCTAAATTGATACAGAGAAATATATATATATATTAATTTTATAGTTTGTGCCGTGTTGAATCGTTAGTGTTATCTTATATATTTGTGAAGAGTTTGCTGTTTTGTCATATCCATATTGTGTCATTTCTATAACTTGAATCTTGATTCATGTCTATGCTATGTATGCACTATATTGGTTATATATTATTATGTTATGTGGAAGTAAAAAATTTAAATTAAATGGTCAGATTTTTCATTTATTAGATCCAATGAGATTTGAGACGACTTGCTCACTTCTTGATCTTGACTGGATTGATTATTGAGCAGATGTTGTGTTGGATGCCTGCTTTCAAATACATGCCGTGTACAAATACAAAAGAATGGTGGAAGGTTACTCCTGTTAAGAGCAGAAACAATATCAACATGTGCTCCTCCTTTGTTACTCCTGTTAGAGCTGGTACCTTAAAAACAAGATATTCTTGGCTCTACTCCGAAAATTAATGAAGCTTGTCTTTTGTCTTCCTAAGGATGATTATGAGTAACAACATGCATTTCAGCTTGTTGGTACTCCTGATATCCTTTGTTACGTTGTTGTTGTTGTTGTTGTTGGCTTGTTGCTGCTTTGTCTTGTTGCAGTCATGTTGTTGCCGTTGTCACAAAGTTCCTATATATATATATATGTGTGTGTGTGTGTGTGTGCAGCTTCTGAGAGAAACTGTTGCTTTTGTTCAGGTTAGCTTTAATTGCTAGTGTGATTGTTATCAGGGTAAAAGTGCAAAAAAAAAAAGCACTCTGCTGTACAAAATTTGTGCAATAAACACCTCTTCAGTAACGTTGGTGCATACAATTCCCTTAATATTTGCCAAATGTATGCAAGTACCCCTCAGTCAATTCTAACAAAAAAATATATATATTAAAAATCCCAAATTGCCCTTTTTGAAAGACAAGAATACCCCCTCCGTCAACTCTTATCTTTCTCTCTCTTGTTTTTCTCTCTCTAAAATGAATGATGGAACTTCAAAATGTTGTCGTTCAGGTCGAGAGAGAAGCAAGGTGGAAGGGGCTATCATCAAAAGAGCGGTTTCGACTAGAGCCGTCGGAGAAGAAGAACGGAACAACGCCGATTTCACTCGTCGGCTGAAGTAAACCCATAACTATGATCGGTGGGCCGAAGCGAACCAGCAACAGTCTATTGTAAATATTATTTGTAATTTTACGATTGAATAATTCATACAAGTTCTCTTTTTTCTTCTTTATGCGAAACAACAACCAGAAATTGCTATCAAAACAACAAACCCTTCCTATTAAAACCCAATTGTAACTATCGAAACGACAACCAGAAATTGCAGTCAGTATCTTTGGTTTCATCGCAAACCCTAATTTCATTGTATCCTAACTCTTCGCACCTCTTTATCGACTAGGTTCGTATTTTTGTTAACATCAGGTTCTTGGCTTCTTCGCATCAACTTTGGGCTTACGCTTCAAATCATCTTGTATCACACACTGTTTGAACAATAACCCTAATTTCTCTGGTCGTATCATCTGCTCAATGAATGTGCCTCAACGTTAACCGATTAGTACACAACCCCCGTAACCATCTCTTTGTCTCAGTTTTTCTCTCTCTAAAATTGACTTGATTGGGTGCTACTGTGCCTATTTTGTCAACTGATTTTGGCAATTTCTCTGGTGGACTTGGTGGGATCGGTTGTACACCATCTCTCTGTCTCAGTTTTTCTCTCTCTAAAATTGACTTGATTGGGTACTACTGTTCCTATTTTGTCAACTGATTTTGGCAATTTCTCTGGTGGACTTGGTGGGATCGGTTGTTATTAACACCATCGGAGCTCCGTTAGGAGAGTTTCTGTGGATATCAACGTCTCTTACTTGCATGCCGCATATGGTGAAATGGAAATGTCCTTTTTGGACATTTTGCTTTCTTTTAATATATTTTTTTATTTTATTATAAGGGTATTTTAGACAATTTGTTTGGTTAAATTATCAGTTGTTGTATAATTTTAAAAATGTTAAGGTATTAATTCACTGTTTGCACATGATTTTTGCACTTTACCTTGTTGTTAATTAATTGACCAGTACTGTCAAATAAGGAAGAGGTTATGAACATATATGAAATTAACTACCGAATCATTGTTGTTGTCCCCATATATATATATATATATATTTTAATCTTCATCCGTCTACCTAAGTTGATCAAATCTAAAAATTCCAAATATATCAACTATTGATTACGGGCCATGATGACGTCATGGTGAGTCCCACCAATGACATCACTATAACGTCAATGCAGGTAGAGATGCAAAGGTAGAGTAACATAAATGAAGCATGAGTTGTATGGGATGGACAAAAATTTGTAAATTCATTCCGATTCATGTAAATTAGATTAGATTAAATAATTAACGAATAAATTGTGAATTTAAAAAATAAAAATTCGTAATTCACGGATCGAATTACGTATTGACGGTCAAAATTCAATCTGATCCGTGACAATCGGTTAGAATTTATATATATATATATATATATATATATACGTTTTAATAATAATATTATAATATTTTATATCTTTTAGGCTAAAAATTTGTTATTGGACCTTAGTTAAAAAAATAATTATATTAGTTTGTTTAAATTAAGCTCAATCAGTCAATGTGATCCGATCTGATCCAATCCATTATTTCACAGATTAGATCGGCTCGAGTCTTTTCTAGGGATCGAATCGGATTACATAGATAATAATTCATAAACCGTGGATCAAATTATAATTATTCCTAATCCTATCCGATCCGTGATCACCCCTAGTGGGTTTCTACAAGTGTCAGGTGATCAAAAGGTCAGTGGTTTACTTAACACTCGGCACGAGTGACACTGAGTCAGGAACAATTCACCGAGTCAGCTCTTGGGGTGGAGCTAGCTATCTGGGTTGCCCTTCCTCGAGCTAGGCACTGAGAAAGCTTCCGAGTCGTGAATCGATGTACTTCGACGGTTGGGTCATGACTTTTGATGGGTGGGTTCTTAAAATGAGCTCGAATCATATTTTGTATTCTAAAAGTGGCCTAGTGGTTGAAATATTAGTAACATGGGGGTTTGCATGAGTTGTGATTCTAGATAAGACAAATTTACAAAAACAAGTTTAAATAATTAAGGAATGACTTGATTAAACTCACTTAATTAAGTTAATAGAAATCGATAATAATTCAATGTTAATATGATATATCAAGGTATTAAAACGACTATGTTGGATAGACATTTAACATTTTATATTAATTTTAAACATAATTACTGTTTTTTTTTTTTTTTCACATTTTCTTTTGAATAGTGTTAAAAGCAACCATATTACTTTTTACTCCATGACGTGTGTTCGAATTAAGGAAGTATCAATCTCCTTTCCTGCATAAAACAACTCCGTTTTCCTTTCGTTTGAAATCTCTCTCCAACTCCCTCGATACACACACTGATATATATATATATATATTCTTGTCTCTATGAAGGGGTATGTCGTGGCTGAAGCCGGTATATATATATATAGATATATATATATATTAGTCATTTTCAATTAATCGCCCCACAATTTTTTGTGGACTATACATATATATTAGTCATTTTCAATTAATCGCCCCACAATTTTTGTGGGCTATACATATATATTAGTCATTTTCAATTAATCGCCTCACAATTTTTTGAGGACTTAATTTAGAGAGAGGGAGTCTAAATATTCTCGTTCCACACGACCTTGGGCGCTTTCTCACCAGACTAATGCCCCACCACGGTTACATGTTCTGCTCTAGCCTATCAAGAATTAAGACCCACGTGAGATATATATATATATATATATATATATATAGGCAAAAGAGTCAAAAATTCCTGTCTTTTAAAAATGTGTAAGAAACTTTTCTATACTTTTTTTTTTTTTTGTTTTGAATCATATTACACCTTACACATATTATATTTTTCTTCAACCATTTTATCCTTATATTATATAAAAGAGAAGATTTTTTTTCAGAAAAAAAATTTCAAAAATAATTTCGAAAAAAAAAAAACTAAAGATGCACAATTACTTAATAAAAATTTTTAAGAAAAGAGAGATTTTTTTTAATATTAAGTTATATCAGTTTACGGAAAAAAATAAAAATGCACAATTATAAAATAAAAAAATTTGGATTTTTTTTTCCAAAATTTTTTCCATTAGAAAGAGAGGATTTATGAAAATAAAATAATTCTTGAAAAAATAAAAAAATATATGGAAATTATTATTATTATTATTATTATTATGTATATTTAGTTTTTTTTCCCGGAAACAATTTTTGGAATTTTTTTCTAAAAAAAAACTCCTCTTTTTTTTTTATTAAGTTAAAGAAAATCTTAATATAAAAAAACCCCTCTTTCTAATGAAAAAATTTTCGAGGAAAAAAATCCAAAATTTTTTATTATGTAATTGTGCATTTTTATTTTTATTTTTTGTAAATTGATATAAATTAATATATATAAAAAAAAAAACCTCTCCTCTCAAAAATTTATATTAAGTAATTGTGCATATTTAGTTTTTTTCTTCGGAAATTATTTCAGAATTTTTTTTCTGGAACAAAACATCCTCTTTTTTAATAATAGAAAGGGCAAAATGGTCATAGAAAAATATAATATGTGTAAGAGTCAAAAAAAAAAACACAGAGGAATTTCTTACACCTTTTTAAAAGCACCGTTTTTTTTTCTCCTTTTGCCATTTATATATTAGTCATTTTCAATTAATGGCCACATCACCATTCGTATATGCATTATCGTTATAAAAGTTTGTTGAAAGAAGATGCAATCTCAAATGGTAGCATTTACTTAGGGATCAGGATCATGTGATATTTCATGTGGCATAAAACATAAATTTTTGTAATTTTTAAATGAGCAACGCTACACATTTTGAATATGTATCTCAATTTTGTATCTCGAAAATGACATGACAATATAAAAAAGACATAAATATCCTCTATTTTGATACATATTACACATTTTATCAAACTAAATGAATCTCATTAAAGAAAGAAGTAAGAATCAAAATCAAATTGGGTTTCCCTCTCTAATTTATTATTATTATTTTATTATATATACAAATATTCTCTTTTGCACTCCCTCCACTTCTCTCTATATTTACTAAATCTTTCTTTATAATTTAACTTTGATTGAAAATACTAAATCAAAATAAGACTATAAGAAACCTTAAGTATATTATGTGTTTATTTAATTATTCACACATGTAGATAATGGAGAAAATTAGAGTTTTTATTCAAGAGAAATAGTTCCAAGCTTATGTTAAAGAAAGTATGAAAAAAAATTGTAGTTTCTTGTCTTAGTTATTTGAAAATTTAATAGAAAGAATCTTTCAAAGGAAGATGCGAGCATAAAATTTAATTTGAATTCTCTGTTATTGAGTTATTTTAGGATTTAGATTCTAAAATAATAAGTTTTGCTATTTTTTTCTCTTTTTCCTTCCTATATTCTCTCAAAATAATTATTTTTAAAATATAGAAAGTTGCCAAATCATCAGCCACTTAATAATGCCAAATAATCAGCCACATAATTCGAAATACTAATTCATGAATTATATTCATGATGTCTTGCATTTTTCTTTTAAAATTACTATTTTTTAAAATATCGAACTCCTTGATTTTATATGAATAAAATAATATTTTTTATTTCAAGAAAGCGTTTAAAATTTTTTGGACAAATAGAGACCAAATCTCTCACATCTCTTTAAACAAAGACTCCACTTAATTTAAAAGTCCTAAATTCATAAAAAATCCTCTAATTCTTAATTTGAGACTCCTAAATTCATGAAAAGTCCTCTATTAAATGAATTCGTAATTCCGTTTATTAATAGAGCCATCAAATATGCAAAAATTCCACATCAAACATGCAAAAACACACTTTAAAATAAAAAAATATAAGACCTTGACCAACAACTCTTACTTGAAAATCTTATTAATACTCTTGTTCAACATAAATTAAAATAAAAAAACTAATTTTTTTATTTCTTATATGTAATAAATATTTTTATTTGCTATATTATGTTAAGTTTTATTAATTAATGTACAACTAATTAATAATTTAAATTATAATCTATTTAACACTTGGGAGAAATTGTAAGCCTGAGGATCTTGACGTTAGTCAGAAGTCTGTAGCTATTTGACTTCATGAAGTTGCAATTGTAAGTGTCACGCCCTGAAACCCAGACCGCCGGGACTCCCCCGAGCCAACCCCGAATTTCGAGTGTGAACCTGTTCACTCAACCACGTGAACTATTCTGACACCGATTTCACCTTGATATCAAGCTTTGATACCATGTTATCACGCCCCAATTTTTGACTCCCAGAGAAACGAAGGTGACTTCCGTCCATTATGTCCAAATGGATCATCTTTACCCTCAAATAACGTGGAAGCTTAACTCTATTCTTGCACATAGATATCTACAACTCCCCCTTATTTAACCTCAGAGGACCATACATCAAACCATATCACCTTAGTGAAAATTTCATTTATCCACACCCATAAATCACTCATTTCCAGGACTCAACACTTTGTGTGAATGGAAGCTGAAACGAAGACCTACACCATTGGATAGAGAATCCAAAAATACTCAATTTAAAAAAAAAACGCTTAATTCCAATTTAAAACGAAGAAGTTATGCCTGATTGAAATTTGGGCAAATTTCAGAGCATGTTGTGAATAGTGATTTCAATGCATCGAAGTGGTGATTTCAATGC
This sequence comes from Cornus controversa, assembly GCA_026545225.1. NCBI lineage: Eukaryota > Viridiplantae > Streptophyta > Magnoliopsida > Cornales > Cornaceae > Cornus > Cornus controversa. The sequence continues at coordinate 34,307,449 of CM048853.1, forward strand.
ATCGAAATTTCGATGTATCGAGCAAGCATCAACCAAAAACCACTCTCAGGACATTTGGTTTCTAAAATCCTGCAGGTTTTTCGATGCATCGAACTTGTCATTTTGATGCATCGAAATAGACATTTCGATGCATCGAAATGCCCAAACTCGCATACCTACAGAAAATCCTGCAACTATGCATTTGCCTCTTTTTGGCATTCCAAGTCCATTCAATAACCTAATTCACTCATACAACATCAAATTAACATGATCAGGCTATTGGAATCATTCATAAACCAAAATTCAAGCCCTTTCTCAAAACCATAATTCTCACAATTTTCATTCATCAACTCATGCATACATACATTTCATACTCCATTTACCCAAAATTTTCATACATGAAGTCATAACTCAAGAGGGAAAATAGTCTTGTAATTCCGTACATCTCAAAAACATACATTTTGCTCAAAAGGTACATATCATCTATAAAAGTTTCAAGTTCATAGTCATTACAAGAATTCATGCATAAGGTTCCAATGCTACAAATTCTACCATGACTATAATTAGATCATTATTGTGCCACAAGCCGACATGAATAGCTACAATATATACAATATCCAATATATAGCAAAATGTTACTAGAGTTCCACTTGGACACTCAAGTCCCATCTGTCATCGGTGCCTTATCTGAAAAAAGATTTTATAAGAAAGGGGTGAGCACCACGATGACTCAATAGAGATACCCCAATCCACCTAAGTGCATGCCAACTCGACACCGACCTACATGAAAGCATGTCACTACATTACATGTATCATTCAACATATATCATGTTCATTCACAAGCAACGCATATATCAGAATGCATTAAACACACATCATGCTTCATAATAAAAAATGAAAGCAATTTCATAAGCTTGTCTCACTCTCGAATTCAACCCGATACCCTAACATGATTATTTAACCAACCATGCTAGTTGGGACACTTCTAACACAATTTTGGAATTTATCACCGAGTATAACCCCCTCTATGGTGATTCGACCGCTTCATAATTCGTCACCGAGTACTCCGTACTTCAAGATGATTGGACCATTTCAAGATTGTCATCGAGACACCGTCCTCCCAGGTGATTAAATAGTTTCGGAATACGTCACCAAGAACTCCGTCCTCCGAGGTGATTAGACCGTTCATAATTCTCACCGAGTATCCACCTACTCCCAGGTGATTAAGTAGTTTTGGAATACGTCACCGAGAACTCCATCCTCCTAGGTGATTAGACTGTTCATGACCATCACTGAGTGTTTGTTGCTCCAAGTGAACAAGTTATTCTACCACTTTTCCCGTTTTCCTTACAACAGCCCTATACATGCATTTCGAGTATATAAAGATCAACCATTCAAATTTCATGATTCACAATGCATAAGCTAGTTATAAAAACATTTAGCAAACATTTCACCTCCATAAAGTCACACGTATGATTACCTATACATGTGAAGCCTACCATACAATCCACATATGCTCATAAATTTCATTTAAGCATATTTTAGTCATGCTTCACTAATGCACACATTTTTAATATAAAGATAGCATGCATAAAACTCACGTAACATCACATAACATAATTATGCTCATTATACCATATTTCCACACAAGTGTACAAAACCAAGCATATAGGTGTACATTCTAATTTCTCTCACTCATTCACCCGTCATATCATGTATACTACCATACATAAACTAATTGCAAACAAGAGACTAAAGAGAAGCTGAAATACATCACATCCCACCCCTCTTACCACCCTAAATCATGCAATACACATCCTTAGCTCTCACCCGTTCTCCCGAAACCCTAGAATCGACAATTAAATGAGAAGAGAAACTCTTACCTCAAAATTGAATGCCTTCGAAGCACTTTATAAAATTTCCAGCGACGTCTACCTTGCCAAACCGCGAAGACGTTCAGTTCAAATGGAAGCCCTAACCGTCCCCTACGTATCTCTCTTCTTCGATGAAACACGAATCTAGGTCGAACGACTCCAAAATGTAGAGAGAAGGTAAAGAGGAGAAGAGGGAAATTTTTAAAGAGAGAGATCTTTGAGAAATGGCTAGGACTCTCTCAGCCATATGTTTTAAAAGCATAGTGGGGCACGAAATGACTAGCTATTTCGCCCTTAGGCCACTTAACATATCTTCCCGGGTTTCGTTTTCGATTTTGAAAACTCCTACGGCCTAGAAATCACTTCCTCTACTCTCTAAAAATTTCATCTAAGTCATTCTCAAAAATAAATATTTTTAAAAATTTTCTGGATTCCCGGGCCCACTTAGACCGCATCCCGGGCTTCGGTTTGACCAAAAAGTCAAACTTGTCCAAATCTTTTGAAAATTTACCAAAACCTTTAAAACACTTTTCAAACATGTTCTTCATACTCAAAACATGTTAAACACCACTCAAAATGCATTTACGGCAATTATGATGCGAAAAATATAAAATCAGCCAAAATTGGTCACGGTCTCTACTGTAAGCCTGAGGTGTTCTGCATCAGATTCTTGATAGAGTAAAGATGGGTATGAGTTTGAAATAGAGTCTGATGTACTTTGCTTCATCATAGTGGATTGGTTTCCTAAGACTTTGCCTACCCTGTGTTTTTTTTTATCTGGATTTTAATGCATATTTGTTGTCATCTTTACTTTACTTGCTTTATGTGTTTGATTAATTTTTAATTGAAATTAAAATTCAATTAATCTGAGAAATTAAGGAAACGAGTAAGTGAACTTATTCACCACCCCTCTAGGTTTTAAATTTACTTTCACAATAACTTTTGTACCGCGTAACTCACAATTGGTATCAGAGCAGTGTTCTCTAATTTGTGAGTAGTTCCTATGAGATATAATTTTGTAATTCGCATATTTCGGTGATCAAAACCTGGTTGATTGAGTTGTAATTTTCATGTTATTTTATGTAATCGATCATCAATAATTTCGAGCTGATAAACAAGTGCATGGAAGTTGTCCAATTGGTATGAACACCATATAGTATAGGTAAGTATGGTGAGGACACTATGCACTTTATATTTTTGAGCCTAGTTTGGAAAACTAGGGTTTCTAAAAAAATTTTAGGGTTTTTCAAAATAGGACTGATCCCCAATTTTTAAGACCGGTCCAACTTTGTTTGGTACTTTTGGTTTCTGCAAGTTTTCAAAAAATTTCACCAGTCCCACTTATAGCTTGTTCCAAATAGGAAATAAATTTTGACAAAAATTATGATTCCTATTGAAACTTCTAAGAGAGTTCTATTTTGGTATTTAACAAATTTTTCAAGTAGAATTAGGACTCCCTTGCCTATATATATATATATATATCTATGATTTCTCAAAAGAGAGGCCTGAAGAATTATTATTTTTAGAGAGAGAAATTATATACAGTATAATTAGGGCAAAATATCTTTGAGAGCACACATCTATATTTCACGAGTAATATTTAGGATGGTGTTCTACTATTGATTGTCTGCTCAGAGACTATATCAAATCATTCGCTGATCAGAGCATTGGATTTGTGGTTCTTCTCTTACTTGCTAAAGAAGAAAGATGATCATATCGCACTACAAAGGGAACAGAATACTTATTGAGTATTTTTATTCTTCCAGCAAGCTTTTTATAAAGATCGTGACGTTAGCTGGAAGTATGCAGTAGTTGGACCTGAAGTCGCAATTGTAAGTCTGAGGTGTTACGCATTTGATTCTTGACAGAGTGAAGAGGGGTGTGAGTCTGAGATAGAGTCTGTTGTATTTTACTTCATTATAGTGGATTGGTTTCCTAAGGCTTTCCGCCTCCCTCGTGATTTTTTTTCGATCTGGGTTTTCCACGTATATTCGGTGTATTCTTTATTTTACTTGTACTTTAAGTTATTTACTTGCTTTAATTATTTGATTAATTATCAATTGGACCTAAAATCGAATTAATTTGAAAAATTAAGCAAACGAGCAAGTGAACCTATTCACCCCCTCTTGATTTTAAATTACTTTTGCAACAACTTTCGCACCACACAACTCACAATTGGTATCAGAGCAGTGTTCTCTAATTTGTGAGTAGTTCCCCGCAAAGTATTTTTAAAATCAAAGTTTATTTTTGTTTTTAAAAATTATTATGGAATCTAGTATGAAAGAGGGTGGATTGATTTAGTGAACTCCTTGTTTGATGGTTCAATTATACTTTCTAGAAGTCTCGCATAAAAGCCTTTTTAAAATCTCAAGGAGAGAGAGTTTGGATGGCTGTTAAGTATGGTTATAAAATTCCTACCACTACCATTGGTACTGGTGATGCTGCTGTGACTGTAGAGAATGGTAAAATAACATGGTCTAATGTTGAGCATGAAGATGCTAATAATAACAACAAAGGATTATATGTTATATTTAATTCTATTGTTCCTTCTGAATTGCTAGAATTTCTATATATTCCACTTCGAAAGAAATATGGGATATTTTACAAGTAACTCCTGAGGGCACCACCAAGGTAAGGAAATCCAAGTTACAAATGTTTGCTACTAAATTTGAAATAATTAGAATGGATAAAGATTAGATGTTTTCTGATTTTTATTCTAGGCTTAATGATATTGTTCAAAGTAATGCTAACCTTGGTGAGAAAATTCCTTCTTTTCAGATTATCAGAAAAATCATGAGATCATTGCATGATAGGTTCCAAGTTAAGTTGGAAGCCTTAGATGAAAGCAGAGATGTAGATTCGATGGAGGTGACTGACTTAGTTGGATCAATTCAAACTTTTGAGATGAAATATCCAAAACTTCATAAATCAAAAAAATTGGCTTTAAAAACCTCAAAGACTTCTAAGTCTTCAAGTTTGTCAAACTTTTCAAATTTTTTAAAATCTGAAGTTGAATAAGTTGAAAGTTTTGCCTATGATTCAGATAATGATGTTGCACTCCTTAGTCCTTGCTAGGAAATTTATGAAGATCCTTAAATATGAAAAAGATAGAAATCTTATAAACGGAAATTATTCTAAATTTCAGAATCAAAACTCATCATCCAAAGGTAAGGAAAGAAAAAAGAAAGAAGATGACTCTAAGGAGACTGAGGTCCTTTGTTGGACATGTGGTGGTAAATATTATACATCAAATCAATGTCTAAGTCCTAAGAAAAATAGCTTTGTGCAAAAAAAGTTCGACTAAAAAGAAAGTAATGAAAGCTATTATTTCTGAATTTGAATCTTCTAACTCTGATAGTGATTCTTCTATTGAGAATGATTCTCTTGCTTTTATTACTTTATTGAATGATGATACTGCTGATAATCATTCTTCTGATGTAGGTGAAACAAAGAAGTTTATAACTCTAAGTCAAGTTGGGTCTGATGATTCAGAAGATGAAGAAAAAAAAGAACTAACCAAGGAAGAACTGTCCAAGGCTTTTGAGTTGTTGTTTACAGAAATTGTCAGGGTCAAGAGAGCCTACAAAAAGAAAACCAAGCAGTTGGAGATGGTGGAAAGTGAAAAAGAATTTCTAATGAAAGAAACTGAGAAGATCCAGAAAAAGATTGAAGAAAATAAACAGAAGTTTATCTTCAAGGCAAAGTCAAGTTTCTCGAAAGCGAGGTAATTCAAGCTATCTCTGCCAAAGATGTTCTTGTTGCTATAATTAATTTTTTTGAGCCTGAATTGAAACAATCACAAGAGAATATAATTGCTTTTACTTTTGGGCAAATTAAGCTTGATAGCATGATTAGCGTTGGGAAGCTTGTAGAAGATAAAACTGGACTAGGTTTTGTTCGGTCATTATCTAAGGGTAAAACTGTGTTTGTTAAACCCAAGAAATTAAATGTGTCTAAACCCAAACTTAAGCCTCAAGTTGAGTCTTTACATGCTAAAGTTGTGTCCATTGTGCTTCATTGTACTTTTTGTGGTAAGAATGGACACAGTCAACTATTGCTATAAGAAGAGAAGACATTCTAATTCTAATTCATATGTACATAATTCTTTTGCTAATAATAGGGTTCATGTTAAAAATCCACATTATTGGAATAAACCCAAAAATTCTCAAGCTAAAAGAATTCAAATAAGAAAAATGATGTTTTTGTTTCTCCACAAAACTTTCCTGATAAATTGCATGTTAAAACAATCTGGATGAAAAAGGAAGATTTGTAAAAGTTTATGCCTATTGATACTATGGAATTTATTCCTCATAGGTCTTTGGGTGCAAAACCCCCTAACTAGATTATTAGGATTTTTATAGTCATGGACTGAGCTTATGGTCATTAACTATTTTCCATTAGACCAGATCCTTTAGTGTAGTTTAGGTTTCGTTTTTTCAATCATATATATAAGATTATGAGAATCATGTTTCTCTGAGAAATAATGTGAATTCTTTGTAATTCTTTCTAATTTTACTCTGATTTGTGAATGCATAATTGAGACACTTAGTTTGTCAATGGATAAAGTACTTGATTTTATGATCTAAGCATTAATAACTAATATGCTGTATTTATTTCTTTTTAGTGATGAATCTTTTGAATCCATATAATTTGTACACTAGTCCAACTCTGAGAGAATTGATTGAAACCTAATGTGAAGTTGACTAAAGTGTATTGTATCAGTAGCATTGAAGGCTTTAATGATCACTATAAAAAAAAATTGAAGGAAAGAAAAATTTTGTGTTTATTTAACATTAAAGAAAATAAATAAAAAAATTACTAAAAATCTAAGACAAAAGAAAAGGCTACCTTCGGGATTTGTTCGAAGCTACCACTATAACATAAATCTCTAATGAGATATCTTTAAAAAATAAGTTGTTTTGATGAAATAGCTGGCTGCCCGTAAGCATGAAAGCCACCATCTTAGAAATAAAAAAATGATGAATGAAAAATATTTGATCATGTGTAATCTTATTTGCTTATCATCCAATATGTTTTAGGAGATGAATCAAATGAATTTGATTAATTTTTGATGAAGTTCGATTGCAGACACACACATGGATTTATTAGATGAATTTCTAAATTTTTATAAATATTTGTGTATTAGAAGTTGTCATGATCATGAAATGGAGGATGAATTTTATGGACAAAATTATGAGTTTTAAAATTCTGTATTTATAAATGTTAGAAATATTTCAGAAATTTTAGAACTCGTGCATGTTATTCTCTGAACAATATGTTTTGATTAGTTTCATGAGATTATTTCTTTTGTTGTTGTTGTCTTCAAAAACTCAAAAATGCAAAAATATATTTTTTTTTATCTTGTTCGATGGTTGTGTTTTTTTTAACACTTTATGTGCTTAATTGTTAAATCAAGTGGAGATAAGGTGTATTTAGTGAATTACAGGTCCAAAGTATTATTTGATGTAGGCTCGGGGTCCGAGGTTCGGATCCTTTTCTATTCCTTTCTTATATTTTCTTTTAGTCGTAACTCAGGTCTTCGGAATTTGGGACGTGACAGATTATATAAAATAATACAAAAATTACAACTCGATCACTCAGGTTTTGATCACCAAAATATGCCAATTACAAAATTATATCTCACAATCTCTCCCTTTGGCAATTTTGTGACAAAATCACCTAGACAATTATAACCTAACCCATTGGAAAAAATTAGATTACAATATAGCTGAAAAATACATAAAAGTAAAGAGCTGATCCACTGAAGCTTCACTTGTGTGTTCAAGATTTGTTTAGATGTAAAACCTATATCTGCACATTACTTAAACAACATAACCTGTGAAAAACTTAATAAAGAAAAACATGTAATGCTCCCTCTTAATCTCCCCCTTAAACCTTAAACAGAAATATGTGAGAAATAACCAATCTCTCCCTTTTTGCAACAAATTGACAAAGAACCGCTAAAAAGAGTCATATAGATAGATAATCACATAGAGAGAATAAGATATGAATGGAGCAAAAATAATTATCACTGATCAAATAAATATCAAAAACATAGTATTAATTAATAAAACAAAACATAGCAAAACTAAGTATTCTAGACATTTAGGGTTAAAGAAGTTAAATCTAGTCTAGAACAAAAATATCAAGACCTAAGGTCTAAAACTAATCATTCTCTGCATCATCAGCAGCCTCATCAGAAACAATAGGCTCAAGTTTGTCTAGCCTAGCATGAAGCCTATCAAACCCTTGCTACATGAACCTCAGAAGTTGGTTCATTTGATTTGCTATCACTAGGGTGTCAGTCGTAGGAAGTTAGAAGACTCCTCGACCTCCAGACACAGCCTGTCCAGCTCCTTGACTGAGCTCATAGGCCTTCCTATCTTTCTCCTTTTTGTTTACCGAATGAGTAATTGATGTAACATCAATCATCCCTTTTAGTCTTTCAATATCTGCTCCCTCAAGAATAGCAACCTAGCAATCCTCATAATTGTCATCACAATCTGTGGGAAGGGTAAAGTCGGTGATAACCTCGAGCGTCAAGTAGCTAGAATCATAGTACGCATGAATGTTGCGGGAAGATTAATGGATCCTTTCGATTAATGTGGTATAGTAGCTCAGCTCGACTCTTAATTAAATTACCCTTGTGATTATGAGGATCAAGGTTGTATGAGACCAATAGGTTCAATGCCGAAACATTATGTGTAAGGTAGAGTACTGAAGGCAACTTATCAATCAGCCTCGGAGCTTCAGGTATGCACAACTATCTAATCATGTCATCCATGCTAGGTCAGTTTGGATCCTCCACTTAATAAGGCAGGACAATTCCATTCTCAATCTCTGCAACACCCAAAATATTGGCAATTATGTCTTTAGTGACCTCAACATGAACGCCATAACATTTAGTCACAAAATTTAGATCGCTCAAGTTTGATGTGATGATGTTGCCATAAAAATATCAAACCATGTCCAGTTTGACCATCTCCCGAAGGTCACAAAGTGACTCCCAACCATTATCCTCAAAATATTTCACAAATTCAAGTTGTCATTCTTGTTAGATTGACACAAGATTCACCTTCTGTTCTATTCTCACAGCCCGACAACCTATGATATTTACTAGGTTATTGAAGTTAAAGTTGTTCTCAAACATGTTCTGGGTAAACATTATGCGGTTTTCATCATTGGTTGACGCCTCAGTGTGTCCCCGTTTACGTGCCATTAATACCACAATGAATGGGACCAAGAAAATTGTCGAAAGCTCCATTTAGGTATTTTATCAAACACTAGTGTTCAATGTTATAAACTTCAAATTTCAACAAGCTTTGATTGCACAATATCACCCCAATCCACAATAATCAATCAATCCTACAAATATATATAATCCCAACCTCCAAAGACAACACAATTAAAAAAAATTGAGAGATGAAGAAAGTATATATGAGTTAAGTGCTTGGGAGTATGTATGTGAGTTAGAGAGTCTTGATTGATGTAATGAGAGTGTGAGGTGCGAATGAGGAAGAATAGGCATGCTTAAAGCCAAAACGCGCGCACGCAGAATCAAAATTCTGGGTATTCGCTAAGTGCGACTGGTCCTGCTATTTTGGGACCGGTCCAAGATATTTCAGTATCTTAGACTCTGTATAAGTGCAATCGGTGCTCAATATTTGGGATCAATCCTACTTTGTGAATTCGCTTCTTTCGAAGCACAAGAATATTTCTGTTGTACCACATAGATATCGCAATATCCACTTCACTGCTTCCCAATGTAGCTTTCCCGGATCACTCATGAACCTACTCACACCTCCCATTACATAATCAATGTCTGGTCTCGTGCACACCATGGCATATATTAAATTTTCAATGGCTGAAACATATAAAACTTTAGCCATAAAGTTCTTCTCTTCTTCTATCCTTGGACACTGATCCTTAGATAACCAAAAGTAACTCTCTAAGGGTGTGCTCACCGGCTTAGCATTGCTTATGCTGAATTTCTTTAAGATGAGTTCAACATAATTGGCATTAGAAAACTGCAAAATACCTTTCTGTTTGTCCCTTTTAATCCTCATCCCAAGTATCTGCTTTGCTGCACCAAGATCCTTCATCTCGAACTCATTCGATAACTGGTTATTCAACTTATCGATTTTCTTAAAATCGGAACTTGCCACTAACATGTCATCAACATAAAGTAGTTTTGTAGATATTGATTTTAGCAGGAAAGTTGATCACAGATGGAGTACAATCGGGGTATGTGTTCACAGTTGGTACTACTACAGTCAATTGGGTTTCATAGTTACAAAAGATTGTAACATTGTCCACAACAGATGTAGAGTACATAGTAGTCACAGAGGCCAGTAAAGAGATGATTTGGTTATAAGGTTTGTTGGCAGAGTTAGGATTCAAGCAGGTGAAAAATGTTTTGCATAGTGACAGCCAGAGTGCGATACGTTTGGCGAAGAAGTCTGTATCTTATTCAAGGACCAAGCATATAGGACTTTGATATCACTTCATTCGCTCACTATTAGAAGATGGAGTGTTGTTACTTGAGAAGATTCTTGGCACCAAGAATCCTATTGACATGTTAACCAAAGTAGTGACGATGGAGAAACTGAAGCTTTGTGCAGCTTCAGTAGGTCTTCTAGCTTGAAGACAGAAGATGAGCATACCGAAGTGCATTGCGATGCACACAGAGAGTTGATGGAGAAGATTCATTGGTCCTCTAATCTCCAAGTGGGAGATTGTTGTGGTTATGAAACTTGAAGACAATGGTTTTTGGAAGGTTGATTGCTGGAAGATTTGTTTCCTACTATTATTGGACTTGTTTAGGAATTTGATTCCTAATTGAACTTTCCTGCTGAAACTTGAAGACTTGGTGACCAAGACAATCTGGTGACTAAGATATCTCTCTTTATAAATAGGAGTTTTGTGTAACCCTAAAATTGTGTATCAAATTGTGAGAATAATTGTGAGCCGAATAAATCCAATTTTGTGAAATTGGTGAGAGCAAGAGAGAAGAGAGTTTGAGTGATTGTAATCCTCCATTATATTTTTCATAGTGAAATTGTTTGGTGTGCTCCTTGGACGTAACCCATTATTAGGGTGAACCAAGTAAATCTCTTGTGTTTTTTGTGAAATTGTTTTATCTTCTGATTGTGTTTCCGCATATATTCCCAATAGTAATTACTTACACTATATATACATTTGGTTAAACTTTCCAGAAAAAAATATTTTTAGTTGTCACTTATTAAATGACAAATTTTATAGCTACTCCTTGTACAATTTATTATTGTACTTTTCTATTTTATTCTTGATAATCGTGTGTTGTTAAAACTTACGAAATTTTGTTTAGTAATTTTACATTTTTTCTCTTAATTTTTCGTCAAGGTAATGATGATATGTCTTTTTCTAAGTGGAATCAAAGTACTTGTTTTTTAAAAAGAAAAGAAAATAAAATAAAATTGAATTTTTGAAAAATGAAACAATTGTTGAAGAAAATTTAATTCTTTAATAATTTTTTTCCTCTACAACTTCTCTTTTTACCTGTAGCTTATCATTTTCTCTCTTCATTTCGATTGTACTTTTTCTCATTTTTTTTATTGTATTTTCCTTAATAACTATGAATAATATTATAAAGAAAATTATATTACAATTGACTTGTATATTTTAAAATTTTTAATTACGTGTTACTAACTTGGCCCCCAATCAAAATTACTGGCTCGTCCACTATTTCAGTACAAACCCATCACGCTCAAAGGGCAACTCTACTTTTTTCCAACCCAAATACATTTTAAGGGCCTGTTTGGCAACTGAATCCATTTTGCATTTATGTTTTCATCCAAAGCAAAAACAACAAAAGCATGTTAAGTAATATAAAATTTGTTGCAACATTTTTGGTAGCAAAACATGTTATCCCACCCAAAATTTTCCCACTAGTGCTTCTCCCAGAGATAATGGGAAGGCGCACCAAAAAGGTGTATAGGACATGTACACTCTATAAAGAGAAAATGATTTTATGCAACAAAGTGTTTAGTGCTGACTAATATATAGGGCCAATTTGAGGTATTCTAGGTCACCTATAGATGTTTAATGACTCAAAAGCGAGTTAACCTATTTTGACACATGCTAGGTCTATAAAGGCCCTAGAGATGTTTTATTTGACAATCAACTAGTCCACGTGATTAGGGGTGCATAAAGAACCAGTGGAATCAAAACTGTAACTAAATCAAACCGAACCGTTCACTACGGTTCTGCTTCCAAGTTAAGGAATTGGAACTGTTAGGAAAAAAAAAAAATATATATATATATATATATATATAATATATAAATGAATAATAATAGCTTCTAATTTCTAGTGTTCTATATATATATGTGTGTGTGTGCGTAAAGTATAAAATATATAATATATAAATAAATACTAATACCTTCTAAATTCTAGTGTTCTATTTATATATAAAGTATAAAATATATAATATATAGATAAATACATTTAGCTTCGAAGTTCTAATGTTCTATATATTTATATGATATAAGATATATAAATAAATATTAATAGCTTCTAATTTATTGTTATAACTAGGGGTGTACAAGTATGAGTGTGTATCTTGCCAATGTTTTAAAAACAAAAAAAAATAGACAAAGAACCGTTGGGGAACCGGAACCGCAAAGAACTGAACCGAACTCAACGATTCCGGTTTCGGTTCCGGTTCCACCAAGAACCGTAAGGAACCGTACCGCATGCACCCCTACACGTGATTGGATTCGGGAGTTTGGTTATGGTGTAGGGAAGGTGGTAGGCATCCCACAATATCCATGACTCGCATGATTACCTTTATGTCTCTATATTGCATTCCTATGTCTATGTGTAATATGGGATTAGAATGTAACATCCAAAGTTGCTTAATTGAATATAAGCTTGAAAGTTAAACCATATCAATGAGTGATAAGATCTATGCCTTTATAGGTGTATGACTTTAGATGGAAAGTGCCCTACAAGATATATTTGAATTTATTTGGAAAAAAAAAAATTTTAATCTTGATTAGACCAAATCTAGGTGAAGTAACCTAGACGCCTACGTATCTTGAGATTGATCAAGAATCAGGTTGCATAACTCGGTCAAAATCGACTAAATCATCAAGCTCAAACTAAGGCGCAATTCGATCTTGAACAAACATACACATAAACACACATATTTTGGAATAGACATCTTGGCACGCCTGACAAAAGAGACCCACAAAGCATCTCTCTCCCCGTGAATGAGTAACTCTGTGAACTTCCATCAACCCTCGAGGCACACTCTGAGCCGAACACACACACACACACACACACACACACACATATATATATATATATATGTATGTATGTATATATGTAATTCCCATTATACTAATTAACCACCAAATTCGACGTGGGTTTCTTTGGCTCCCCACACAACTCTCCTCTTGTCATTTTTGCCCACTACACTTTCTCACCTCAAAACCCTAACCTTACCTTTTATTTTCAATTCAAGCCCCAGTTTGGCCATTTTCAATGCAAACCCACCTATTCTACCCCAAACCCTAACGGGGGAGAATTGTTTGTGCGATGGGTTGGGTGGGGGTTATGAAACCCTTATAGATTAACTATAACAGAAGGGATGACTTCTCTGTAAACAAACAAATCTCTCTCTCCATTCTCATTAAGGAAACTTAAATACAAATGGTTAGGATAAAATCCTACTAATTAAAGTTGAGAAATAACGATCTAATGATAGAAAAAACATATTGCCAATTACACCAGAAAATTGAGAAGTACAACCCCAATTTATCTAGTACAGATAATTAGTAGCGGAGCCACATAAGGTTGAGTGGGGGTAATTCAAAATTTATTTTTTTTAAATATAAAAATGCCCCCACTTCAAATTATAAAAAAAAAAATAGTCTCAACCTTTCAACACTTCCTTTTATTGGTTGTCATCTTTGTCTCGTAAATGGTCTTTTCATATCATTTTTTTACAACTCGCATCTAGTTCATCTCCTCCACGTTAGTTATCGATAGCTCTCTTTGCCATCTCATTCTTTTTTTAAGATGCAAACAAGAAGAAAGAATCATACAAGTCATCTTTCAACATATTTCTTAACCCTAAGCCAATAAGGAAAATCCTGAATATACTTTTTTCTCACGTAATCTCACTCTTTGTGAATAATAATTTCATTTTAGGTTAAAAAATAAAAATAATTTTATTAACACCAATAGAATTTTTTTTTTTTGTGAATTAATTTTACAGAAAAAAAAACTAAAATAGAATTATTGATTTACCCGAGATTATTTTATATATAAAAAAAATATAGTGCAACATTCAAACATAAAACTTTTTGAGGACAATCATAAATGTAATGAATAAAAAAAGTATCAATCAATATTTAAGTTTTCATATTTTTATTTTGGTAAGAAAAGATTATCTTAACATTGTTCAAACGTTGGCTCCACTAAGGGCTTGTTTGGATAACCCGGAGAGAAAATAAAAGAAAGGATAAAATAAGTTATAAGAGAAAAGAAAGGATAACATGTATTCATGTTTAGATAAATTATAAAAGAAAAGAAAAGAAAGGATAACATTCTTCTTTGGATGAGTTAAATAAGAGAAAAGAAAAGAAACCATTTTAAACAATTTACTATTACACCCTTTTGTATTTATGTCTTTTAAGAAGTCTCTTTTAAAATGTTGAGGTCATTTTAGGTATTATGAAAATATCACTTAACTTGCTATCCTTTCTCTCCCAATCTTCCCATTTTTGGAAGGATAGCAAGTGAGAGATTTGGAGGGATAAGCTATCCCTCCAAATCCTTTCTTTTCTCTCCTAATTAATTATCCAAACATAAAATGTCTTATCCTTCCCTTTCTTTTCTTTCCAAATCATTCAATCCAAACAAAGCCTAAGTAATTTATGTGAGTGAAGTGTGACATCATCATTGATGATGTCATCCCATACTAAAAAAAAATCATTCAAAAATTGTCAAATCCGTCATCTGTATCATTACTTCTATATTAAATTTCTGGTTCCACCATTGTCAATAACCACATTGCAATCCAATTTTAAAAAATGTAGCGCAAAGGATTACAAAAATAATTTTTATTCTTAAACTTTCCAACAATCACCCACTTGGTTCATGCACTCTAAGTTTTATAGAATGACTCGTAGTTGCAACATTTTAGGAAAGCCAAGTGGCAACTCATTTTATTTTAGAGGAAATGCAATTATCAAAATAGATGGATTGAATCACTCTTTTCCATATACGTCCCCAATAATGAAAACTTTAAATTCCAACAGGATATTACAGTTTTGTGGTCTATTTTTAACACAAGTTTTATCCCTTTAAATAATATCATAAGGAAAAAAAAAATTGCAGAGGAGTTTGTTTAACACAACTTTTTGTCCTTTATATATATATATCTTTGAAATAAATTAAATAATATGTTATTTTAAAACTTAAAAAAGATATAGAAACTGTGTACATTAGGGTGTTGTTAGTTACATATAAATAAATAAATAATATCTTGTTTTAAAAAATAGAAAAATGCATGTGTGTGGAGGGCCTAGCAAAGTTGGGGTCGGCTCAAATTTAAATGAGAAATGTAAGTAGAGCAAAAGACACGGTTTGAATAAAAGAAACAATCCAAACCCAGCCCAATTAATTGCGAAAGGAAAGTGCATAACCAAGTAGAAGCCCAGGCCTAACCCATAATGCAACGTTTGCCTCTCAATACTACTATTAAAAGTATAAAGGTTTTTTTTAGTTTCAGTAACAAAATCCTAATAAAATTCTTTCCTTTTTATTTTAAAATTAAAAATAGAATTACCCAAGCAAAATTCTTTCTTTTTATTTCGAAATTTTAAAAAATAGAATTATAACCCCCAAAACCCTAAACATCTAAAATCACTATTCCTCTCGGCTACGGCTCTCCAAAAATAGAATTACTATAGCAAAACCCTTTCTTTTAATTTTTAAACTAAAAAAAATAGAATTATTACCCACAAAATCCTAAACACCTATAAAATCACTCTTCCTCACGGCTACGACTCTCTATTCTTCCTTTCCGTTCTCATCTTCCTCTCGACTCTCATCAAAATGACTCTCATCTTTCTTTCAACTTTCATCAATATGGCTCTGAGCTTCCTCTCAGACCTCATTAACAACCATTTGATTCAGTTTTGTCTCGACTTGCATGTAAGTTCTTTTCTTTTTATCTTCTTAATAGTTGTCTGATGAATATGCACTGATTTTCAAAGTAATTAAATTTGTTTACTGCTCTTTGCCCTATGTTTTTGGAATTTTGAATTTGTGGCAAAACAATGAAGTTATATATAATATGCATCAAAGTTCTTATTCTTCTTACAAATGAGTTTTTTTAGTTTCAATACACTATTTTTTTATTTTTAAATTAAACAAATTTAATTACCCTAGCAAAACCCTTTCCTTTTTTATTTTTAAATTCAAGATAGAATTACCCAAGCAAAACCCTTTCTTTTTATTTATAAATTTAAAAAAATAGAATTATAATCCCTAAAACTCTAAACACCTAAAATCACTATTCCTCTCGGCTACGGCTCTTCAAAAATAGAATTACTATTTTTTTATTTTTAAATTAAAAAAAATAGAATTACCCAAGCGAAACACTTTCCCTTTTTTTAAAAGAAAATTAAAAAAAATAGAATTACACAAGAAAAACCATTTCCTTTTTATTTTGGGATTAAAAAAAATAGAATTACACAAGGAAAACCATTTCCCAAGCAAAACCTTTTCTTTTTATTTCTAAATTAAAAAAAATAGAATTATAACACCCAAAACCCTAAACACATAAAATCACTTTTTCTCTCGGCTACGACTCTCCAAAAATAGAATTACTATTTTTTTATTTTTAAATTAAAAAATAGAATTACCCAAGGAAAACCCTGTCCTTTTTATTTTTAAAGTAAAATTAACAATAGAATTACCCAATAAAAACCCTTTCCCAAGCAAAATCCCTTCTTTTAATTTCTAAATTTTTTTTAAAAAAAATTATAACCCGCAAAACCCTAAACACCTAAAATCACTCTTCCTCTCGGCTACGAATCTCCAAAAACAGAATTACTGACGCAAAATCGTTTTCTTTTAATTCCTAAATTAAAAAATAGAATTATTATCCGCAAAACCCTAAACACCTATAAAATCACTCTTCATCTTGACTTCAACTCTCTATTCTTCCTTTCTGCTCTCATCTTCCTCTCAGCTCTCATCAAAATGACTCTCATCTTCCTCTCAACTTTCATCACCACGACTCTCAGTTTCCTCTTAAATATCATCAACAACCATTCGATTCGGTTTCGTCTCGGCTTACATGTGAGTTCTTTTCTTTTTATCTTCTTAATGGTCGTTTGATAAGTATGCACTGATTTTTAAAGTAGTTAAATTTGTTTTACTGCCCTTTGCCCTATGTTTTTAGAATTTCGAATCTGTGGCAATACAATGAAGTTATATATAATATGCATCCAAGTTCTTATTCTTCTTCGTCCTCTTTTTTTTTGTTCTTTTCAAAGTAGTTAAATTTGAGCTACTGCTCTTTTCCCTATGATTCATCAATTTTTTTTTCTTTTCAAAGTAGTTAAATTTGTGTTACTGTTCTTTATCCTCTATTTTTAGAAATTTGAATTTGTGGCACGACAATGAAATTATATATAATATGTGATGTGGTCGGAACTAAATTATATTGTAAGCTTAATTTTGCCCTTTTTATCAAAATATAATTTAACCACTCGCAAGAGCACGAATCTTTGTAGATAAGGTTCTATATAGAGGGTATCGATCCCACGAGGACTAGTCGTTAATTGTCATAAAGAAAGATTAATTCTACTTTAATTCTAAAAATAGGTTTTTTGGTTTTGTGTTTGATAAGTGTTCAATTCTATGCATTTGAACCCTCTTTATTGCATATGTTAGTTCCATTTTTGCGTTTACCGAGATATGTTTACGGTATTTTTGTGTTTTTGATGTATTGCAGGTATTGGAGTAAATGGAGCAAAGTTGGAAGTTTTCTGCAGTCAAGAGATGAAATCAGAAACTGTTGCCAAGGCATTTCGATCAATCGAGATGTGGATTTCGATCAATCGAAATTTCGATTGATCGAAATCTCATTTCGATTGATCGAAATCTCGATCAATCGAAATGCAATTTCGATCAATCGAAATGCTGCAGAGCCCACTTGGCCACTTGCTCACCTGCTCTCCCACTTGCAACAAAATCCCCCTTTTTGCACGACTTAAGGGGATTGTCTGACTTGAACAAGACTTTTGGGGGCCTTCTTGATACAAGAGATATATATAATGATATATATATATATATATGGTGGGCCCAAAGGAGCCAAAAAGCATACAAAAAGCACCAAAAGCCACATATCTCATATCTCTCAACATATACAAATCAGAAGAAGAAGAGAGAGACCTTCGGGAGAGGAAGAGGAAGGGCTGAACCAGACCAAGAAGCTTCATTCTCTTCATCAATGGAAGGGTGCAAGGCAACCATGAGCAACTAACTCTTCTACTAGGGTGTTGGTTTCAACCCCTAGCCATGTAAACTTGTTCATCTTTGTAGCTCTTGGGACTTGTAATTAAATGTTGATTATTTAGCCTAGTGATTATGTACACAAATACATTTCTTTTATATATTCATTTGATTTGGAATTTATTCTTGTCTTAGAGTAGGTTTTGTCACTTGAATGCACAACATTTGCATATTCCACAAGAAGTGCAAATGATGGCTAGATAATGGTGTTTAAATGAATGTGTGATGCTAGTTTGTATAGACCATGCCAAGACAAGGTAGTTTGGATGCATGTAGTGTTCACTTAGAGAGTAGAGTAAGTAGGTAGTTAGTTAGGTTGAAGAGCTATGCTTGTTGAAGATGGATTATGATAGGTTAGCACACACATTGATCTTTTGATATGTCATTGAGGTCACAAGCCTAATGTCATTGTTAGGCATTTAATTAATGAATCCCTTGCTTGCTACACTTATGAACATGTGAATGGCTAGGGGTGGAAACCAACCCTAGTTCTCTCTCCCAACTTTACTTTTTAATTTTATTGTCATTTCCTTTATGCAATAGTTTCTAAACACAAAACCAAAAATCTGTTTTGTTTGAATTAAAGTAGAATTAATCTTTCTCTATGACAATTAACGACTAGTCCTCGTGGGATCGATACCCTCTATATAGAACCTTATCTGCAAAGATTCGTGCTCTTGCGAGTGGTTAAATTATATTTTGATAAAAAGGGCAAAATTAAGCTTGCAATATAATTTAGTTCCGACCACATCAAAATTTTGGCGCCGTTGCCGGGGACTCTACGGTTTAATTGTCGCCATTGGAAGATTAAATCTGGTTTAATTCTTAGGCTAGAAATTCTTTCATTCTTTTTGTATATATTTCTTGTTCTTATATCTTAAACTTCTTGATTTTAGGTATACCACATTGCGGGCATCTAAAAGAATTCAAATTGGAACCCTTTGTGAGTATAACTTCAAAAACTGGTGGTTTGAGTTCATTCACATTCTTTTGTATATATTTTTGTTACTTTTGTGTATAGCGGTGTTGTTCAATTGATAATGCATGCTAGGTAGACGGTCATTGTCACTTCCTTTGCTTCCTTGTAATAGTGAACTTGAACGAACACTTAGACGACGTAGAGGAACCTCTAGGGACCCTATTTTGCCTAGGACTGAAAACATGGATCCAAATGAGAGACAACCTCCCGGTCTACCTCCTTTTAATCATGAACAACCGCCTCCACCACCACCTCCTCAAGGAGAGTTGCTTATGGACTTTTACCTTCCGACTACATTTGAAGTACCTTCGTGTATTCAATTTCCGGATGTAGCGGCAAATCAATTTGAAATAAAGTCCTCCACCCTCAACCTTCTTAACAGCTTTCACGGTCTTCCTAATGAGGATCCATACCGGCACTTAGATTACTTCTTTTCCGTGTGTTCCACCATTCGTGTACCACACTTTACGGAGGATGATCTAAAGCTACGTATGTTTCCATTTTCCCTAAAAGATAAGGCTAGAAGTTGGTTCAATTCCCTAGAACCCAACTCAATCCATTCTTGGGCGGAAATGCAAATAGAGTTCTTAAAAAAATACTTCCCAATGGGTAAGACAAGTGATATTCGGCGAGCAATCACCGGATTCACCCAAATTGACCAAGAACAATTCCATGAGACGTGGGAAAGGTTAAAAGATCTCTTAAAATCTTGTCCGCATCATGCTGTCCCAAAATGGCAGCTAGTGCAAAGTTTTTATGATGGGGTGAGTGAGCAACATAGACAAATGATAGACTCCGCGTGTGGGGGTGGGTACCTTTTGAAAAGCCCCGATGAGGCATGGAAACTTTTTCAAACCCTAAGCAACAATTCAGCTCAACGCTCCTCCACTAGGAAAGGGAAGGCCACCCAACCTTGTAGAGGAGTGCATGAGATTTCACGGGTAGATGAGGTAGCCATGCAAGTAGAAGCCTTGTCCCGAAAAATGGATTTAATCATGAAAAATGGGCTGCCTACTCCTAACCAATCTGTCCAAAATCAGGAGGGATGTTCGTTTTGCTATAGCACTTCGCATTTTGTGCGAGATTGCCCTATTGCCGGGCAATCTCCCGATTATGCTCAAGAGCAAGCGAATGCCTTGTACGCTAAACAAATGAATGATCCATATTCGAACACGTACAATCCTGGTTACAAGAATCATCCGGCTTTTTCATGGAAGAATCAAGAATCAAGTCCCCCTTTCCAAGGGCAAAATTCTTTTAATCCCCAATCTCAACAGCCGCATTATAGGCCAAACCCTCAACCTTACAATCAAAGATCTAATTACCAACAACCACCACCTCCTCCGAGAAGCCAAAGCTTTGAAGATCGAGTGATAAGCAATCTTGAGGCCAACACCCGCTTATTGCAAACTCATTCTCAATCAATCTCTAAGCTAGAAGCCAATGCTCAATCTATGGCTAGGTTAGAAGCTCAAATCGGGCAACTAGCTAATGCCTTAAATAGAAGGGAGGAAGGTAAGTTGCCAAGTCAACCGGTGGCGAATCCCAAGGGTGTGCATATGATTGAAGATCCATCATCTTCAACTTGTAATGCTCCTCCAGAGCAAGTTCAATCAATCACAACCTTGAGGAGTGGAAAAATCATTAACTCCAAGGTAGGGGAGGAAGAGAGAAAAGAATTTCAAGAGCAACCTAAAAATCCAAAAGAATCCCAATTAAATCCAAAATTGTTGCCGCTAAATCCAAATTTGCAAAATACCCCTTCAAATCCAAAAGGAAAGGCAAGTGAAGTTATGTCACCATCGATTCCAAATCTTGACACCTCTTATGAACCTCCGGTTCCTTTTCCTCAACGATTGAAGGAACCTTCTCATTTCGGGAAGCAAGGAGAGAAAATCCAAGACATGATGGAGATCTTCAAACAAGTAAAGATCAATCTCCCTCTCCTTGATGCTATTCGACAAATTCCCTCTTATGCGAAATTCTTGAAGGACTTATGCACTCAAAAGCGCAAATCTAGGAATAATGTTCCTAAGAAAGTCCTCTTAACTGAGCACATAAGCTCCATTTTCCAACATCAAGCCCCTCCTAAATTCAAAGATCCGGGTGCTCCGACCATTTCGTGCACTATCGGAAATCAATCTTTTGAAAAAGCACTTCTTGACCTAGGGGCTAGTGTCAATTTGCTTCCATTCTCAGTTTACCAACAACTAGGTTTGGGGGAACTCAAGCATACCACGGTTGTGTTGCAACTTGCCGACCGTTCGGTGAAGCAACCACGTGGCATCATTGAGGATGTCATCATTCAAGTGGACAAATTCTATTTTCCGGTGGACTTCATAGTCCTTGACACGGAACCGGTTCAAAATCCGAATCATCATATTCCTATCATTCTAGGTCGTCCATTCTTGGCCACGGCAAACGCTTGCGTTAATTGCCGTACTGGAGTGATGGACATCTCTTTTGGGAATATGAAAGTCCGCTTGAACATCTTCAATGCTTCCCACCACACACCCGACGATGAAAGTGAGTGCTTTTGTGTCGATGTAGTGGACGACCTTGTTCAAGAAGCACTTCCTTCTATTCTTTCCACGGACCCCTTAGAGGCATGCCTAAATCATTTTAACCATGACGATTTTGACATTGAGCAATCCATATGTGAAGTCAATTCCATGCTCGATGTTAATACTGTCATGGATTTGCCTAAGTGGAGAGTTCCGAGAGAACCCTTGCCCCCTTTGTCCAAAACTCCCCAAACTCCTTCTTTAATTTCCCCACCACAACTTGAGCTCAAGCCTCTTCCAGCTACACTCAAGTATGTTTTCTTGGGCGCAAATGAGACCCTTCCAGTCATTATTGCTTCCAATCTCACAAATGCTCAAGAATTGGAACTCATAAAGGTGCTCAAAGAGCACAAAGAAGCAATAGGATGGAGTGTGATAGATCTTAAGGGAATAGACCCTTCTGTTTGTATGCATCGCATACACTTGGAAGAGGATGCAAAGACCTCAAGGGAGGCACAACGTCGATTAAATCCAAATATGAAGGACGTTGTCCTGAAGGAGGTGGTGAAGTTACTAGATGCGGGGATCATATACCCCATCTCTGATAGCAAGTGGGTTAGTCCCACTCAAGTGGTTCCAAAGAAGTCTGGTATTACGGTGCAACCTAATGATAAGGGTGAATTAGTTCCCCAACGCACCACCACAGGATGGAGAGTGTGCATTGATTATAGGAAATTAAATTCAGCCACTCGGAAAGATCACTTCCCCCTCCCATTCATTGATCAAATATTGGAGAGATTGGCCGGGCAAAGCTTTTATTGCTTTTTGGGTGGATATTCCGGCTATAATCAGGTTGCTATAGACCCGAGGGACCAAGAGAAAACCACCTTTACATGTCCCTTCGGCACATTTGCTTATAGACGCATGCCCTTTGGGTTGTGCAATGCACCGGCAACTTTTCAACGGTGTATGATGTCTATCTTCTCGGACATGGTGGAAAAATTCTTAGAAGTGTTCATGGATGATTTTTCCGTTTTTGGACCTTCATATGAATCATGCCTCCAAAATCTAGCTTGTGTTCTCAAAAGATGTCAAGAAACCAACCTAATTCTTAGTTGGGAAAAGAGTCACTTTATGGTTCAAGAGGGTATTGTCCTAGGGCATATTGTGTCTAAGCGAGGAATAGAGGTTGATAAAGCCAAGGTTGAGCTCATTTCCAAACTTCCTCCACCATCCACGGTGAGAGAGATTCGTTCATTCCTTGGGCATGCGGGATTTTATCGCCGTTTCATCAAAGACTTTAGCAAGATTTCTCGGCCTTTGTGTCGCCTTCTTGAAAAAGAGTCTTGCTTTACCTTTGATGAAGCGTGCCTTGACGCTTTTGAAAAACTCCGCGCCATGCTTACAACCGCTCCAGTTCTAATCCCTCCAAACTGGACTCTCCCATTTGAGATTATGTGTGATGCATCCGACTATGCCATGGGTGCGGTCTTGGGGCAACGAGTAGACAAACTGCCACATGTCATCTATTACGCAAGTAAAACCCTTTCCGAAGCTCAAATCAATTATACCACAACGGAAAAGGAATTGCTTGCGGTAGTATTTGCATTAGACAAATTTCGAGCTTATTTATTAGGTTCAAAGATCATTGTCTATTCGGACCATGCTGCCCTCCGGCATCTTTTGACGAAAAAGGACACCAAGCCTAGGTTGATCCGCTGGATACTCTTGTTGCAAGAGTTCAATTTTGAGATTAGAGACAAAAAGGGAACTGAAAATGTGGTAGCTGACCACCTTTCTAGAATTCTTGTTGAATCCCTCCATAATTCCATTCCAGTTTGTGAATCCTTCCCGGATGAACAACTCTTTGTCATCTCTCAAGAAAGTATCCCTTGGTATGCGGATGTGGTTAATTATTTGGCAACCGGTAAAATACCATCTTCTTGGACCAAACAAGAGAAGGATCGTTTTCTCTCCCAATCACGATCATATTATTGGGACGATCCTCAATTGTTCAAATACTGCCCCGATCAAATAATTCGTAAGTGTGTACCCAACAGTGAATTCCAAAGCATTCTTAAATTTTGTCATACACTCGCTTGTGGGGGACACTTTAGTGCTAAGAAAACCGCAGCAAAAATTCTTCAATGCGGATTTTTCTGGCCGACACTTCATCGGGATGCATATTCATTCTGCCGCTCGTGTGAGCGATGTCAGCGCCTCGGCGCGATGTCTCGGAAGGACATGATGCCTCTTAACCCTATTCTTATCATTGAAATATTTGATGTGTGGGGCATTGACTTCATGGGACCATTTCCACCCTCTACTGGTCATGAGTACATACTTGTGGCGGTGGACTACGTATCTAAGTGGATAGAGGCCGTTGCTACCAAAACCAACGATCACGCAGTCGTGGTTAAATTCATACAAGCTAACATTTTTAGCCGGTTTGGTACGCCTCGGGCCATCATCAGTGACGGAGGTAAGCATTTCTGTAACCGGTTCCTTCGAACCTTGCTTCTCAAATACTCCGTCACACACAAAGTAGCCACCCCCTACCATCCTCAAACTAGTGGCCAAGTAGAAGTATCCAATAGGGAGATTAAGAACATTCTTCAGAAAACTGTTCGGCCTGACCGGAAGGATTGGTCATTGCGACTAAACGACGCATTATGGGCATACCGAACCGCATACAAAACTCCCATTGGAATGTCACCTTATCGGTTAGTTTATGGCAAGGCGTGCCATCTTCCGGTTGAATTGGAGCATAAAGCTATGTGGGCCACCAAGACCTTCAATTTTGACATGAAAAAGGCCAGCTCTAATCGAAAGCTTCAATTAAATGAATTGGAAGAATTGCGACATGACGCGTATGAGAACGCGAAAATCTATAAGGCAAGGTCCAAAGCCTTTCATGATCGTAATATTCGAGTCAAAACATTTTCGCCGGGCCAAAAAGTTTGGTTGTACAACTCGCGCCTCCATTTGTTTCCCAGAAAACTTCGCTCCCGTTGGGATGGACCATTTTTGGTTAATTCCGTCGCCCCCCACGGAGCGGTGGAATTGAAGGACTTGAAAGATGGCTCGATGTTCAAAGTAAACGGGCAGCGCTTAAAAGTGTGCGTGGATGACCAAGTCACCACCGAATACGTGGATGTCGTCACTTTGACGGATCCCGTGTATTTTGACTCGTGAGCCGATCCGGACGTCGCGCCATAGACGTGTAAGGTGGCGACGCCATGGTCGCTATCAAGCTTCCATGGTGTCCCTTTAATCCAAAGTAGGTTTGTATCTAAGCAATGTAGTATCTAATTCCCCAATATCCAAGTCTCTGAAGCATATTTTAAACTGACTGTTTTTGAGCATTTCGATTGATCGAAACCAAAATTTCGATCAATCGAAAATTTCGATTGATCGAAATTTTGGTTTCGATTGATCGAAAAATTGTAGAGATTTGCCAAGTCCAAAGTCCCGAGAGGTGATATTCTTCGATTGCACTTCGATAGGTCTTTGATCGATCGAAACTTTCGATTGATCGAAATTGGATTTCGATTGATCGAACTAAAAGTTCGATTGCATCAATTAAATGTTCGATTGATCGAAGTAAAAATGTGATTTAGGGAAGGAATGTTCGATTGATCGAAGAGACAATCTCAATCCATCGAAGTTAGTTTCGATTGATCGAAGCAAGATTTCGATCAATCGAAATTTCGATTGATCGAAATGCACATTTCGATCAATCGAAATGCACGCGGAGCCTGCACGTGAGCCGAAAATCTATTTAAACCGTTGGGCTTCCCTCCCATTTTAAAAGACCATCCGACTTCTTCTCTCCCTCTGTGCGATCCAAGCCCTATCCAAGCACTCCCGAGCACCCGATCATCCGCCGCCATCCGACGCAGTCCGATCCGCCGCAAGCATCTGCGCGATCTTCTCTTCGCGGCTGCGCGTGGAGTTTTCTTCGGTTGAGCCGTTCATCTTCTTCCTCACGAGGTAAGTGATGCATGGCTACTTTTTGTTTATTCTCTCGCCATTTTTGATAGTTTTACAGCGGAATAAACATAGTTAGATCATGTTGGGGTGGATGGTTGCGAGTGCGATGTCCGAATCCAGTTTTTGTGGGTTTCGGGGGGGGGGGGGGGGGTAGGAATTCAAGCGGGAGTGGGATTTGGCATTTTCTTCATTTCAAACGCTTAGTGTTCGGTGTATAACCGTGGCACCTTCGTTTCGGTTGCGCCCGTTCACATTGCCTCTTCGAGTGCAACTTTTTGCATTTTTGTCAGTACCTTGGACTAGGACTTCATTTTTATTTTTTTTTATTTTTATTTTATTCTTTTAGTCTAGTAGTAGTTTCACTTTCTTCTTATTCATCTTTTATTTACGTACCTTTTGGAATCCAGTGCAGACTGTTTCGCGGCCATGGCAAGAGTGAAGAACGCCGCTGGTGCTGTTCGTGACGTGCCCGGGCGAGCCTTCCGGTCTCGGAAGTTCCACCCGGAGCAGGTTTTCGACTTAGCCGAGTTTGAGAGGCGTCCCGACACCGAGTGGACGGTTGCCGAGCTCAGGAGGCGTCGCCTCGACCGGCTATGCGTGCCTCCCACAGACGTGGCACACGAGCGCCTAGTGCAGGTCTTTTACGAGCATATGACCTACTCCTGCACAGCGCCAGATACACTCGAGACTACCGTGGCCACAGTCACGATCACGATTACGCCGAGCCGGATTGCTCATATGCTCGGCATTCCTCACCAGCAGCCGCCGGACATGGTTGGCCCGGACGGTCAGCCACTCTATAGTGCCGCGCTCCCAGCAGATACCACGCTCTTCTCGATAGTGATGGACATGTGTGGCGGGGCGTTTACCACGCCCAACCACAACTGCACGTCCAAGTCGATGTGCCCGAGCAGATATTGGTTCCTGGACACCGTTCTCCTCAAGAACGCGTGTCCGTTGCAGCACGTGGCCGAGCGCAGGGGTGACCTCCTCCGTTGCCTCTATGCTTTCCATACAGGCGCTTGGTTTTCTGTCCCATCGCTTATCTGGGGGCAGATGCACAAAGTTTGGGATGGCCTCGTCAACAAGAGGAAGAGGAGAACAGCGAGTTGGCGGCTTCCCTTTCCATTCCTGATCGCCGCTTTTCTCAGCAGTGCCAGTATACCAGTCAGTCGGACTGACATTCAGTTGGCACCGCCCACCCGCTTCACATCTACTCAGTGGGATCGGGTGAGGCGACACTTAGAGCGACAGGACCATCAGGGTGATCCACCAGACGATGTAGATATGGATGCCCCAGTGGAGATGGATGAGGGAGAGCCAGCAGGGGCTGAGGCGGAGGACGAGGAGATGGAGGAGGAGGAGATGGATGTCGCTGCAGAGCGGCATGATATCTTAGCGACAGGCTATTCCTGCCTGGCGACTGACGTAGAGCGGCTCCAGCAGGGTTTTGACGAGCACGTCCAGGTGACGCAGAGTCAGCTGGCGGGTATTCGGACGGACATTTCTTCTCTGGTGCAGGGCCAGAGAGCGATCTTAGATGAGTTCCGAGCCTTCCGGCAGGATCTGCAGTTCCTGTTCGCAGGTCGAGCCTCCACCTCCACTTCTGCTCCCACCGAACCACCACCACCACCACCCGCCCTCGAGTAGCTGCACTTTATTCACCTTTTATACTTTACTTTCTGTATTTTACTTTCTTTATTTTTGATAGGCCATGTTGGCCATGTTTAGTTTCTTTTTTGCGTATTCCGCCTACATGTACCCTTTGTACTGAAACGCATTTTCATCTTTATGGAATACATTTATATTTGCTTTTATGACATGTGTTATCTTTACTGCCTTTTCTTTTTGCTTTCCGTCAATTTATCTGTTCTCTAGACTTTGACTATGTATGTAGTACCACTTGTCTACTTGTTATATGCGATTCAGTTGATGATTTCCGTTTATTACCGCCTGGTTTTAATTCCCAATACTGTTGAGATTGCTTCAACACAGTATGGCGGTAATAAAGAAAGGCAGCCCCTTTGCGTGCTATACGTTAGCGCGCCTGGATAGTCAATATCTTGTCGCATAGACCTCTTAGACAATCGGAAAACACCAGTTCAGACCATTAGATTTACAGTGATATTGGCATTGTCTGTTTGTGCATAAGTATTTCATTATGTTCTATTTATCTACTTTTTGTTCCTCGTAACGCTCGTGGTATCCAGTTGGTATTCTGTGCAGATTTTTCTTATTTACAGGATGACCGCTGCTGTGGACTTCCATTTTTCTCGCATTCTGCCATCCCGGTAACTTCTTTCCTTACTCTTCTTGTCCAAGCATTGAGGACAATGTTGCATATAAGTTTGGGGGTGCGGTATGCTATACCACTTGCATATGCATGCAATGTTCAGTCATTATATTGAGTGTCATTGTAGAGCAGTTTTTTTCTGTGATATTTTTGCATGCTTGCTATGATGTCTTGCTTTGTAAAGGAAGATCATTCGAATAAATGTCCGAGGTAAATGCAGCAGGTAGTTAAGAACTTTAACATTGTAAATACCCGCACTTTTGCAAGCTTTATAGTAGGCTAGAGCGGTCTACATTTTTGTCCAAACTCGAGCACGTACAATTCTTGCCCTAAATTTGTCCTTAACCGCACAAATTCGCACACATGCAGTTTAAATTGTGGGGTATAAGTCTGAGGGAGAATTTTTGAAAATTTCTGTTTTTATCTGAACATCTTAAAGAATAAGTTCTTCCGGTTGTTGTAAAAAAAAAAAAAAAAAAAAAAAAAAAAAAAGAAATAAAAAGAGAAAAATATGCAATAAGCCTTCTCACTAAATAAACCGGATTTCTATGCCTCAAAGCAGGAAATATTCGTGTAAAAGTGTGTAAGGTTGAGCAGTAATAAGCGGATGGCTTGCTTACACTCATCGCCTTGTAAGCTCGGTTATTAAGTCCGAGGGGTGCTTCTTCGCCTAATGCCCTAAAACCAATTAGTTTGGGAGTCATTGGCCCAATGCCGCTACGTGGGCTTACAAGAAAGCAAAAAGAGCTAAGCATTGCACAGTCATCCGCACATGAGCAATCATGAATGTTTTGTGATAATGAAACAGCCGGGTTGAGCATTTTCAATGAGTTTTTCTCTTAAAAACAGATTTGTTCGTTTTCTTCTCCAAATATGACAAAAGCCGCACGTTAGAATGCATGTTCACTTTTCAAAGAGGATTTTGGGGTTGGAATTGTTATAGTTGTTCGGGCTGGCCAGCATGTGGGGACTGTCGTTCATTTATAGCTTGTGAAAGTCCATTTTTGCTAATGGCCGCATAGTTCTGTAATACTTGTTGCATTTGCCAATTGTGAAATGAATGGATGAGCGCCCTTTATCTAGTTGATGACTGAGCATGATTAAACTTTTGTATAAGATAGTTAATCTCATTTTTGTAATATTGTATTGCTAAGGGACTAGCAATATGTAAGTTTGGGGGTGTGATAAGTGTTCAATTCTATGCATTTGAACCCTCTTTATTGCATATGTTAGTTCCATTTTTGCGTTTACCGAGATATGTTTACGGTATTTTTGTGTTTTTGATGTATTGCAGGTATTGGAGTAAATGGAGCAAAGTTGGAAGTTTTCTGCAGTCAAGAGATGAAATCAGAAACTGTTGCCAAGGCATTTCGATCAATCGAGATGTGGATTTCGATCAATCAAAATTTCGATTGATCGAAATCTCATTTCGATTGATCGAAATCTCGATCAATCGAAATGCAATTTCGATCAATCGAAATGCTGCAGAGCCCACTTGGCCACTTGCTCACCTGCTCTCCCACTTGCAACAAAATCCCCCTTTTTGCACGACTTAAGGGGATTGTCTGACTTGAACAAGACTTTTGGGGGCCTTCTTGATACAAGAGATATATATAATGATATATATATATATATGGTGGGCCCAAAGGAGCCAAAAAGCATACAAAAAGCACCAAAAGCCACATATCTCATATCTCTCAACATATACAAATCAGAAGAAGAAGAGAGAGACCTTCGGGAGAGGAAGAGGAAGGGCTGAACCAGACCAAGAAGCTTCATTCTCTTCATCAATGGAAGGGTGCAAGGCAACCATGAGCAACTAACTCTTCTACTAGGGTGTTGGTTTCAACCCCTAGCCATGTAAACTTGTTCATCTTTGTAGCTCTTGGGACTTGTAATTAAATGTTGATTATTTAGCCTAGTGATTATGTACACAAATACATTTCTTTTATATATTCATTTGATTTGGAATTTATTCTTGTCTTAGAGTAGGTTTTGTCACTTGAATGCACAACATTTGCATATTCCACAAGAAGTGCAAATGATGGCTAGATAATGGTGTTTAAATGAATGTGTGATGCTAGTTTGTATAGACCATGCCAAGACAAGGTAGTTTGGATGCATGTAGTGTTCACTTAGAGAGTAGAGTAAGTAGGTAGTTAGTTAGGTTGAAGAGCTATGCTTGTTGAAGATGGATTATGATAGGTTAGCACACACATTGATCTTTTGATATGTCATTGAGGTCACAAGCCTAATGTCATTGTTAGGCATTTAATTAATGAATCCCTTGCTTGCTACACTTATGAACATGTGAATGGCTAGGGGTGGAAACCAACCCTAGTTCTCTCTCCCAACTTTACTTTTTAATTTTATTGTCATTTCCTTTATGCAATAGTTTCTAAACACAAAACCAAAAATCTGTTTTGTTTGAATTAAAGTAGAATTAATCTTTCTCTATGACAATTAACGACTAGTCCTCGTGGGATCGATACCCTCTATATAGAACCTTATCTGCAAAGATTCGTGCTCTTGCGAGTGGTTAAATTATATTTTGATAAAAAGGGCAAAATTAAGCTTGCAATATAATTTAGTTCCGACCACATCAGTGTTTAAAGCTATTGCATAAATGAAATGACAATAAAATTAAAGAGTAAAGTTGGGAGAGAGAACTAGGGTTGGTTTCCACCACTAGCCATTCACATGTTCATAAGTGTAGCAAGCATGGGATTCATTAATTAAATGCCTAACAATGTCATTAGGCTTGTGACCTCAATGACATATCAAAAGATCAATGTGTGTGCTAACCTATCATAATCCATCTTCAACAAGCATAGCTCTTCAACCTAACTAACTACCTACTTACTCTACTCTCTAAGTGAACACTACATGCATCCAAACTACCTTGTCTTGGCATGGTCTATACAAACTAGCATCACACATTCATTTAAACACCATTATCTAGCCATCATTTGCACTTCTTGTGGAATATGCAAATGTTGTGCATTCAAGTGACAAAACCTACTCTAAGACAAGAATAAATTCCATATCAAATGAATATATAAAAGAAATGTATTTGTGTACATAATCACTAGGCTAAATAATCAACATTTAATTACAAATCCCAAGAGCTACAAAGATGAACAAGTTTACATGGCTAGGGGTTGAAACCAACACCCTAGTAGAAGAGTTAGTTGCTCATGGTTGCCTTGCACCCTTCCATTGATGAAGAGAATGAAGCTTCTTGGTCTGGTTCAGCCTTTCCTCTTCCTCTCCCGAAGGTCTCTCTTCTTCTTCTAATGTGTGTGTTGAGAGATACATGAGATATGTGACTTTTGGTGCTTTTTGTATGCTTTTTGGCTCCTTTGGGCCCACCATATATATATATATATATATCATTATATATATCTCTTGTATCAAGAAGGCCCCCAAAAGTCTTGTTCAAGTCAGACAATCCCCCTAAGTCGTGCAAAAAGGGGGATTTTGTTGCAAGTGGGAGAGCAGGTGAGCAAGTGGCCAAGTGGGCTCTGCAGCATTTCGATTGATCGAAATTGCATTTCGATTGATCGAGATTTCGATCAATCGAAATGAGATTTCGATCAATCGAAATGCTCGATTGATCGAAATCCACATCTCGATTGATCGAGATGCCTTGGCAACATTTTCTGATTTCATCTCTTGACTGCAGAAAGCTTCCAACTTTGCTCCATTTACTCCAATACCTGCAAAACATCAAAAACACAAAAATACCGTAAACATATCTCGGTAAACGCAAAAACGGAACTAACATATGCAATAAAGAGGGTTCAAATGCATAGAATTGAACACTTATCAATATGCATCTTTTTGCCCTCTATTGTTGGACCTCTGTTTTTGCAATACATGGAAGAAAATTCACAAATGAGGCACAGCTGTAAAATTTGACTTTTGATGCAACGTGCTGTTAGAAGTTTTTGTTTTAAATTACAATAATAATTAACATGTTACAAATTTATCATGGAAATGTAACAAAAATACACAATTACAAAATTTAACAACTTTTTTTTAGATTATTATGCACAATTAATAACTTAATAAGTTTCTTGTAGATAATATTATTATTGATAATAATCAAAATTATTATTATGCACAATTAATAATTGTGCATTTTAATGCATATTAATAATCAATAATAAATAATTTAATACAATTAATAATTTAGTAGTTACAAATTTAACAAGTTTTTTTTAGATTATTATCAATAATAATATTATCTACATTACAAATTAACATGAAAATTGAAAGAGTCAAAGCATTACTATTGATTGGTTATTTATTTTTTCTTACTTATATTAGTTTTTAATTATTTATTTTACTTAAAGAATATCATAACTGGTAGGACATGATTGGTGGAAGCTAGTCCACTACCAATAGATAAAAAATCAAACAGAAAATAAATAAAAATTATAACTTTCCTTGTTCATGAAACTCATAATAAGGTCTAATTAATGATTGTGTGTGTATGTATTTGTACATATCAATAACATATTGTTCCAATAATTTATTATGCTTTGACAAGTTTGAAGAAGATGTAAATGACAAAGACATAGATACTCATTTCAAGTTCAAAATATCAATTATTCAAAGAGGTTGAAAAACTTTCACTTGAAGACATAATTGGAAATCCACAATGGCATTCAAGGTATTAAATTATTATTATTCTTTATATATTCATTTAATTTTTCTTTATTATATCACATGATTATAATTAATTTTTGTTAAAAAAATTATTTTTTATCACTCAACTTGCAGAAAACACATTACTTTTTTGAAGCAAAAATTATAGAGATTAAAAATGCATCCGAACCATGGTACAATGGATGTAAGCAATGTAAGAAGAAAGTTGAAGTACGAAATGATGGACTCAGTTGTACTAATTGCAAAACAAAAAATTCTAAATGCTTTCAAAGGTATTATTATATCTTTAAAAATTTTATTTTAAAAAAAAAAATTATAAGATGACAAATATGTCATTCTTTATTATTATGTATCAATGAAGTATACTCATTTATGCAAATTTATGATATAATTTTGAGTCAAAGATATAACAAATAATGCATATCTAACATATTTGATGATTCTCAATCATTAATAAATTGTTCACTAGGTGAGCTAATACAGTTAAAAAGTTACGTAATACTTTTTCTCTCACTCATAAAATTTATGGATAAATAATTCATTTGAAATGTATCAATATTACTAAAATAAATTTGTTCTTTTTGTAGGACGAGGAGATGAATGAATATTATGACAAAGTGACAAGTTGCGAAAGAAAATCATTTCTTTTTATGATCAAGATAAATAACAGTGAAAATGACGTAGTCAAAAATAATTTTGTGGTGGCAGCTATCAAAGAAGTTTCACTTGAGAATGATTTATTTGAAGAAGACTTCATAAATATAAAAAGAATAAATTGTTGAAAATTTTCAAAAGAATAGTAATAGATTGTTTAAGAATGATTAGAATTATACCTTTTTATTTCTTATAATTTATACTTGATTCATTCCATGTTAATAATAATTAACTTATAGTTTTATTTTTTTCAACAAGTGAGTTTATATTACCAATGTTACATAATAGAAATAATTTTGAGTGTTTTAATTAATGTGTTGTGTTATGACAGTTTTGAATATTTTGAATGTTATAATACAATTTTAATTTATTTTTATCCACGCGTGCTTTAAATAGTTCAGTTAAAAATTTGAAACTTAAAAACCTTTGTTACATACTGAATTGAGGAGTAGATATTGGGTGAGCTGGGTATACCATGTCATTTGTATACCAAGCCAATTAAAATACATCATTCAAGTTGGTTGAGAGTAGTTGTTATATGTAAGTGAGACCCATTCATTGAACATTTCATTGAATGATGCATTTTAATTAGCTTGGTATACAAATGACATGGTATACCCGACTCACCCAATATCTACTCCTGAATTGAGACCTTTACAGATATGCACATGTTTATTGCATATCTTATGTGGGAGTAAAAATCTTAAAAATTAGTATTAGATATTTATTGACTCAATTGCTTATTATATGGTCAAGGCCAATAGAAAGTTGACAGATGTCAACTTGTTATTGGCTAATTGGCTGCTCCTTATTAGCTAAAAAATGGTCCCAAGTTGGTAGCAAGGCAATGAGCAGAGGTTGGAGTGGTTCTACCGTAATTTAGTAACACATTTTAGAGGCCTTTTGTTTTAAGCGAAAACGCGGTTTTGACACGTTGGAGACTTGGAGTGGTTCTACCGTAATTTAGTAAGCATTGACTTTCCCATGTGTTGAGTTCTTTAGTAGGGTATGTTTGGTATTTCACTATTTCGCCGCCTGTCAATGGAAAGTGGGTGTTCGGAAGTGTTCTTTGAAATGACCCGAATTGCCGAAGGTTGGTGGCGGGCGGGGTTTTAGGGAGGTTAGTGTGTACTAGAACAGTATGGGTGTTTTAGTAATTTGACTATTGTTTGTGATAAAACAGAATATACCAGAATGCCACGGTGTGTTGGGTGTTACAGTAGTAGTAAGTAGTAACTTGGGAATGAGTCGAGACTAACTTTTGAAGATAAGCTTGCGTGTCCAGGTAACAAATACGCCAACTGCATCAAGGCTTGAGATTCGACCACTTGGTACAATCTCAGCCCTTGATGCTATTCAGGACTCTCTCCCGCCTTTTAAAATCGGCCCCCTAGAGTACCCATTTCCCTCAAACCGCAGCTTCTCTCTCTCTCTCTCTCCCTCTCTCTTGCAAACAAAACCCTAAAGAAACCATGGAAGCAACAAAAGAGTGTTTCAAGTGTGAATACTCACAGAAGACATCTTCGATGATCAAGAGCAGAAAGTACATGAACATGGAGTACTCCTTTGTTAGTACTCCTCCTGTTAGGGGTAACATAAAAAAGCAGATATTCTTGGCCTTGCTCCGAAAATTGAAGACTGTCTTTTGTTTTCCTCAAGATAATGATGATCAGTAACAACATTTCACCTTGTTGATACTCCTTGTTGTTGCTGCTTTAATTGTCTTGTACGCTGTAGTCATGTTGTTGCCTTTGTCACAATATAATGGTCATATATATATATATATATATATATATATATATATGATCTTAGTGTGTTGTTTTTGTTTAGGTTAATTTGGGTGTCTTAGCACCACGTTGTTGTGTTACTCTTGCTGATCCTTTGGTGATCCTTTGGTTTAAATAATGTTACATAAAAGCTTGCTAGCTAGTGTGTTTGATATTGATTGACCAGTTTTGTTGAAATATATATACATATATATATATATGCATCTCAGTCAGATCTCTAAATTGCAAATTTACCATGGATTGATTGCCAGTTTAATTACATCCAGGACTTTGAAGTCTTCCATATATGGCCTTCGGAAACGCGATAACTATGGTTGCATATATCAATCAGAGAGAGAGCGCGTGGCTAGAGAGAGAAAGTAGAGACTGAAAGTTGTGAGAGAGTTCTTGCTGTTCAGATTCATTCAGATTCATCCAAATTCGATTATTCAGTTCTCAATTCTTGCATCTACAACCTTCTTCCATCTTCTTTTTATAAACAAGTCCCAAACTTAGAGAAGCCCCAACAAGGTGTGAGAGAGAGAGCGCTAGAGAGAAAAAGTTGTGAGAGTGTTCTTGCTATTATTTTTGATCATTTCTTTAGCATTTTCGATCAGCGAGTTATTTCCTAACTCATCCAAATTCGATTATTCAGTCCAAAATTCTTACATCTAGAAGCCAGAAACAAGGAGAGGAGAGAGAGCTAGAGAGAGAGAGTTGTGAGAGTAGTGTTCTTGCTTGAACATCAATTTCTTTCCTAGATTCATCTAAATTGGATTAATCAGTCCACAACTCATGCATCTACAAACTTCTTCCATCCTTCTATAAACAAGTCCCAACCTTAGTCTCTGGAAACGAGTAGAGAGAGAAAGTTGAGTGTGTTGTGGCTGTTCATTTTCGGATCGGTCATTTCTTTAGCTTTTTTTATCAGATTGGAGCAATTTCTTTTCTAGATTCATAGTCCCAATCTTAGAGAAGCCGGAAACAAGGAGAAAGAGAGTTGTGAGAGTGTTCTTGATGTTCATTTTATAGAAGCAGGAGACAAGGAGAGAGAGGGCTAGAGAGAGAGTTGTGAGAGTGTTTTTTCTGTTCGTTTTTGTATCTTTTCAGCCTTTTGATCACATCCACTTCCAGCAATTTCTTCCTAGATTAATCTAAACTCGATTATTCAGTCCACAACCAAGTCCCAACTTTATACAAGCAGAGAGAGAGCGCTAGAGAGAAAGTTGTACGAGTACTGTTCTTGCCGTTCATTTTTCGATCAGAGTTGGAGCAATTTCTTTTCTAGATTCATCTAAATTTGAGTATTCTTGCATCTACAACCTTCTTCCATCTTTTTTTATAAACAAGTCCCAACCTCTGAGAAACCGGAAACCAGGAGAGAGAGAGGGGGAAAAGTTGTGACACTACTGTTCATTTTCAAACAAAACCCTAAAGAAACCATATATGGACGCAACAAAAGAGTGCTTCAAGTGTGATTCACAGGAGACATCTTCGATCAAGAGCAGAAACATCAACATGGACTCCTTTGTTAGTATTCCTCCTGTTAGAGGTAACATAAAAAAGCAGATATTCTTGGCCTTACTCCGAGATTTGAAGACTGTCTTTTGTTTTCCTCAATATAATGATGATCAGTAGCAACATTAATTTCACCTTCTTGTTGCTTTTGCTACTATAATTATCTTGTTGTCTCAATATACTGGTCATGTATTATATATATATATATATATATATAGTTATGATCTGGGAGTGTTGCTTTAATTTGTTCAGGTTTGGGTGTCTTAGCACCACCTTGTGTTGTATTTTGTTCAGTACTCATGGTGATCCTTTGGTTTGAATAATATTACATAAAAGCTTAATTGCTAGTGTATGTGCTTGTTATTGATTCACAAGTATTGAAATATGGAAGCACTCGTTTGTTCAAACTACTTCTATACTGTATCATATATATATATATATATATATATATATATATATATATGCATCTCAGTTAAGGTATGTTGATCAGATATCAAAATTGCAAAACCACCATTTTTATTTCCTTTTCCAGTAAATATCCAACATTGTTGTTGTTGTAGGAATTGTGTTCGACCTAGCTATATATTATGGGTTTGTTGATAATCAATCAAACCGTACCATTCGTCATGTACCATATATATATATATAACACATATATTAGTGGTAAGGTGACCAAGTAGCTTCCATCGATCAGTGCAAGTACCATATATATATATAGAGCAATGCTACATGTCATGAAATTATTTCATGAATTTATATCACGAATGATGTGGCAGGTAACGTGGAGAGTTAATATTGGTAGGATTCCCCCCATACATAGAGTCTCATGATATTATCACTTAATTCCACCAATACTAACTCTCCACGTTACCTCCACATCATTCATGATACAAATTCATGAAATAATTTCATGACATTTAGCATTTCTCATATATATAAGCCCTCTGACAACCCGCCTTGAAGATCCTCGTAGAAATCCTGGTCGGTTTCGCAGCAGTCGCTGGCGGTGCATCGGCTGAGGCCCAGATGCGGCAGTACCAGGCCGCGGGCGAGGATGGGTTTTCCGCCACGGGTGGTGGAAGCTTGAAGCCACCATCGGGTCGACACCATTATCCTCCACCTCCAGGACAGCCAATGAGGCCACCACCAGGCCGTCTCCGGATCCTTTTCCACCACCCGTTCCACCTCCTCCGCCACCACGTCGACCACCGGGTCCTAAACCTCCACCAGCACATATATATGATATCTTATTGTAAACAAAAAAAAAATAATAATAAATAAATAAAATGACGGGATTCGCTGAATTTGATTGGGTTGCTTAATTGATTGTGGTTTCAGCCAAGCCCCTTCCAGTACGTGGCATGTTGAAAGGCATTTCAATTGAAGTCAACATCCAAATTTGACCCACTTTCAGTAAAATAATTAAGGTCCTACCAAGTGCTTTAATTTCATTCTTGTCATTGTCATTCACATTGTCTAGAAGGACTCTTTAAAACAACTTGAGTAGTTTATTTCAATTAGAATAATAATTTAAAGGCTCGCACTAGTTCAATTCAACTTTTATGTGAGTGGGATAATAAGTTACACAACATGATATCACCAAGATATTATGTAGTTTAACCATCACTGCTTTCACATAAAACTATTCGGGCTCTCTACTATTACTCTTTCAATTAATATATAATTTTCTTGAATTTTAAAGAAAAATAAAAGAGTTTTAAAAGGATTTGTGAGATTAAGTTGACCGAGACTTAGAGAGAGAGACAATGTTTTTGTTTTTTATTCACTTAAATAAAGAACAAAAAATTTTTAAAAAAAAATTATTACATGATTCGATATCATATCATTTTAACCGATATAAACTTCTGAAGTTTTATTATCCTCTTACTTGTATGATTTCTCCTTCCTCTTGGATGGCTACGTATAACAATATCATCCATGTAACTTTTTATTGCACACACTCACAAATGATTGTAAATGTACATTCTTTTGGAAACAGTCCAAGGTTGGTGCAATGACATGACGTGTTAGAATTAAGGAAGTATCGTCTCCTTTCCTATATAAAACAACTCCTTTTCCTCTCCTTTGAAACATTTTTCCAACTCTATCCACCATACACACACTACGATATATATATATATATATATATATATATATATATATATATAAACCAAGCAAACGTTGAGATGGACAAGAAGGCAAGACATACCCCGTCATAGAGACAAGAGTGGATCCCTGCCGGTGCAAAGACTAACCTAAAAAAAAATCTCAGTAGGGACGGATGCCCTTACTAAGCATATATAGGTTTCTAAAAAAATCTATAATACATTTGGTGTATTATACATTCGGTGTATCTCAATCGTGTATGTACAACACGTGAATTAGGGCTCATTGTGCGTGTATCACATGCATAATTTAAATTTATCCAATATATATACATAAAGTATAACGTAGATCTTTTTTATGTCTGATCCTATGTAGCATCTGGTACATCAAAAATAAGTCGCAATTTTTTGAAGACTTAATTTAGAGAGAGAGAGAAATCTGGTTCCACACGAGACTTAATTCATAGTATGCTAGCTTTGTAGGCTTTCATACTATGAATTAAGGCCACTTGACTTTTATATATATATTAGTCATTTCAATTAATCGCTGTAGCCTACAAAGCATTATATTACTCATTTTCAATTAATTGCTCTAGCCTACTAAGAATTAAGACCCACTTGACTTTTATATATATATATTAGTCAATTTCAATTAATCGCCACGTCACTGTACATATATGCCCTATCGTTATAAATGTTTGTTGAAAGAACTGTACATATATGCGTTATCGTTATAAATGTTCGGTGACAGACATTCTGTCTCAGTTCGGGAAGGAGCCAGGATTTTAGGTAGGAGGAGGGAGAAGCTGTGTATTTTGGTGGGAAAAGTCGAAAGATAAATAAGAAATGAAAAAATATAACAAAATCACTATAATACATACTCAATTTTAATGAACTAAAAGATATAAAAATAATTTGTTTTGACTTTTAATTTATCTAAAATAGTAAATTTAGTCAATCTTATTTTTTTATTAGAAATAATAATTATTAATGAGTAAATGAAAAACCAAAATCATGAAATAAGAGCAACATAATCTGATCATTAGTCGATCACAAACTTCATTGTCAAAAAATAATTAAAGAATCATAGATAATAAGCTTGTGTTATTGAAAAAAAATTAAAAATAGAATTCTTAGAGAGCTCAAGTATCAATGCTTGAAAAAATTTTAAATGTAAAGAAAGATTTACATCTACTCATCTAGGGTTTTCATATTCTATGAAAAATTAATATATTTTACTTGAAAAAGAAATGAATAATCAAGCTTGCAGTGAGTTGTTGATAGCGAAACAGAATTACAGAGGTTGATTTTCTCTCTCTCTCTCTCCTTCGCAAATTCAGAAAGGAGGCTGGAGCGTAATCTTGAAGAGGCTGATGTAACGAAGTCACGAATACAGAGATAATGAGTGATTGTTATCTTTGAGAGTTTTTTTTTTCCAAAAATTAGAAGGTATAACTACGCTATGATATGACATTGTCACTCTCCGAATTTTCAAACCCGGTTTGTGATAAAAGAATTAAATTAAAAGTTAAAGCTCAATTATCAACACCTTTGACACTCGATAAATTTTTTCTTTTTTTTTTTAAATAAAAGAAATTCATTTTTCTCAATATTTAAATAACTCCGTGCACATAAAATTTGTTCCAAAAACTATTTTAATTGAAAAGCCTACTTCAAGATACTCAATTTAGATTCAAGTTTGCCAATGAGTTATCAATTTTCAAGTTTAAAAAGGGAAAAATTGCTAATAAGTCATACTTTTAAATTCTAAAGATAAATAACTGCTACAAAATTTTCATAAAGACAAAGAAGTCCTACTTTTAAACTCTAAAGACAAATAAGACCTAAAAAAATTCATTAGGCAATAAAGTCCTACTTTTCATAAAAAAAATTCCAACAAAATCTATAACTAGTACAATTCATCTTTTACCTTTTTCATATACACGTATGTTGGCTAACTAATTTTCTCCAAACTATTTTACTAAAAATTTTATTGAAAATAAATAATTTAAGAAAAAGTTTTATTTCAAATTCACATTATATTCGATTTATTAAGATAAGTTGATAATATTTTTAGATAACATTTTCGTAAATTCATAGAGATTTATTTCTTAAAAGTAGGATTTATTAGTAATTTTTTCTTTAAAAATGAATATAAAACAAAAATTTGAAAATATATACACAAATATATTTATGTTTGCATTACACGCAAGACAACCCTTTTCTACTCTTCGTCAACCTAAATAATACACAAAGTGAAGCGCAAGGCGCACTTAAAGGTATATATATATTTTTTCTTTCGTCTCACTTCAAGTCTTGTAACTCCCACTATAAATAAAATATTTCGGTGAAACGAAATCTATTGAATAGAGAATTCCAAGAGCCTCCATTTGAGTACTACTTTCACTATATTTTGACTTAGAATAGAAATGTTACAAATTTTTTAAATTAAAAAAAAATTCAAGTATTCATATTTACATGTGCATGTATTACATGCAAAGAAAATCTATTACTTGTTTCTTTTATTTTTACATTGATGGAGCACCGTGTTACCTTTTAACACATTACAAGACCAATAGCACCTTTTGGATCTTCACCATCAATAATCTATTGGGGGTAAAAGAAAATTCTGAAAGGGGTATTTTTGAAATTTACAAAAAAAATATGCATACAATAGTAAAAAAAAAAAAAACTATGGCAGCACCTACTTTGTCGTATTATCCGGTACATGGATCCGGCTTCTCATAGAGAAGACTCCCTTCCGAGTAAATTATATCGGATCTAATTTGCTAAAAAAATAATATTATACAAAAATAAAAAATTCAAAGAGCAGTTTGTGTACGTTTAACTCTAGAGAAAATTAAATTTTGATGACCAAATCAAAACAAAATTGCTCTCAAGTGACCATAAAGTTAAAAAATAATGAATAGCCACCAAATTTAAAAATTAAAAACTAATAAGTGACCATTCAGTGATTTATTCCATAAATGCCCTTCTCACAATAAAAATTCTCTCCTCTTATTTCTTTTACACTATACATTGTTTTAATCAATTGGGCTTATTTGATTTTATATACACAGATATAATAATGTATATGTATATATCTTACTAATAATGTATATGTATATATTACTAACATGAATATATAATTTACCACGAGCAAGTGGGTTCAAAAGAATGCGAGAACTCATTAATGGAGATGAAACGGAAAATGTGTACATGTTCGATTTCGATTTTGCCCCCAGAGCAAGATTTCTTCATTACATGGACCACAATCATGATCCCAAGGACAACCAGCACTTCGTTCATCTTCAGGCATATCAAAGCCATTATTCATCTCTTAAACCATGTGTGCTTGACACACACACACACACACATATATATATGTATTGACATTTTTATTTTATTTTCTGTATTGTTGCTTTGGTAATGCAGTGAAAATGATTTTTTTTTTTTGACTCTTTTGAAGATTTAAATTACTAAATTTGTTTAATTTCTTTGACTTTTTTGAAGATTTAAATTACTAAGTTTGATTAATTTTCTTTATTTTGGGCAATTGAATGACTTGTTGCATAAAAAATAAGAAACGAGAAAAGAATGGATTGTTGTTTCTTTCACTAAATATCTATATTAGTTTATTTTAATTGTAAGAAGGGTATTAATGGAATAAATCATAAATAATCACTTATTGGCATTTAATATTTAGATTTGGTGACTATTCATCTTTTCTAACTTTATGGTCACTTAAGATTAACTTTGTTTAGATTTGGTCACTAAAATCTAATTTTTCCTTAATTTTATTCTTTGTATATATTTTTTTATTAAATAAAATAATATCTTATGTTAAAATTAAAAAATGTTTGGAAATTCTACTATTATATTATTTTAATAACTGAAAAATGTATACCTTTCCATCATCAAGGAGATGGGGAGGGTCTAGTCCCGGTGTGAAAAAAAGTGAGATTTCCGACTAGAAAAAAAAAAAAATTATAACCACTAGGCCGAAGGCCTTGATGGTAAACTTTACCTAGATTTAATAGTATTATATTGTCACTTATATAATTATGTTTTGGGCCTGATGATGGGCCTGTTGCATACACCTCTTTTGGTTGTATTGTCTCAAAATTTCTTTCTCTAAGGTTTTGGGCCTTGGGTCATAACGATTGTTTGGTTGCCCAAGTCTTCAAACCACACCTTGTAAATTATACTCATATCAATACCATTAAACTTCATTTTTTGTAGAAAATAAATAAATATTTATGTACATTTATTAATAAAAGTGTATGTTTATTGATTATAATCTCATTACCAATTCTCAGTGGAGTCCACACCATCAGTGAAGAACTTCACCAAGACTCATTGAGCTGGTACCTACAATTGGGAACGTGGAGCAACTTCTTTTAATCCAGACACCATCGTTTGGTCACTCTCCAATTCAGGAAGCTTCAATCTCGGCATGACATACAAAGCTCTTCTTTCTCCTGCGCCTAATGTGTTCTAGACTCCTGTTGTATGGTTCCCCAACCACATTCCTCGCCACTCTTTCATCTCGTGGCTTGCTATGTGTCGTAGACTTCAGAGGAGAGAGACGACAAGAGTTTTACCCACAAGCATATGCCCAACTTCTGCTCATTATGTATGACTAGTGCTGAGAGTCATTCCCATCTTTTCTTCAACTGTAGTTTTTCGGCTCAGGTTTGGGAGTTTTTTTTTAATACAAATGAGGTATTTATATAAGAGATTTTGATACGCATGCTATTGCTGAATGGACGACAACA
The DNA here is from genome assembly GCA_026545225.1 of Cornus controversa. Lineage (NCBI taxonomy): Eukaryota > Viridiplantae > Streptophyta > Magnoliopsida > Cornales > Cornaceae > Cornus > Cornus controversa. The sequence continues at coordinate 34,351,139 of CM048853.1, forward strand.
ATGTGGGAGCCCAATACCAAGTCCAGTAGTGCATTTGTTTTCAAGTTATGTATTACATGGTGCATTTATTTCATTAGGAGAGAAAGAAATAGACGTACCTTCTCTGGCAAGCATGCTTCCCCAATGGTTGTCCAGCAGAACGTTTATAACAGTGTGAGGAATCGGCTTCTTGACTGCAAGCTGCGTGAGGGCAGGACCTCAAGGATTATTGCTGAAGTGTGGATTATTTGATCTTTTCCCCCCAACAGCTTTTGATTTGGGAGTTGTTGGTGTAATGATCTTTTGAAGGTGTTTGGGCTTCTTGCTTTGGTTGTCTGACTTTGGGTTGTTTTGTTTTGTTTTGGGGCTAAGCCCTTTGGTTGTAATTTCTCTTTTTTCCTTAATGAAATTTTCAATTACCGAAAAAAAAAGTGTATGTTTGAGAGAATTAGTATTTGTTTAACACAAATTTTTATTCCTTTAAATAATATCTTATTTAAAAAAATTAGAGAGAAGTGTATGTTTTAGCATAACTTTTTGTCCTTTATATATATTTTGGATTAAATAAAATAATATCTTATTTTAAAAATTAAAAAATGTTTGGAAAATTTACCTTAGTATAGATATAGATATGTACACTTAATGGATTTTCTTATATGAAATAAAACTCTATAGTAACTCAACATATTGCATTATTTATTGGATAATTACACTCACCTCCCCTCTAGTTAGGAAGAAATACACGTACGAACCTCTCTTATGTTTTGCATAGTTACACTTAACTTTAATGTCCGTTAATATAGTATGATAATTTACTATATTAAAAAAATAATTTAAAATTTAAAATCACAGTGTGTGTGTATATATATATATATATATATATATATATATATATATATATACATACACACACGAGTATGTTTGTGTGTATATATATGAAAGAGATAGAGGACACAATAATCTCCCTCTGGCTGCCAGCAGCAGAAGGAGAGAGAGAGATCTTTCTTCGTAAAATCTCTCTTCAAAATTGTTGGAAAGATAGATAAATTCAAAGAGGCAAAGGTACTTAAGGATCCACAATTCTTGGGCAGAGAAATTATACATTGTAACAGTACTGGTGCCATTTTACATGGTTGTTGTGGTATCAACATCACAACCCAAACCAATAAATAGTAGCCATGTTCAACCATGTGAATATGTTAGCCATAATCCTCTAACATATGACTTGCATGTATTGGATGGTGATACCACGTGATCCATGTGATGTAGCATTACCATTGCAATGTACAATTTATTTTGATAATGGTTGGGAATCAATATATCAAGGCTGCCTAAGTCCCACTCCCTATTCATTCACCTCATATCTTAATTATCTACCCGTACATTCTTAATCAACCACCTCCATGGATTTCAGATTCTAAAACAGCCACTTTTTTTTTTATCTCAATGATTCCTACCAAACAAAAAAAGTTCAATAGCCGGGTACCTACTATGTAGTATCTCGGCCAATGAAAACTCACAATTTCTCTTGATAAAGAGAAATAAAATTTTACAATTAATCGAGTATAATATTCTTGGTACCCCCAGATCACAGAGCTTGCGTTAAGCGTTCCACTCTACCCAATTCAATTCTCTCACCTTATAACTTAATTATCTAACCCATACTTTCCCAATTAATCATTGATCTCCATTCACCACTATATAGGACAATTTACCGACATCTTCCTAGTGCAATTGACTTTTTCCCGAAACAATTTGATCTGGTCGTTTTTACTTCGAGAAGCCCATTATCAATCAAAAATTACCCATTAAGAAAATTCCACTAGCTTTACCTAGCACTATGTCATTTTTTGGCAGAATTCCATCATTTATGACCTCAAAATCACATTTTTTAGTCGTGTAAGGAGATTGCTCAATATTTCAAAATTTTTTCTAGAGGTCTAAACGAAGTCAGATTCTTCTGAAAGTTGGTAGTTATCTTAGTTTAATTATTAGGATCTTATCTTTATTTTTTCAAAAATTTGAGAGACAATTTCAAATTCTAGTATTTTTAGAATTCCATTTGTTTTATGATTTTTCTATATAAATATGTATGTACTACAAGAGTAGAATTAATTAATACAACTATCAATAAAATATCATATTTTTCTGCAATTTACTTTTAACTTTGTGTACTCAAAGTTGTTCTTTGTTCAATTGTGAACATTAATAGCTTCCACTTCATTAGTTGGTATTAGAGTCTTGTCTTACCCTGGTTTGATGGTGATTGATCGTTTTGGTGGCAATCTGACTGGAGACGAAGATCGACACAGAGTGACTCCTTTAAGGGCTGATTTTTAGTACTCCAACGTGAAACAAAACAAGCATTGCAAAATATTCAAACATCTCTTGTTAGGATCGCGTTGGGTCTAAATTAGAACCGCAATAACAATAGGTTCCACAATGATAATGTAAATCATGTTCAATCTGTCATAATTGCAACCCATTCTAGCCACATAGACAAGTAACTTATGTGGAAGATGTGTCTTGGGGTCATAGAGACGCACAAAGATATCGTGATCATAGGAATTATGATTCTATGAATTTTTGTATGAAGATTGACCTTCCTAGTTTTGATTGGTATCCTTCATATTAAAGATTTTCTGGATTGGTTGGCAGATATTGAGATGTTTTTTTGACTATATGGGGATTCAAGAGGATAAGAAGGTAAAATTTGTGGCATACAAATTAAAAGGAATAGCTTCTGCATGGTGGGAACAACTGCGAGTTTCTCGTATGCTATAGAGAAAAGCACCAGTATGATCTTGATTGAAGATGAAACATCTTTTGAAAGCCTTGGTTTCTTTCGCAATACTTTGAGGAGATCCAATTCGGCAATCTCAGAATTACAGACAGAGGAATATGAAGGTTCAGGCCTATATCGAGTAATCATTATTTTTGAAAACTCAACTTCCTCCTACAATGGAAGGATTTGCACAAATAGAAAGTATAGAAAAATTTATATATGACCAAGAACTAAAATCCCAAGGTAGAGCCTAGAAGAGGATAAGACAGAAAGATATAAAAAGAATAAAGAGTCAAAAACTACTCATTTAACTATTGTGAGTGAAAGTATCAAGGACTTTGACACCGTAAAAGAAAAGGATGACAACAAGGAGGAAGCACAAAAATTAAACGATAGATTGATAAAATAATTACAAGACATGTGATCTCTAATAGTGAAATTAAAGTTTGAGAAAAAATTGGATATATTAAAAATTAGATATGATGAAGCTAAGGAAAATAAAAGCGAATAAAAAACATCAAGAAATAAGTATGAAAAAGATTATCAGAAGAAGTTGAAGAAAAGAAAGATAAAGGGGTGAAAAGTCTGAAACAAGTTTATGAAGCATTAAGATCAAATTCTCAAAGGTTTGAAGTTTTGTCATTCTCATATATGAGGAGTATCTGCAGCCGAACTAAAGGAGGAGTTATTTTAAAGTGGAGGGGAGTGATGTAGGATGGTTTTATTGATTTTTTTCTGTCGCAATCGACTTTTTCCGTGAAATAGTTTGATCTTGTCATTTTTTATTCGAGAAGACCAATTCTCGATCGAAAAAATCCAATAAGAATCCACAATATTTAGATAGTGACCCATGTCATTTTTCGGTAGAATTTCATCGTCTATAGGCTCAAAATCTCATTTTTTAGTCCTATATGGAGACTTGCTAAATATTTCACGATTTTTGTAGGAGGTCTAAGTGAAGTCAGATTCTTCTTAAATTTGATAGTTATCTTAGTTTAATGATTAGGATCTTATCTTTATTTTTTCTTTATGATTTTTAGAAACAATTTAAAATCTAGTATTTTTAGGATTTTTTTTGTTTTAGGATTTCTCTATTATAAATATGCATGTCTTGCAAAAGCAAAATTAATTAATTCAATTATCAATAAAATATCATATCTTTCTATAATTTTCTCTTAAATTTGTGGACTCAAAGTTATTCCTTATTTAATCGTCCATAACTTCCGCTTCATCACCCACCATACATTCTCAATCAATCACAGGAAAGTTAAAACAAATAAATAAATGAAGAAAGAATATAAATTCACATCTTCAATACAAGGAGCATTGTGAAACTTTATTCAAAGAAAAGAATTAGATTTCATCTTTAGTATGAGTGGGATAATGAAATTTTGTTTCGTGTCTTCTATTTACTAAACACGTGTACTAAAGGTGACTATCACTTAACCAATAGACAAATCTAAAATTTTCAATTGAAATAACAATAAATAAATGCAACACAAACATGAATAAAACACAAAGTAACACATTTGACAATTCCTTGATAAAAATCATGGTATCACTTGCTAGTGAATTTGTTGGAGGAAATGGTGGAGGTGATAGGTTTATCGGTTTTTTGCAATTGTCATAGTCCCCCTAACAATCCTATCTATGAGAGACATGCGACAAGACAATTATAAAGGCAAGCAAAGTATTATAAATAATATATCTCACAATCTCTCCCTTTGACAATTTTGTGACAAAATCACCTAAGACAATTATAACCTAATCCACCGAAAAAATTAGATAACATTTTGACATATATGATATTATTAAGTTTCACATGTGATGTTTAAGTCTGAATCATATATATTGTAACATGCACATCACTTAAACAAACATAACCTATGAAAGGCTTAATAAAATAAAAATATAAAACAAACTTAAATGCATACAAATATTAGCTTAAAAATATGTAATGAAAAAGAAAAAAATGTAGAAGATGGAGAGATGCATGCAAAAGAGAATTATAAAGGCAAGCAAAGTATTATAAATAATATATCTCACAATCTCTCCCTTTGACAATTTTGTGACAAAATCACCTAAGACAATTATAACCTAATCCACCGAAAAAATTAGATAACATTTTGACATATATGATATTATTAAGTTTCACTTGTGATGTTTAAGTTTGAATCATATATATTGTAACATGCACATCACTTAAACAAACATAACCTATGAAAGGCTTAATAAAATAAAATATAAAACAAACTTAATTGCATACAAATATTAGCTTAAAAATATGTAATGAAAAAGAAAAAAATGTAGAAGATGGAGAGATGCATGCAAAAGAGAATTATAAAGAAAAGCAAAGTATTATAAATAATATATCTCACAATCTCTTCCTTTGACAATTTTGTGACAAAATCACCTAAGACAATTATAACCTAATCCACCGAAAAAATTAGATAACATTTTGACATATATGATATTATTAAGTTTCACTTGTGATGTTTAAGTCTGAATCATATATATTGTAACATGCACATCATCACTTAAACAAACATAACCTATGAAAGGCTTAATAAAATAAAATATAAAACAAACTTAATTGCATACAAATATTAGCTTAAAAATATGTAATGAAAAAGAAAAAAATGTAGACGATGGAGAGATGCATGCAAAGGAGAGAGAAAAAAAGAAAAGAAAATTCCTATTAACGCATCTATAGAAGATGAGAGTGAAGTGAAGAAGAGAGTTTAGAAGTCTTAACCTTGGGTCTTCTTAAACAATATTAAATATTAGGTAAATTACACTCACACCCTTTGTGAATTGGATTTATTTTATATGAAGAGAATGTTTGCTTATAGTGACAGTGTAAACCCAAACGTTTTGCATCGTCTATAAGAAAGACATCAAACCGTGTATAGACGAGTCTGACATCATCCAAAAAACTTATATGCCCTTTTACTTTGTCAAACGACCTATTTAACATCTAAAATTACATAAAACACCATAATACCCTAACTTTTTTTTTGTTTTTTTTTTCTTTCTTCTCTCCTGATGCTTTCTCCTTCTCTCTCCTCTCTCTCTTTCTTTCTTTTGATAACAGCATGAATATATACAAACATATACACACACACACACACACACTTGTATATTTATACGTAACATAAAAAGAGAGTGTGAAACTATAGAGAGAGAGATTACTATAGGAACCATATTAACGATATATAAATGGAGTGTAAAAAGTGGAAAAAAGATAATGTACACACTTCCCTGTTTGCTATGAAATGGAGACTATGGCAGACATTTGTTATTAAGCTAAAGCAAAAGAGAGTTTGAGAGAGTAGAAAACCAATCTCATTCTTCACCCAATTAAGATACAGGACTAAGGCTATAAATAGCACTAACTATCTAAAATTAGTTACAAAGCCAACTAAAATACAACTAGACTAATGACAGCTAGGAAACAACAAATCATACAACTTAGCTAACTAATTCTAATATTTACAAAGCTTAATACTCCCCCTCAAGATGGACTGTGAATATCTTTAATAGCCATCTTGGATAAAAGAGGAAACAACAATGAATAAGGTAATTCTTTGGTAAAGACATCGGCAATTTGATGTCGAGATCGAATTGGCATGAGTTTGATAAAGCCTTTAGTGACTTTATCAAGAATGAAGTGGCAGTCCATCTCTATATGTTTAGTCCTCTCATGAAATATTGAATTCGAAGCAATATAAATAGCAGCCTGATTGTCACAAAAAAGGAGTGCTGGAGAAGAAACATCAACCTATAAGTCTTTCAACAATTGGTGTATCCAAACCAATTCACTAGCAGTGGAAGCTAAAGCTCTGTACTCTACCTTAGCAGAAGATCTTGAAACCGTGGTTTGCTTCTTAGCCTTCTATGAGACCAAAGAGTCACCAATGAAAATACAAAAACCAATGACAGACTTCCTGGTATCCAAACAAGAACCCCAATCAGAATATGAGAAAACCTTCAGTTTGAGGGAAGATGAAGCAGGATCAAAGAAAGCCCTCAATTGAAGAGAACAAGAAGAAAAAGAGAAAAATAATCCTTGACCAGGATTGGATTTAAGATATCTCAGAAGATGATGTACAGTTTTCAGATGAGGTAAACAGGGTTGAGCCAAAAATAACTCAGTTTGTGGACAGCAAAAGTGATATCCGGTCTAGAAAGAGTGAAATAAAAAAGATGACCAATAAGACGTCTATACTGAGATATATCAGTAAGGAAATCACCATCAACGATGAATAAAAAATTGACTGTGAATAAAAAATTTCAGAGAGTCTATAACTTGAGTGTTTGGACCAATGATGATAATATCATCAACGTAAACCAGTGAGGCAACAAAAGAAGACCCCGAACCTTTGGTAAACAAGGAGTAATCAGACTTGGACTGAGTGAAACCAAACTGAAGAACAACTTGAGAAAATTTTGAATACCATTGTCTCGAAGCTTGCTTGAGACCATAGATGGACTTATGAAGTTTGCAAACCAGTTTTCCTCCCTGTTTAAGAATATCCCCTTTACTACCATAACCAAGAGAAAAATTCATATACACTTCTTCAAGTAAGTCCCCATTAAAAAAAATATTGTTCACATCAAGTTGAACCAAATGCCAATTTTGACTTGTGGCAAGAGCCAACAAGACTTTGACAGTAACCAACTTTGCCACAGGAGAGAAGGTTTCAACGAAGTCAAGTCCTTCTTGTTGAGTGTATCCCTTAGCCACCAACCGGGCTTTGTGTCATTCTATGGAGCCATCAGACTTGTATTTTATCTTGTAAATCCATTTACAACCAATAGAATGTTTCCATTTGGGTAAAGAAACAACTGACCAGGTATTGTTGAAATCCATAACGTCCAATTCAACTTTCATAGCATCCCTCCATTGTGAAAATGTAACAGCCTGGTGATAAAATTGAGGCTCATACTAAGAAGAAACATTCATAACAAAGTTCTTGTGAGAAAAAGATAGAGATCCATAAGACAAATAATTGGTCAAATGATATGAAGTATCACAAGTAGGAAATTCCTTATAAGACAATAAATTGAAATGAAAATCCCTGAGATAAGATGGAGGTTTAGTGACCTTTGAAGACTTTCGAAGAGGAACTTTATCAGGAGAAGGATCATGAACTGATAAATCAAAAACAAAAGACTCTTCATGTTGACCAATATCAGAGATGCCTTGAAGATCAGTTTGAATAGGAGCTGTAGGCTGAGAAACTATAGGAACCTTAAGAGAAGCTATAGGCAAGACAAGATCAAGGAATGGATCAACCAACTTGTCTGAAGCAACCACAGTGTGAAAAGGAAATATTTTCTCATGAAAAATAACATCTCCTGAGATAAAAATCTTCTTGGATTGAACATCATACAACTTGTATTCTTTCATTCCAAGAAGATAACCAAGTAAAACACAAACATGAGATCGAGGTTGAAACTTGGTTCTATGAGCAGTGAGAGTTGAAGCAAAAGCCAAAGCCAAAAACTCTGAAAAATGAGTATTCAACAGCAGATTTGTAAAGAATTTCATAGGGACTTCTATGATTAAGAAATGGAGAAGGTGTCCTATTTATGAGAAAGGCAGTAGTGATACTACTACTATCCAAGTATTGACCCTAGAGGGGGGTGAATAGGGGTCAATGGCAAACTATGATGTTTTCTCCACTAATTTAAATTGCAACAGACAAATAAAATTATGCAAATAATAGATAAAGATAATAAATAAATTGCACAATAATAAAGAGCTAGAGATAGAGAAAATCAAATTCAAGTGACTCAAGATGTAGCGTGGTTCAAAATCTCCTACTCCACGACTCAAGATCCCTCTTGAGATTTCTCAAATCCACTACAGCTTCTCCTTTCGGGTGGAGAGAAAACCTTTACAATGAAGCTCACAAGCTCCTCTTTTCTCTTGCTAAGTGAAGTCCTCCACTTAGTCTTCTAGGGTTCAACCAACCCTTTTACAATGAATGAGAAGAGTATTTGAACTATAAATGTTGTATCTCTCAAAGATAAAATTCTCAAATGAAAGCTCACAACTATAGTTGTATATGATTCTCAAGTTTGAAGCTCAAGACTTAATTGAATGAGAGTGAGAAGAGTGAATCGTATATTGAATGCTTGTATCTCTGGTAGTTGTATGTTTAAATGCAGAACAAGAGATGTATATATAGTCACTCTCACGAAAATAACTGTTGGAAGGTGGGTGAAGACATTAAATGCACCAACTAGCCGTTTAATTTTGAATCTGAGAAAAAGCAGTCAATTTTTTGCTTGAAGCAGTCGACTTTAATTGAGCCTTCAAAGAGTCAGATTCAAGCTGCCTAAAAGAGTCAACTTTCTCTTATGCATAAGACGACTATTTTATCAAATCTCATAAACTAAAATAGAAAGAAAGTCTTCTATATGTTTTGAGATAGTCTTCTATCTTAGTGCTCTAGAAATGGCATTTTCATAAAAGTTCACAAACTAAAATAGAAAGATAATCTTCTATATGATTTGAAATAATTTTCTATCTTACTACTCCAGAAAAGTCATTTTCACAAAAGTTCATAAACTAAAATAGAAAGATAGTCTTCTATATGATTTGAGATAGTCTTCTATCTTACTACTCTAGAAATGTCATTTTTGCACTGCCTAAAAGAGTCGACTTTATAATTCAACTAAGTCGACTGATTTTGGAATTCATTTGAAAGGCAACTTAGTCAAGGCATTCATGAGCTAAAAAATTAATCTAAAAAGCTAAGAGCCACTCATGGAAATTTAGAAATATGATGCATATGGTCTTAGATTCAATTTTAGACATTAAGCTTCAAACAGGTAAATCAAATTTAGCTTTACAAAAAAATACCTAAGCTCTCACCATATCCTGTCTACCCCAATGCTTCTTTGTTTTGCAAAATTCTTCAAGCTTGAGGTGCAAATTCCTTCTTCATTGATATTCACATGAGATGAAAGCTCCTTTGAATATATATAGTCATTCTAGTCAATCACTCAAAAAGATGTTAGTACTTAACATCATTCATGATTTTTTATCATTAAAATTATGAGATTAACCTTAGGTTAAAATCTTTGGGTCAACAAATACATTCACTCCAAAATTGAATAAGAACTCTGGATAGAAAGTACAAAGCTCGAGCGACATCAAACAAAAGTTGATGTTTTCTCTCCACTACTGAGTTTTGTTGTGGCCTTTCTACACAAGAGAACTGATGTAATACACCCTTTGCATTAAAAAAATTAGTAAATGCCAACTCTGGGGCATTATCAGATCAGAAAACTTTTATTTTGGCATTGAACTAAGTAGCTATCATATTGAAGAACTTGGGAATAATAACACTAACATCTAACTTCTGTTTAACCAAAAAGATCCATGTAAAACGAGTGCAATCATCCACTAAGGTAAAAAAAAATCTATATCCAGAATGTGAAGAAATATGATAAGGTTCCCAAATATCACAATGAACCAAACCAAAGGAAAATTGAGACATGTGATTATGGGAATCAAAAGACAACCTTCTTTGTTTGGTTAAAGGACAAATATAACAAGGAATAGCTTTATTGAATCTGGAAGTGTCATAATGCAGCTGGTTTTTCAAACTATCCAACCTTTTGAAAGATAAATGGCCAAGTCTATTATGCCAAACATGAGTAGAAATACTATTTACATAAGCTGTAGAAACAAAACTCAAAATAGAAGCATCAAGAACATAAGGGTCTTCAAACTTTTCACCCTTGCCAATCATCTTCTTGCTAATGAGGTCCTAAATTATGAAACAATCAAGAAGAAAACTGACAGTAAGATGTGAACCATTCATAAGAGCACTCATAGAGAGCATGTTAAATTTGAACTGAGGAACAAACAAGACATCTTTGTGAATTAACATAGAACTTAGCCTAACATCACCACTGAAACTGATAGGAATTTGAGTATGGTTGGGCAAAGTGACAGTAGAATTCTGTATAGATCGCATAGAAATAAAAGTAGTAGCATTGGAACATATATGTCTGGTAACACCTAAATCAACTATCCAAAACTGAGTGGAAGAGAAGGTAGGATTCAAGGAGATTGAAAACATATACCTGTAGTATAAGAAACAACTGGAACATCATGTTGATCATTAGTTGTCTTGATAGAAGTGGCCAAATGACTGGAAAACATGTACATTAACTGCTAGTACTGATTGGTATTGAGATTCTAAATAAAATTCCCAACATTACCCTATTGATCATTATTGGCATCTGAACTAGAGTAGGACTGATTGGAGACTTGATTAACAATAGTGTGACTATTGGAATATGGAGGATTGTCTCTTTGTTTTGGCTTGAAACTAGATGGATAGCCATAGATTTTGTAACATTTTTCAATGGTATGACCATGAAAGTTACAGTGGGTACAAAAAGGTCTCTCATTCTCGTGTCCTTTATAAACCCTAGGATTATGACTTCCAGAATTATAAGCACCAGTCCTGTTGGAGTTATCATTCTTGATAGTAAAAGTCATAGTGCTAGTAGGATCAGAACTAGAACTTGTATGAACACAAACTTTCCTTTGATGTTCTTCTTGAGAAATCAAAGCAAACACCTTGTTTATGGGTGACAAAGGATCTATAGGAAGCAATTAACCTCTAACTTGAGCAAAAGAATCATGCAGCCCCATAAGAAATGATATGATATACTCCCTTTGGTAATGAGAATTAAGATCCTTCACTCCACCACAAGTACACTTTTCACAAGTACAAACTGGCTTATAATTGCTTAATTCCTCCCATATAGTCTTTAGTTTAGTGAAATAAACACTAACAAACTTTTGATCTTGAACATGATTCATCAATTGATAACGTAACTAAAAAATTCTAGGACTCTTCCTCTATTGGAATCGATCCTTAAGATCAGGGGCGGAGCTAGGGGGCTAGGGGGCTAGGGGGGGCTATGCCCCCCCCCCCCCCCCCCAAATTTTATTATACCCTAGAAAAATTATTTTAAATAGTACCTTAAGATTTATTAAATATTTCAATTTAGCCCCCCCAAAATTTTTCAAAACACTCATATATTGACCCTAAACAGAGAATTTGAAAATAAATTTAGCTTGTGTCCCCTTGAAAATTATATAAAAAAAATTAAACTTAAACCTTGTAGTCATACTTTTTAATGTCCAAATATTGTGAAATAAAAATTTAAGTTCATTAATATTGTAATCCTTATCACAAAAAATCGTTATTTCATTTACATATACACACGTACAATATCTAATATATTAATTCAAAAGAGAAATGTACTAATGTCCTCTCATATTCAATAAAAATGCATGAACCTTTCTTATCAAATATTTTTGTAAATTGATGTTTACAAGAAAAACATCTAGAATTATATATCAATCTTCATTTGCTAAATGACAAATTAAAAGGAGGAAAAACAAGTGTTGTGAGATTGTGAACCATAACAATGATCGTATATACTAAAACTTTTAGTAGTCATTTACTAACAAATAACAAATTCTATGACTAATTTATGTTTAAGCCACTAAAAAAATAATCTTGTTTTGTTAAAACTTGTGAGATTTTGTTTAGTTAAAATCATTAGTTTTTAATCAAATATATATTTTCGAAGTGGAATCAAATTACTCAAAATGATTTTCTAAAAATTGAATTTTTGAAAAACTGAAACAATTAATTGTCGAAGGAAAATTGGTTCCCTAATTTTTTTTTTCTTTACCTCTTCACTTTTTAGTTGTTACTTATCATTTTATCTTCTCAATTGTTTTCTTTCTCACATCAATTTTCTGTCTAATTATTTAAGTTGCATTTTTCTCAATTTTGAATTTTTTTTTCCTGAACAAATTTCTCAAGATATATAACACTATAACTAAAATTTAAAAAAATTCTATTGCAAATTGGTTGCTAATATTTTCAAATTTTAATTACATAATGTAAATTTGGCCCTCCCAAACTAAATTTCTTGGCTCCGCCCCTGCTTATGATCAAGCCAAATCTCATAAGCAGAATTAGAGAATATCACACTAGCAGAAATTTCTTTAGAAACAAAGTTCAAAATCCAAGAAATAACAACATTGTTGTTCCTGATCCATGAATTAAGAAGGTTGACATCATTACCTTCAGGTTTTGTGATCGAACCATCAATAAATCCAAGTTTGTTCTTCATCGATAAGGCGATTAGCATCGCTCAACTCCAAGAGGCATAGTTATCTCCAGTCAAATGTTGCGAAACAAGAACAATGCCTGGACAAGTAGAATGATGAAGAAAGTAGGGGCTTGAAGGTTCATCAATGGTGGATTTTCCATTCGATGACTTAGAGATGAGAGGATTTTTAGATCCTGGAGTTTCCATAGAAATCGAGGTAGAAGAACAATCTGTGCTCAATGATCTTAGAAAAGAAGACGCTTCAATTGAATCGAATCAAATCAAATCGAATCGAATCAAAGAAGGAGAGCAGCAGTGATTTGTTCTGATACCATATTACACTAAAGCAAAAGAGAGTTTGAGAGAGTAGAGAACTATTCTCATTCAACGCCCAATTAAGATACAGGACTAAGGCTATAAATAGCACTAACTATCTAGAATTAGTTATAAAGCCAGCTAAGATACAACTAGACTAATGACAGCTAGGAAACAACAAGTCATACAACTCATCTAACTAATTCAAATATTTACAAAGCCTAATATTTGTGAACAAATACCTAGTGCATCTATCTTTGACAATGCAAAACGACTAACCCAATTACTATTTAAAATAAAAGGCAACAAACCAAGAAGTGCCATCAACATTTATACATTGATTTTAAAAAAAACCAAACATAGAGATATCAAATAGCATGTTCGTGTATGTTGAAGAATGTAAGAGATTAATGAAAAATAAAAATAAGTAAGTAATCTATGTGTGTGTATATTTTTATAAAGCACTATGCGATATGGGAGAGAAAATTTTACCACAATTCCAACAACCCTTAGCTCGAACGAATGCCTCATCCCGATTAGCATAGAAAGAATGATACGCCTTAGATCACCCCTAAAATCTTCCTCTCCTTGATGAGTCATCAACTTGAAGAGCTCCATAGCTTCCCCAGAAGTCGCTTCATGGCATACCCAGAAATCATCGTGGCCCAAGAAACCAAGTTTCTCTCCGGTATTCTATTAAACACCATGCGAGCATCACACAAAAGACTACGAAGATGTCGGAGCAACTTTTTGTTTTAATGGCGAACGAGTGACCTTGCTGCCCACCAAAGGTCTGCGATAAATTTACTATAACAATGAAAATGACAACAAAAGTGTGATCATTTGGGAAGGTGTTCTCTGCCCTCATTTACGGGAAGAGCTCCATGACGAAGGACGAACCTTTGAGGCCTTGTTGAGAGTATCCATTGATGAGACAGTTCCATGAGACCATATCTTTGTCCTCTATCTCATCGAATACGAGTTTGAATTCAACAAAATGTTCACACTTGGCATAGAAGTTGACCATACTATTCGCTATGTATATGCAGGAAGACGAGAGGGGTTTGATGATGTGTGCATGTAAAGCTTGACTTTTTTGAAGGTTTTTCTACTGGATGTATTGCAGAAGAAGGTTGAAATAGGAATGAGACGGACGAGTCATCAACTTTGTTAACTTTCAAGTTCTGCTATATGTGTGTGTGTGTGTGTGTGTGTGTGTCTATATATATATTGCGAGTGACCATAATTGATGAACAACTTGCGATAATTGAATATTTCAAAATATGAAGAAAGGGAATTGGATTGATATAAAACCCAGGGCAGAGAATCAGAGCGTTTGATGAGGGAGAAGAACTGAGTGAGGGAATAATGAGGGGCAATTTTTCCTTTAGAAATTATTTATATTTTTTTATTAAATTTAATTAAAATAATAGGAGTATATTAGACATTTTACACTTAAATTAACGGTGTTAGCGATGGAAATATCACTTAGGATGTCTTATAATCAAAGTTTGTATCCGTGTTAAATAAGTCCAAATCACAAAAGGTGTCACTATTATTTACCCTTAAATATTAGAATTGTTCCTTTGATCAAATCTACTTAGTTAAACTTGGACCTTTAGAGATTGAATGTTCATTCTTTAAAAAGGGATTTTTTTTCTTGGTCTTCAATGGGGGATTGTTGACTGATCTTGGAAGCTTATAGGGCTGATTTTATGTATCGAATGGCTTAGATGGGAGATGAGAAGGTTTGGACGTTGTTTTGAGGCTCAAGACACCCTTCCATATTGCATAAAGGAGGTCAATATGTGTCTTCCCTTTTTGGGGTGGAGGAGGGAGGTATTTATAGAGTTCTAAAACCAATTTGAGCCCAGATAAATCAATTCTAATTAGAAAATAACACCAAAAAATAAACTCCCCTTGAACTCCTTAATACGAAAATAATCCAATCAGAGTGAAATTTTAATAGCTTTTGCATAAAATGAACATAATTTCATCATAGAATTATCAATTTGGTGATTCGATAATGAGAAAATGAAGATTTGGAAGTTCGGGAATATGTACCCACATTTGGACGATTCTAGTAACCCCGAATTCGATGAAACGGGGAAGGTAGCCCGATCGAGAGGGAAAATTGATGGCTTCTTGGTAAAATAAAATGAATTTCACTATGAAAGCATCAATTTAAGTGTTTGATGAGAAGAAGGTGGAGGTTTGAAAAATAAAAAATGGGAAATGTGGGCCCTAAAGCCCTAATTTTGTATTTTCTTAAAATTGGCTCAATCGGGTGTGCTAATTTAAAGTAAAATAATAAATTTGAATTAATTATCATCTAAATTGATGTTTTGAACCATTTGATTGGATTTGTTGAGGGATTACGACCCATAAATGATGGCTAGAATAAAATTAGGGTACCGCTCAAAAGCCCTAATTTAAGGCCAATATTTTAAACTCGGTTGCACAATCTAATGATGGGAAAGATTTAAAATTTTAGGAAATGATAAAACTCCACCTTTAGGGTGGATTTGGAGTCTTTAATTATAATTTCTTAAAGTCAACCGAGACTGAAGTTAGGGGACGAAATAATCTAATTTAAGGCCAATTTAGACTCGATTGCATGATCCAGCGATGGAAAATATTTGAAATGTTGGAAAATGATAAAACTCCACCGTTAGGGACGATTTGGGGTCATTGGAACTCTTTAATATCATTTGGACTGAAAACCTCTAATTAGGGATGATTCCAAAATCAATTAATGGAGTGAAATTTCACCTTTAGGATGTACGGTATTTGGGACTATGTGATTGTACCAATAGAAGAACTTTATGAAGCCCAAATATGAAAAAAATGGTGTGCAACAAAATGTGGTGTGCACATGCAAGTTGACAAAAATATTATTCTAAATTTATACTGATATATATATATATATATATATATATATAATTTTATACTTCGTTGCATCTTGAATCGTAGTCGTATCTTATATATTTTTGAAGAGGTTGTTATTTTGTCATATCCATATTGTGTCATTTCTTGATTCATGTCTATGCTAGGTGTCCACTATATATATATATATATTATGTGGTAGTAAAAATATTAAAATTATCAGATTTTTTATTTATTCAATCGATTGAGATTAATTTGAGATGTCGTGTTTTCCTTGTAAGCACAAAACGTCTTAGAGAAGTAGGAGTTGATAGACCACTTGCTCACTTCTTGATCTTGATTGGATTGATGTTGTGTGGGATGCTATATAGCTATCTCTTGTGTTGGCCGGCCAAGGTGTGCCCTATTCAATCGATTGAGATTAATTTGAGATGTCATGTTTTTCTTGTAAGCACAAAACGTGTTAGAAAAGTAGGAGTTGATAGACCACTTGCTCACTTCTTGACTTTGACTGGATTGATGTTGTGTGGGACTCTATATAGCTATCTCTTGTGTTGGCCAGCCAAGGTGTGCCCTGTTTATTCAATCGATTGAGATTAATTTGAGATGTCGCATTTTTCTTCTAAGCACAAAACATTTTATAGAAGTAAGAGTTGATAGACCACTTGCTCACTTCTTGATCTTAATTGGATTGATGTTGTGTGGGACGCTATATAGCTATCTCTTGTGTTGGCTGGCCAAGGTGTGGCCTGTTTCTTAGTTTCTCACTAAAAAAAAAAAAAAAGAGTTTAACGACATGCGATGTAGCTCGTTAAAGGGTTTCAACGACATGCATACGCATGTTGTTATTAGAAATGTCGTGAAATGTAAATTGTATTAACGACGTACATCAAGTGCCGTTAATATTAAAACTAGACATCGTTACACAACCAATGATAGTTGTTTTAAACATTTTTACAACACTAATTGTGCATTGTTGATACATTAGTGTTTTAACAACTTATGATGCATGTTGTGAATACATACTTTATGTAATACCCCACTCCAACACATGGTATGATATTGTCCGCTTTGGGCCTAAGCCCGCACAGTTTTGCTCTTGGGTTTTACCCCAAAAGGCCTCATACTATTTGAAGAGAACATACAACATATAAGCACATCCTTTTTTCCACTCTCAGGCGATGTGGGATTGAGCACCCTATACCCTGTCAGTGTGGTAGCTCAGCCCAGTGTCTGTCTTCGCACTTGCCCACTCACACTCGTCCACAAGGGTTACTACAATCCACCCCCCTACGAGGCCCGACGTCCTCGTCGGCACACTTTCGGCTGGGTTCAAGCTCTGATACCAACTAGAATACCCCGCTCCAACACATGGTATGATATTGCACATCCCCTTTTCCACTCCCAGACGATGTGGGATTGAGCACCCTGTACCCTATCAGTGTGGTAGCTCAGCCCAGTGTCTGTCTTCGCACCGGCTCATTCACACCCGTCCACAAGGGTTACTACAATCCACCCCCCTATGAATCGGCACACTTCCGACTGGGTTCAAGCTCTGATACCAACTATAATACCCCGCTCCAACACATGGTATAATATTGTCCACTTTGGGCTTAAGCCCGCACAGTTTTGCTCTTGGGTTTTACCCCAAAAGGCCTCATACCATTTAAAGAGAACGTACTACATATAAGCACATGCCCTTTTCCACACCCAGGTGATGTGGGATTGAGCACCCTGTTCCTTGTCAGTGTGGTAGCTCAACCCAGTGTTTTTCTTCGCACCCACCCACTCACACCCGTCCACAAAGGTTATTACAATCCACCCCCCTACAAGTCCCGACGTCCTCGTTGGCACACTTCCGGCTGTCAGGCTCTGATACCAACTGTAATACCCTGCTCCAACACATGGTATGATATTGTCTGCTTTGGGCCTAAGCTCGCACAGTTTTGCTCTTGGGTTTTACCCCAAAAGGCCTCATACCATATGAAGAGAACATACTACATATAAGCACATCCCCTTTTCCACACCCAAGCGATGTGGGATTGAGCACCCTGTACCCTGTCAGTGTGGTAGCTCAGCCCAGTGTCTGTCTTCGCACCCGCCCACTCACACTTATCCACAAGGGTTACAACAAATTATAATTATTATAATTAGCCGATGAAGAGCCCATCCATCCCCACAAAGTTATACAAGACAAATTTGTGTCAAAAGGTTCTTCTCTTCTATTGTAGTGCATTGGTGTGACAATAAGAAATCTTCAAATACATGAAAGTCAAACAAAACAAAAAGGAAAGAGAAACTATAATCCAGATTAAATAGAAAAAATATTTATGTTTCCTATGCAAGACCAAACCAAAGAATTCTTTCTTATAAAAAAGAACAAATTGTAGTCCCTTGTTATAGGAAGGTCATTATGTTGTGTTATAGTACTTATTACTTACTAAATTTTTTATCTTGATTTGATATACCAAATTCATATCTAAAATATTTTGGTACCTCAGCAAGCATGTAGGACAAATAATTAAGCCATGAGCATCATGATTGTAATTTCACAGTCTCTGGAGTTTCTGTTAATAAAAGAACAATGTTGCCAAAATGAAATAAAGGCCACAAATATATTAAACAGATTTCAATATTCCCCCCAAGTTGAGTGTGGGATTGAAAAGATGCTTATGCTATCCTTCCACCTCAGCTAAATACCATATCATCCAATAATATAAACCACAATAATCCAGAACACATAACATTGGGAATAACAGTACTTATTGCATTACCCAACAAATAACCAGTGAAGTAATTTTGATTACATATTATAGAACCACAAACATAAAAATATTCTGACAAATTATATGATGTCATTTTTATATGATGAGAAAATTTAGCAGCATAAAAATATGACCTAAGATAGTTCACTGGTATATGATGATTCTATTTGAAAAACAAGACAAATATCATAGAACTTGAAGATTAGAATGCCAAAAATCACATAATTTACTTCATGATTTGGGCAAGAGATGCAATTGTTGTGCCTTTACACAACACTATCTTCAGAAATCTCAGTCTTTGTCATTTAGAACCATCTAACAAAATTGCAAGTGAAATGGTTCAAAAAGTCTTCATGCCTTTTAATTAAGCGAGACATTACAATCAGGTATATAACTTCATATTTCAAAATCAATGTACATAAGCTAGACATATGTAAAATTACAGAAGAATATAATTAAACAATTATAGTAGATGTGCATTATTGTTATAATTGAAATAACTACAATTACTAAGAAAGCCAAGGATGGTGAAACATTTAGGTTTAGTGTCTATTATATATCCAAGTATGAGTTCGAAGAGAGCACTCATATGATGAGTTAGATCAAATTATATTTAAAAGCTTAAACTCTCAGTCTATAGTACTTGAACCTTCTTATTTTACGTCCTTTTTTTTATATTGTGATTCATATAGTTATTTCTTTCTCTCTGGGTACAAAAATGAATTTTATCAGACATTGATTATGATTACCTCTCAAACATTTCCACATCACCCAAACAATGTAGTGGGGTTAATTGGTTTTGCCCCAGACCACTAGTATATATTGTACTGCTTTGAAAGTACAATATATTTGCAAAAAAAAGGAAAGCAAGTTCAATATCAACCGATAGTTTTTGCTATTTTAGGTGAGTCATGTGCCACCCACTACTGTACATGTATGACTGAATATAGATTAAACGGTACAGAAAGAAAGGTATACATATGTGCATGTAGATATAAGGAGGCATTTCTTCAAAAAATACCTTTTTTCTGTTTCCTCGACAACCAAATATGATTTAAAAACTATATATACACATGCACATATTGATTGATAACTAACACATAAAAATAAAAAATAAATAAGCATAATCAATTTTTATAATGAATAAAAGAATATCTACAATCAGCCTTATGAGTTGACGGCAGAAGATCGTAGATCTGCCAGACCTAAATATGCCCCCCTCCCAAGACTTGCCAGAGCTTCCTCAACCTATCGGTCAAGTCACTTGTCTACAGATATGTAAGTTTGACACTAATCAAACAAGGGGTGGCCAGAAAATTGATATAAACATTGTATATTATGGGAACATTTCAAAAACCAAAAACCCCAATTTGATAATTTTAACCAAAAAAGGTAAATTGCATCAAATGAATAGAAAAAGATAGGGTTAGTAACCTTATTTGCAGAGAAGATAATCGTGGGACAGAAGATGGAGTGTTTTATTGATGTTCGAAGAAGAATTAAAAATCTGTCTGCATCCTTTGAAGATAGACTCAAAAGGCCCTCACAGTCTCGTCAATATAATAGTCCATGACCATTAGTTGAAAAGCCCTAATCCTCATCTTCTCTGGCAATTCGAAATTGAAATAATGAAGTTTACTTTCTGCGAGAGGGCAAGTTTAGGGTTTCAGAGAGAGAGAGAGAGAGACAAAGGATGGAGCGAAAGTAAATCACAGTTCATATTAGTCGAAGTACAAAATAGCTAAAACCCAAGGTTTACAATAGGATAGAAGAAACGATCAAAGTGTGGAAGACATGCTAGAAGAGGAAAAAATTGCATATTAGCGCAAAGGAGGAATTTTTTTTTTTTGCGGGAATTGGTGAATTTTTTGCCGAATATTGACCATATATCAAACACGTTGTTATACTAAAAAATGTAAGTCGATAAAAGATAAATGAATGAAAAATTAATTGCAAGTTGTCAATGTAACCGTATTTTTAACATTTAAAAAGAAGTCGGAAACGTAACCTTAAAAATTACTTAACAAGACTTTCTTTTTATGCATGTCGCCAATTATAGGTCGTAAATAATCAAATTTCTTGTAGTGTCTTTTTATTTTGGTAGTGGTGGTGGTGGTGGTTTGGTGGAAGGTTCGTGCACCATATAATAACTTTCAGAAGAAAAAAAAAAAAACTCCATATTATAAAATCCAACCCTCTCTAGTACCCATGTAATTATTTTCTCACACAACTCTCTCTCTCTCATCAACTAATTGTCATCTCTCTCTCTCACTCTCTCTATAAGTAAACAAAACCCTAAGATCGACATACCATGGAGGGGGCAACAAAAGAGTGGAACTATTCACAAAAGAGCAGAAACAATATCAACATGTGCTCCTCCTTTGTTACTCCCGTTAGAGCTGGTACCTTAAAAAACAAGATATTCTTGGCCCTACTCCGAAAATTAATGAAGCTTGTCTTTTGTCTTCCTAAGGATGATTACGAGTAACAACATTTCACCTTGTTCCTACTGCTGATATCGTACATGCTAGGGTTGTTATGTTACGTATTACGTTGTTGTTGTTGTTTAATTTGCCAAAGGTCCTATATATATATATATATATATATATATATATATATATACTTATGCAGCTTCTAAGAGCGAGTGTTGCTTTTTTTCGGGTTTGGGTATGTCTCAGCGCGAACCAATTAAGTTGTGTATCACGTTATTGCTGTTGTTGCATGTTATCACTCATGGTGATCCTTTGGTTTGAATTATATTCCGTAAATGCTAAATTTAATGAAATTTTATCATGAATTGTCATTATGAATGATGTGGCAGGTGATAATACTATTGTGATTATGTGTATATGGAGAATCCCACCAATACTAACTCACCATTTAATTGCCACATCATTCATGATAAAAATTCATAAAATAATTTCATGATGTGTAGCATTGCTCTTAATTTATTGACAAGCAATGCTACACGTCTCGAATAAATATAATGAATTTTAACTCGAATCTATGTGGCATGTGATATAATCCATTATTTTAGGAAATAAAATTAAATGGTAAGTTATTATTGGTGGGATTCTCCCCATATACGGAGTCTCTATGGTATTATCACCTGTCACATTGATTCGAGTTAAAATTCGTGAAATAAAATTGTGACGTTTAGCGTTTCTCTTTATTGACCAGTAACGTTGAAATAAGGAAGGTTATGAACATGGAATTAAGAACTTGTTCAACTGTATCATATCATTGTTGTTCTTATATATATATATATATATCGTCAGCCTAGCTAAGTTGATCAAATCTAAAAATTGCTAATATATGCCCATTAATTATGACGTCATGTCACCACTGACATCACCAAAACGTCAGTGTGGGCCCACCCCGAATCACAAGCTGTGGAATCACTGAGTTGGCTCTTGGGTTAGCTGGAGCTAGCTATCTGGGTTGCCCTTCTTTGACCTGGCCGCTATCATAACTTTCGGAAAGAAAAAAAACTCCATATTATAAAATTCAACCCTCTCTAGTACCCATTTATTTATTTTCTCACACAGCTCTCTCTCTCATCAACTAATTGTTATCTCTCTCTCTCTCTCTAAGTAAACAAAACCCTAAGAAGATCGACATAGCATGGAGGGGGCAACAAAAGAGTGGAACAACTCAGAAAAGACAAGTTCGATCAAGAGCAGAAACAATGTCAACATGTGCTCCTCCTTTATTACTCCTGTTAGAGCTGGTACCTTAAAAAACAAGATATTCTTGGCTCTACTGCGAAAATTAATGAAGCTTGTCTTTTGTCTTCCTAAGGATGATTAAGAGTAACAACATGCATTTCAGCTTGTTGGTACTCCTGATATCCTTTGTTACGTTGTTGTTGTTGTTGGCTTGTTGCTGCTTTGTCATGTTGCAGTCATGTTGTTGCCGTTGTCACAAAGTTCCTATATATATGTGTGTGTGTGTGTGTACGTATGCAGCTTCTGAGAGAAACTGTTGCTTTTGTTCAGGTTTGGTTGTTGCCACTGTCGTTATCACTCATGGTGATCCTTTAATTGGTTTGAATAATATTATACATAAAAGCTTAATTGTTAGTGTGATTGTTATTAATTGATTGACCAGTACTGTGAAATAAGGAAGAGGTTATGAACATATATGGAATTAACTACTGTGTCATTGTTGTCGTTCCTATATATATATATATTATAATATATATATATCCAAATAGAGATGGACAAGAAGGCAATGGAACCGGCTTCAGCCACGACAAACGCCTTCATAGAGACAAGAATTAAGACCCACGTGACCTTATATATATATATATATTAGTGATTATCAATTAGGCTATGTTTGGTACAATGAAAAAAAAAAAAATAACATTAGTAATAAAAGAAAGAAAAAGAAAGGATAGTGTTAATTTTTATTGTGTTAATTTTAAAAATTGATAGTTTTAAAAATTTTATCATTATACCAATTTATATTTAAAAGAATAAATTTTAGTTTTTATTAAAATAAAGGTAAAGTTGATATTAACACAATTTTATTAAAAAATGGTAGCATTTCTTTCCTTTTTAAAAAAATAACAAAAAAAACACAAAAATACGTATCCCTCCTATATAGAGAGAGAGAGAGAGTCTACAAATTCTCGTTCCACACGACCTTGATGATTCCTCACCCGACTAATTCCCCACCACGGTCACATGTTCTGGTCTATCCTATCAAGAATTAAGACCCACGTAACTTTTATATATATATATATTAGTGATTTTCAATAAGAGGTTAATTATGAACATATATGGAATTAACTACTGTATCATTGTTGTCGTTCCTATATATATATATATATACACACGTGTGCGCGTTCATCTCCATCAGTCTATTCACACACTGATATATATATATAGAGAGAGAGAGAAGAATTAATCGCCCCACACAATTTTTTGAGGACTTAATTTAGAGAGAGAGTCTAAATATTCTCGTCCCACACGACCTTGGCGCTTCCTCACCCGACTAATGCCCCCACCACGGTTACATGTTGTTCTGGTCTAGCCTATCAAGAATTAAGACCCACGTGACTTATATATATATATATTAGTCATTTTCAATTAATGGCCACATCACCATTCGTATATGCATTATCGTTATGAAAGTTTGTTGAAAGAACAAACAGTCTCAATTGTGGCAGCATCTACTTAGTCGTATTCTTCGATACATAGATCAGATTATGTCGGATCCAATTTGTTAAAAAGTAATATTATATGAAAAAGAAAAAATTGTAGAGAGCAGTTTGTGTACGTTAACACAACTTTTTATTATTCATATATATTTTTTTATTTACTAAAGAATGTTTGAAAATTCTACTATTATATCATTTTAATAACTAAAAAATGTATAACCACCAGGCCACAACCTCGGTAATAACTGTATATACATTTAATAGTAGTATAGTGTCATATATATAATATATATATGTAAAGAGAAGTTTTTTTGGTAAGGTAAGTCAAATTATAGATGGAAAAATGTACATGAAGTGGAGACCCATGATAGAAGAGGTTGTCATCCCACAACATTACATTGACAGAAGCTTGGATAGTTGACTTCCAAAAAGTTCTTATTTCTAATAAGAGAGTATTTGATCCATTTAAACCAAAGGCTGTTGGGATGGGTAAAAAAGTGAAAAGTATGCTTATTCATTACTGCTCTGTTAATTCTACAAGCTTTGGTAGTCCTAAACCACCATCTGGTTGGGAAGGCAGATCTGATCCCAATCAACTTTAGCATTCTTTCTGATGGTACATGTACCTGACCACAAGAATCTACATTTAAATATTATATATATCTATATATAATTGATCATTTCAACAAAAAGGAAGTATTAAAGCACACCAATCTCATTTGAAGTGTTGAAGAGAGTGGAGGTTTTAACTTGGTGTGATAATGGACGGAAGTTTTTAGCATACTATCTCTAGTGTTGACCCAAAGGTTTAGATTTAAGGGCAATTTTGTAATTTCGATGATAACAAATTATTAATGATGTTTTGAACTAATTTTTCATCCTCCTTTAATAAAAAAATTGTAGAGAGCATTTTGTGTACGTTAACACAACATTGTCAAAGAAAGCATTCCAATGGAGAATAAGGTGTTACCTCAAGCTTAAAAACAAATGTCATTGTTGAATAAATGGGATAGGTGTAAGTTGGTGAGAGATAGAATTTTATTATCAAAGTTACTTATGAATAACATAATTGAAGCTCAATTCTATGATAGGACAATGCATTCACATTCATATCATTCCTTGGTCACTAAATCACTTGAAATGGGTCTTAATCTTAACATAATGATATCATAAGACCAAGCATGCTCATAGTCCGAACCTTTACTTAGATTTCTGACTCTTTAAAGGTTATAGGACTTTGAGGCGCCTCAAACTTCAGTTTGAGCCACCTCAAAGTTATAAAAGAAAACAGAGCTTTCTAGAAGACTTTTTGAGCTACCTCAAATTTCACTTTGAACCACCTCAAAATTTATTAGACGCTTCAAATTGCACTTGAGTCACCTCAAACACGATGATTTCAAATCTAACGGACAGCTCAGTACATTTAATGCACCCAACTACTCTCCAGCAGTTATATTTCAAAGGGGCTCTATATATATTCATTGCTCTGCATTTATTTGTTTCACCAACACACTCGAGCTATTTATTGGGCTATATTCATTGCAAAGAACATTCAATCATCTTCATTCATTTATAGTTATAGCTTACTTTTGAGAGATTATATTTGAGAGATACACTTCTTGAGCTGTAAACCTTCTTCTCATTTATTATAAAGGATTGTTGAACTCTAGAAACCTAAGTGAAGGTATTCACCTAGCAAGAAGGAGCTCGTGTGCTCTATTGTAAGGATTTTCTCTCCACCGACAAGGAGAAGCCATATCGAATTTGAAAAAATCTCGAGAGGGATCTTGAGTCGTAGAGTAGGAAAATCCAAACCATGCTAGAACTACCAAAATTAGTATGTTAATTCGTGAATATGAGTTTTTTAGCATGTTTCCAGGCCAAGTGAAACGATTAATGAGATGTTTACTCGACTTACAAATATTATTAATAGCTTATCTCAACTTGGTAGGACTTATTCTAACTCCGACAATGTTAGAAAGGTACTTTAGTGTCTTCCTACAACTTAAGATGCAAAGGCAACGGCTATTCAAGAAGCTAAGGATCTTGACACCTTGAGTCATAAAGACCTTTTGGGATCGCTTATAACTCATGAGATTCAAGTTGGTAGTCGTCAAGAAAAATCCAATCCGAAGAAGACCTTAGCATTGAAATCCTCTCTCCAAGAATCGAAAGAAATTGATAAAAGTGGGTCTAGTGATGATGAGGATGATATGACATTCATTGCTCATAAATTCAAAAAGTTCTTAAGAAGGGAGCCTTTTTCCAAGAGAAGACCCTCCAAGAAAGATGAGCCAAAAGGAGATTCAAGCAAAAAAGAACCTCCTACTTGCTACAATTGCGGCAAATTGAGACACTTTCTAAAAGATTGTCGCAAGCCTAGAAGAGATAAAAGTAAGAAAGTAACAACGAAAGCCACATGGGATGATTCTGACTCAAGCAATTCGAAATGCGACACAAGCAATGAAGTTGCAAATCTTTGCCTTATGGCAATTGATGATGAAGTAAATTCTTACCTTGAAACTTCTTCATTAATTCATTATGATGAATTGAAATGTGCTTTTGAGGATTTGCATAAAAAGCTAGAAAAAGTGATTTTGAAGAACTCCACTCTTAAAGAAAAAAACTCATCTCTTTCTCTAAAAATCTCAAATGCTCAAAATGAAAATAATTATTTGAGAAAGGAAAAAGAATGTTTGTCTTCATCTCTTTCAAAAGTTCAATGTGAAAATGTGTTGTTAAAGAATGAAAGAAAAAGTTTTTCTTCTAACGAATCTTCTTCAATTGATTCTGAATTCGAAATTGATAGCTTGAAGAAAATTATTGAGGACCAAGTGGATATTCTCGCAAAATTCACCAAAGGAAGAAAGAATTTAACTATTCTATTTGGTAGACAAAGATATGTTTATGACAAAGAAGGGATTGACTACAATCGTTACAACAAACAAAAATATTTGATTAAAAGGCCTTCTTCCAAGAATGACAAGTTCAAACCATTGAATCATTTCTTTGTCAAAAGTTCTAAATTTAGCTTTAATAGCTTTGTATGGAATCTTTGTAGAAAAATGGAACATAAGATCTTTTCTTATCCATTTAGAAGAAGAAAATTGATTAAAATGATTTGGATTCCAAAAGGAACATTTCCTATGATTGCTAACCTAATTGGACCCAAAATGATTTGGGTACCAAAAGAAGTCACCTAAGTTTGTCTTGTAGGTTTACTTAAAATCCTCTTCGATCTCCAAAGATAAGTGGTTTCTTGATAGCGGATGTTCAAGGCATATAATGGGAGATCATTCTAAATTCATCTCCCTTAAGCCTTATGATGGAGGCAATGTCACCTCGGAGATAATTCAAAAGGTAAAATCATAAGCGTTGGCACTATATGTATATCTCACTCTTCCTTTATTGATAATGTTTTTCTTGTAGAAGGATTAAAGCATAACTTATTTAGCATTATTCTATTATGTGATAAATTCTTTGATGTTATCTTTAAATCAGGACGTTGCATAGTTGAAAAAGATGGTATGCAAATTTTTGTTGCTCATAGAAATGGTAACTTGTACACTGTCCTTCTTTATGAATTCCTTGATCAAAATGTTATATGTTTTATTTCCTTTAGTGATAGTAGTTGGTTGTGGCATAGAAGATTATGTCATGCTAGCATGGATTTAATCTCAAGATTGTCTGAGAAAGACTTAGTTAAAAGCCTCACAAAGGCTAAGTTTATAGAAGACAAGACTTGTAGTGCTTGCCAATTAGGAAAGCAAGTCAAATCCTCCTTTAAGAGGAAAAAGGACATCACAACCTCTAGACCCTTAGAATTGCTTCACATGGATTTATTTGGTCCGAAGAGGGTAGCTAGTCTAGGTGAAAACTTTATGCATTTGTTATTGTTGATAATTTTATTAGACTTTGTTGGGTTTTCTTTCTTACTCACAAGAATGAAACTCATGCAATCTTTGTCAAATTTTGTAAAAAAATTCAAAACAAAAAGGACTACAAAAGTAAGATCATTAGAAGTGATAGAGGTAGAGAATTTGAAATCAAGACTTAGAAAAAATTTGTGATGAAAATGGTTATAATCACAATCTTTCGGCACCTAGGACTCCTCAAAAAAATAGTGCTATTGAAAGGAAGAATAGATCCCTTCAAGAAATGGTTAGGACTATGCTTAATGAGCACAATTTACCTAGATATTTTTGGGCCGAAGCCATTAGCACTTCTTGCTATATCATAAATAGAGTTATTATTCGAAAGAAATTTGATAAGACACCCTATGATCTATGGAATGATAAGATACCCTATGAGCTAGGATATTCAATAAGAAGTAAAGCATTTAGAGTGTTCAACAAAAGGACTCTAGTGGTTGAGAAATTTATACATATAGTATTCGATGAATCTCTTCTACTTGCTCCTAAAAATATTGAGGATGATGAAGTAATTGAACTTGAGAAAAGTGTTGATGGATTAGAGATTAGTGACAAACCCAATGAGCCGTCACAAAGTCCTACCCAAAATAAGGAAGTCAATAATGAGATCACCCAAAGTGATCCAAATGATGTCTTCCCTAGAAGTTGGAGAATTGTCTATAATCAGCCTCTTGATCAAGTTATAAGTGATCCATCCATGGGTATTGATACAAGATCTCAACTTAGATATGTGTGTAATCATTTGGCTTTGTGTTTCAAATAAAGCCAAAGAACTTTCATAAGACCGAAATGATGAGTCTTGGATCTTAGCTATACAAGAAAAACTTAGTTAATTTGATAGAAATCAAGTTTGGAATTTAGTTGCTAGACCTAAGGACCAAACCGTCATAGGCACTAAGTGGGTGTATAGGAATAAGAGAGATGAATCGGGAATTATTATGAGAAATAAAGCTAGACTTGTTGCCCAAGGTTTCAACCAAGAAGAAGGGATTGATTATGAGGAAACCTTTGCACCGGTAGCTAGATTAAAAGCAATTAGAATGTTCCCTGCCTATGTTTCACATAAGAACTTCAAGTTATATCAAATGGATGTGAAAAGTGCATTCTTGAATGGCTTCATAGAAGAAGAAGGTTATGTAGAACAACCCCCGGGCTTTGAAAGTCATGACCTTCCAAACCATGTTTTCAAACTATCAAAAGCTTTGTATAGCTTGAAGCAAACTCCTAGAGCTTGGTACGAGAGACTTAGTGATTTTCTACTAAAAATTGGTTTTGTTAGAGGAAAAATCGACAATACACTTTTTACAAAAACCATTGATGAAAATTTGCTGATTATTCAAATTTATGTTGATGATATTATTTTTGGATCAACAAATGAGAAATTATAAAAAAAGTTTGCCTCTAAAATGCAAAATGAGTTTGAGATGAGGATGATGGGTGAACTTAACTTCTTCTTAGGATTGCAAATCAATCATTGGATGGTATATTCATTTGCCAATCCAAATATGTTAAGGATTTGCTAAAGAAATTTAGCTTGGAGGACGCCAAACATGCTAAAACTCTTATGAGTAACACCTCTAAACTTGATAATGATGAAAAAGAAAAATATGTAGATATCAAAAAGTATAGAGGAATGATTGAAAGTCTCTTATACTTGATGACAAGACTGGACATCATGTTTAGTGTTTAATTATGTGCAAGATTCCAATCATGTCCCAAATAATCCTATCTAAGTGTCGTAAAATGAATCTTCAAATATTTAAGTGGCATAATTGATTTGGGACTTTAGTTTCCTAGGTTTACATCCTTTGACCGCATAAATTATTCGGATGTCAATTTTGCCGGATGCATGATCGATAGAAAAAGCACTAGTGGTACTTGTCACTTCCTAGGACACTTTTTTATGTCATGGTCTACTAAGAAACAAAATTATGTGGCATTGTCAACGGCGGAAGCCGAATATGTGGCCGCTGGTAGTTGTTGTGCACAAACGCTCTATATTAAACAACCTAAGAATTTTGAACTTACATTTGATCACATAACTATCAGGTGTGATAATACGAGTGCAATATATGTTTCTAAAAATCCTATTCAACACTCTAGGACCAAACATATTGAGATTAGGCACCACTTCTTGAAAGATCACGTGTCTAAAAGAGATATCAAGCTCATTTTCATAAATATGGAAAAACAATTAGCCAATTTATTTACAAAACCTCTTCAAAAAGATAGATTTTGCACCACTAAAAGAGAAATTGGCATGGCAAAGGAGAATGAGGTGCTTTTTACTTGATTTTTAGATAAACTACATTTTTAGCAACTTTTAAGTGCCTGGAAATCATCTTTGAGCCAGCTCAAAGTCACATATGCCTGCTCCTACCTTCTGTTTGTTTGAAACTCCAGACTTTAAGAAAATCTACAATGAGTTTCTCGACAAAGAAGTGGCTAAAGGTAAAGTCATTTCCCGTAATTTTTGTGAAGAAAATCATTTGAATACTTTTAAATTTTTTGATGATATTGGGTGGGGTAATTTTGTTGCTATGGAAGAACCTAAATACCCCAAACTTGTGCAAATATTCTATGCACATTTAAGGGAAGAACATAATAGCCATGAATTGACTTCTTTTGCAAATAGAACTTCCATTTCACTCACCAAAGAACGACTGAGAACTATGCTCAAAATTGATGAAGGAAATTTTCAATTATTCTATACTCATACTTGGGCTTATGTTCAAGGATTTAAACCCCTTGATGTTATCCGACAAATGTGTGATAACCCCGCTCTCCAACACATTGGTCATATCTCTTTATCCCAGTTGACCATGGAAGCTCGCATTCTTCACAATGTCATAGGATATATAATCTTGCCCAAAATAGGAAGTCGCACTGAAGTAACATGTATGGAAGCCTTCATCATTTGGTGTCTACTTAACAAAAAGCGACTGGATCTCTCTCACATTATCTACCACCACATGCTCAAAAATTGATCCACAGCGACTCAATGCTATTATACTATACTTTTAACCAAAATTTTTGAATCCCGTGGAGTGAGTCTTTCGATTGAGCAATCTCGTGCAGTTAGGAAAAGAGAACGACTGAACTGGACCACTCTCTTGCTCATAAAACTCCAACAAGATGTTAATGGTCGCTGGTATGATCCAAAGAAATATGATCTTGCACCTACTAATGAACAAGGACAAGATGACCAAGGAGTAGATGGTGAGGAAGAAGAAGCAAATGATGAAGTAGAAGAAGAAGAAGAAGGTAATACACAGCTGGATGAGGATGCTTCGGCACCATTGGATGACACTGCCTCTTTCATGCGTCAACTCATTTCTCGATTTGATGAACACTTTACAATTGCTAAGCGCGCTGAAGAGAAAGTAAATACCTTGAAGTTGATTTTGAGCAATGCTAAATTGCCTATGAGGATGAGTTGGAACTTACAGGGACTCAGCTTCTTGCTGTCCAGGATGATCGCATAGCCATCCGAACTCATTTTTAGATTCCTCCCACTCGTCGTAACCCATAATGATGGCATCTAATTTTTGATGAAGACAAAGGGGGAGAAGTTATTTGGATGTGTTGGGGGCAGACTTGGACTTAGAAATTATGTATTAAGATTAACTTCGTGTCCATGTGTATCATATTATAAATTTTGGGATATTTGCATATGATTTTTGTTTTGGATTATTTGATGTTATCTATGCCTAAATGTCAATTATGTTTTATGATGTACGAATTGCCAAATGTTTTGATTATATCATGACTTTTTATATCTTGATCATTTTATGTCTATGCTTGTGATTTCAACGATGATGGTATGATGATTAATGCATACATGTGTTGCATTATGAATGCTATGAGAATTCAATGATAAAACTTATGATCTTTTATACATAAAGAATGATGGAATATGATTCATGGATTATTGGTTGAGTTGTGCACTTATAATGTTTATACTTATGCAATTAACCTTGCCATTATATGATATTTTTCTTTGAATAAAACATATCGATAGGGGGAGATTAACTATTTCAATACATCATGATTAAAATGCTTATCTTGAATATCCTTTTGAAGGCATACTTTATGAGCTCAAATTGCATTTTCCATAAGAAGTATAACTTTTTTAGAAAAGAATGTGCTAAATTTATCATATCTTCGATATTGTGTTCAAAATATGCATATTGATAGGGGAAGCATTTTAAAATGCAACTGCACACTTACTTAGAACATATCAATGTTTTGTCATCATCAAAAAGGAAGAGATTGTTGACTCAAAGGTAATGAGATTTTTTCAAAAAAATATTCACACAGAGGATAAAGTCAGGAAGAAGACATTGTCAAAGAAAGCATTCCAATGGAGAATAATGTGTTGCCTTAAGCTTAAAGACAAATGCCATTGTTGAAGAAATATGGTAGATATAAGTTGGTGAGAGCTAGAATTTTATTGTCAAAGTTATTTATAAATAACATGATTGAAGCTCAATTCTATAATAGGACCATGCATTCACATTCATGTCATTCCCTGGTTACTAAGTCACTTGAAATATGTCTTGATATTAACATAATGATATCTTAAGACCAAGCATGCTCATAGTCCTAACCTTTACTTAGATTTTTGACTCTTTAAAGGTTAAAGGACTTTGAGGCGCTTCAAACTTTAGTTTGAACCACCTCAAAGTTACAGAAAAAAAATAGAACATTCTAGAAGACTTTTTAAGCCACCTCAAACTTCACTTTGAGCCACCTCAAAGCACTACAACAAATTTGGGTTTTTGCTACAAAAATATTTGCCACGAGTAAAAATTCGTGACAGAAAGTAGTAATTTTGCCACAAAAATAAATTTTCGTGGCTAAATGTTATAATCCACCACGAATTAACTTTTTTGTGAAAAAAGTCGTGGCAAAATCCTTTCCCTCCATTATTTCCTTTCCCGCCATTGCGCTGGAATGGATTTTGCCACGAACATTAGGGACAACACAAAAATTGGTGGCAAAATGTCAATTTTGCCACGACAAATTAATTTTTTCCACGAATTATTTTTCATGGCGCTGGTCTATTCTTTTGCCACGCATCTATTTTGGTGGCAAATCCTTTAGAAATTCACGACAATGTTTTGTTCATGGCCATAAAAATATTTTGCCACGAATTTTCAATCAGCGTGGCCAAATCTCATTTTTGCCACGAATTTGTTTTTGTGGTGAGTGTCTACTATTTTGCCATGTAACTAATTTCGTGGCAGATCTTTTATTAATTTGCGACGACATTTGTTTTGTGGTTAAAAATTCTATTTCACCACGACTTTCAGCCATTGTGGCCAAATGTCATTTTTGCCACGAATTATTTTTTGTGGCAACTATAAATTCTTTTACCACAAAAATATTTTTGTGATAGATCTTTTTGTAATTCCTTACTTAAGGCTAGGAGTAAGAAAATAAGGATCACCGCATACACAAGCAAATTAATTGATAATAAAGACAAAAAGAAAGAAAAAAAATCAGGGATAACAAACAATATTCTCTAGAATTTCTATTAAAAAAGTTATCAGCAGTTTTAGTATATCATATATCAACAACCAATCCTATAATTAGGACCCTACTCTTATTTATATATAGCTTTTCTACTCTAATTTATATTCATGAGTAATAATTTATGCTTACTATACTATAAAATGTTGAGTATTAATTAAGTGAAGAATTTGAAGTAAAATTTACCAATCATATATAGAATTCAAACTTTTAAATTAATTGAAACCATGTATTAAAAATAACATTGCATATAATTAGAGTTTATAATGATTTATTAGTTACATTAATGTACCTAACAATATGAAAATTAATTTGATTTTATGATACTTATAGCACATATCATACTATTTAACAAAATAATTTACTTAACTATTTAAATAGCTTATATAAACACAAGTTTGAAAATAATTTTAGTAGTTAGTGTTTTGAATGAAGTTATGAAGTATGTGTAAGCGGTTCCCAAGAGAGAAATTTTGATAGAAAGTTTTGTCATCATCAATGTAGAATTTGTGATTATTATGAACCGTAAACAAGCAAGAAACAAAAAATGATTTGACAACCCATTTCCTACAATGCAACATTTATTTTCAATTTGTGTGCAAGCTAATGGTTGGTAATAGAAACAAGGGCTGCAACTTGGGCAGGCTCAACCCGGCCCAATCCGAATTTTTTGGGCTTGGGCACTATATATTGAATATCGGGTCGGGCCTCGGCTAGAATATAAGAACCCGAATTTATTTCCGGCTAGGCCTGGGTTGATGTGTCGATCTACCCAAAGCCAAATCCGAGCCAGAACCGAATTAGAAAACCCGAGCAACTTGAATATAAACTCGACTTATAATAGTACTCCGTATAAATGATTGATGTTGAAAAGAGTTGAACCTTCGTATAAATGATTGCTGCTGGAAAGAGTTGAACCTTAGCTAAAAAAAGACATTGTAGCACTGCAACCACCAAGCCATTAACTACTTCAATGTTTTTGATTGACCTATAATTATATTTAATGGCTAATATAATTATAACTAGTACAAACATTTTTTTTTGGTTTTGTTAATAAACTTCAACATTAATATTTATTTCAAAGCATGAGAAGGCCAAGTTATTTTACCACATTTTTAGAATATTTTCTTTGACGTATATATATATATATATATATATATATATATTATCTTCTAACATGTTATATATAGTATAAATGCTCATTTATTTTATTCTTAAATCTATTAGTATTCATTGATTTAAAAAATAATTTATTTTTTCCTAGTTAGTAAAATAATAATAATAATAATAATAATTAAACTTTTTTTTTTTAAAAAAAATATGGACTTGCAATTTATAAATAAATCATTATTTATGCTAAATGTATGCATATGATCGGTGAACCAATTATATATTATTATGCAAAAAATAATAATAAATAATATAAATTTAACTTAAGCTACTCGCCTACTCACCTCCTTGTTGTTTGCAAAATTCCTTACATTTTTCAATTTGTACAAAAGGACAAATCTTCAATTTGGAAGAAATTGATCAATAAAATTACTAAAATGATAAATATATGTAAGTAATATAAGTTAGACCACTTTCATGTATTATTGTCAAATTATGATTAATCGGTCAATGTTGAATAACTCAATTAGATTAATTGATGAGTTGAAATCATTTAATCTAAACATCTAGTTCTTTGATAATACGTTGTTCTTTATTGCCTCATGATATATAGAATAATATATAACAGTTATGAGTAATATAAGTTAGATGACTTTCTTCTATTTTTTCAAAATCTGATTTATTAGTCAAGTGTCTAGAAAATCAATTAGATTAATTGATGAGTTTAAACAGTAATCTAACATCTAGTTTTATAATATTATGTTATTTTTTAGTGTCCCGAGATAACATATAACATTTATAAGCAATATAAGTTACAACATTTTGTTTTATTTTGCAAAATTTTGATTAATTAGTCAGATGTCTAAAAAATCAATTACATTAATTGATAAGTTTAAACCATTTAATCCGAACATCTAGTTTTATGATAGTTGTTCTTTAGTGTCCTGAGATATATAGTATAACATATAATATTTATAAATATATAAGTTAGACCATTTTCTTTTATTTTTTTAAATTCTGATTAACTAGTTAAGTGTCTAAAAAATCAATTAGATTAATTGATGAGTTTAAACCATTTAATTTGAACATCTAGTTTTATGAAATTAAGTTTTTATTTAGTGTCCCAATATATATAATCTAACATATAACACTTATAAGTAATATAAGTTAAACCATTTTATTCTATTTTGTGAAATTCTGATTAATTAGTCAAGTGTCTAAAATAATTAGATTAATTGATAAGTTCAAACCATTTAATATGAATATATAGTTTTAAGAAATTAAGTTTTTCTTTAGTATCCCAAGATATATAGTATAACATGTAACAATTATAAGTAATATAATTAAGTTAGACCACTCATTTTATTTTTTGTTAATAATACTTCAACATTAATATATATTAGAATGTTAAAAATATGCAATACATGGGGAAATTTAATCAATCATTTAAAGCTTAGTTTATATTAATGTTGGGAGAAATTGATGATAATAAAGTTAACCAATCATATAAAGCTTAATATTGTATTAATTAGAGAGAAATTGATGATGATCTAAAAATATTTTAATTCAATGAGATGTAGATTTAATGTTTGAGATCTAGAAACTATATATTTAAAAAAAGGTCAATTCGTCTGACCTGCAAACCCACCATGGCCCGATCAGGTTCGGGTTAAAACAACCAATTAGGTCTAATTCAGGTCGGTCGATGTAACCCGCCTAACTTGCACCGGTAATTAGTATCATATTTATTAAATAAGTCAAAAACCAAATATAAAAATATTAATAAAGAACATTAAGATGAATTTCTTTATCAATTAGTGTATTAATGGTGAGTGTGTATACTAATTGATACTGTAAACAATTTTAAAGATGAATTTATTTATTTCTTTTAGATTTTTTTTAAAAATATATATATATTTCTTATCAAATTTACCCACCATATATACAATCCAAAATTTTAAATTAATAGAAATCATATATTAAAAAAAAATCGTCTGATCCGCAAATCCACCCCAACTTCACTAGGTTAGGATTGACACAATCACCCGAGGTCGGGTCCAATTCGGGTAAATCCGATGCAACCCGCTCTCAGTTCGGATCGGGCTAATATAAACCATATATTAAAATTTTAATTTAAATTAATAGAAAGCATATATTAAAATTTTAATTTAAATTAATAGAAACTATATATTAAAAATAAGATTGTGTATAATTAGAGTTTATAGTTATTTATTATTTAAATTATTTCACTTAAACATATGAAAATTAGTTTGATTTTTATGATACTTACAATACATATCATACCATCTAACAAAATAGTTTACTTAATTATTTAAATAGCTTATAAAAAAATCTAAACATTTAATTAGTTCATAAAATATTCTTCAAAAAATTATATTACAAATATTTGGAATAAGGTTTTTACATTTAACTTCTTTTTTTTTTTTTGCGAAATACATTGAAGCGCCAAAGTTTCGCGCCTAGAAAGCTTTTCTCACATTGATCGATAAGGAAATTAAATTAGGTTTTTTATTGGGATACTAAGCGACCTACATAGCTTTCACGTTTCTCATTCTCTCCTCTATCCAGTAACACGCAGAGCAATGGTAAGAGATCTATCACTCACTTCTACTATTCTCTCACAATTTTTTTTTTATTCTCTCACACTAACACGCTCTTTCTTCAACAACATTTAACTTGTTACTGGGCATCACCTCTCTTATTCTTTAATCTTTCACTCGACCTCTCTCACTTGTAAGATCTCTTACTCTATATTGGGGATTTGATTTATGATTAGGGGATTTTGAGGTTTTAGTTTGGTGTTTAGGGTTTCAGAATGTGTTTGGGTCTATTTTGAAATTTGTCAGAATATAACAAAACATTTGGTGTTGAATATATATAATTACTTTTTCAAATATATATATATATATATATATATATACACACACACACACAGACACATGTAGACATATATATTGGATCGAGCTTAACCAAATATCATTAGAAAATGAGAATACCCTCCTTTTTGTGTGTAAGTTTTTGAAGAATTTTCTGTGAAAATTATAGAGAAAATTGTTAAAGACCAAATGCAAGAAAACAATACTCTTTTCGCCCAATTTTTGTGAACAAGTTCTTATTCTTCGCTAAAAATATGGTTTCAGTTTAACAATTAGTTGTAAAACAGTACAACATGTAGGGATTATGTTCATAACATTGCAAACAAATGTGCAATCACCAACTAATGTTTTTCATGCCCAAAGTTGGGCTTTAAAATATCTAATATAGGGTTGTCCCTAACCCCAATGCAGTACATTTGACATTTAGGCCATGATGAAATCCTTGGAAAATAGGTGACAGACTTGAGTAACTATCTGTCTTTGGTCTTCTCATATGATCACTTGCATACATGTCATAAAGCCCCATGTATTGATGTAGTTTAGGTAATTAATATTTTAGTTGGGATAACATGGATATGTGCAGGAATCTATTATAAGTAAATTCTTCCATGTTTCCCAATTAAAAATCATATCCCAATTTTAATTTAATCTATAATAAACGATTCTAAATGTAATTTTTCATTAAGCTGACAATTACTAATTATGAATCAGGGTTCTCTTTCGAACTGGTGTGTAGTTCATTATGATTGAATCTCCTTCTTCAAGGTACCCATCTTCTTTCAACACATAGAGATTATTCTGACCCTATTGAGGAGCATCAGCTCCAACTATCTGTTCCACCCTTTATATTCCACTCTATGATAACAAAAGAAGAAACCTTGTGAGAACTAGAGGTCAGAAAATTTGATTCTTATATAGATTGAGAATTGAAAATTAAATAAATATCAATATATTGAGTATAATCTCTAGCCAAGATGGTACAATCTCTCTTCCTCAAAGGGAATGTTTAGAGTTTGAGCCCTATTAAAGCCATGTTGTGAGTATATGGTGGATGCTTGTACGTTTGCTTTAACTTTATATATATTGATGCATGTGTTATACTTCTAATTTCATTAAGTTCCCACAGGGTTTCAAGATTTTTGACATTTTTGTTGCATTTAATGGTTCTATTCTATTTTAATAATGGGTATATTGAGGGAGGAAATCAAGATGTTTGTTTGTAATGTTTGACGTTTTGTTGTCATTGAAAGATATTGTTGGCACCAAAATAGTTGTTTCGCTACGTGGCTCCTAAAGTTTATTTGATGAAAAAAAATACTTTTAGGGGTGGGGGGAATTTTGTGTAAAAAAATCTAATAGGCCTATGCTGACTCCATCCTTGGTCGGGATATGGCTTTTTCATAGTTTAGAATATGACCTATTTGAGATGGATTGATGGTTAGTTGACCTGTTATATGTAATTGATTTTTGGGTTGTGTTTATTGAACAAACAATTGGATAGTTTGGGTTAACATGGAGTTCATTTAGATATCAGGTTATAACTGCATCTAGTATGATATTATGCTTTACTTGCATGTTTTAAATGATCAAATTCTATTTGGTTCAAATAGTGCAGAGTTTAACATTGAATTCAACTAGATATCATTGGGTTTCTGAAACTCTTCAATTGGTGAGTTCAAAGGTCTTTTCACTTCATTTTGCTAGATTAGGATATATAGAGGGTAATGCAATTGTTTTAGGTCCCATGGGTATCTAGACTAGAATTGGCTTGTTCAACTTAAAGTTGAAGCAGAATGTTCAAGTTCAATCTTGATTTGACTTGGACAATTTTGAATTTTATTCACTTCAATGATTGAGATAACTTTGGGTTGATGGTCACTTGAGTCTAATTATATCTATATACCTAGCAAATAATAGATGAACCCTAAACCTCATTGATTCTATTTCTATGCTTTGAACCCTCAATCCTATCAACCGAGGTGCCCTAGAGTTAACGCCATACTACATGACATTGGGTTGTCATACTTATTCATTTATTCATGTTGGGATTTAATGCATTAACTTGGCCAACTTCGGATTTGAACTCATTGGTTGACTTAGTTAAGAACGTTTTGGGAATAAATTGAATTAGTAAGTTGGGTTGATTAACTGATTATGATTGGGTAAGTAGACTAAACTAATTTGATTTGTTAATTTTTGTGTATAAGAAATAAGAACTAGCTGCAAACCATTTATTTTAGGCTATCAATTATTGGGATGTAAATTGATTGCTTTTCATGTGTAGATTTACCTATTAAGCATCTATGATGAAAGGCAATACTTTAAAAATCTGATGTGTAGGTTAAAGTAATGGATAATTTTTTAGTTTTAAAGTTTAAAATGTTGGATGTTTAACAGATGGGTAAGAGTTGGTGATGATGGAATTTGAAAAAATCAGTTTCCTTAATTTATTTTGGTAGCAATCAAATGGGAATTTGGTTTAGTAGTTTAAAGTTTATATTTTTTTTGATAAGTAGTTTAACAGGTAAAAGTTTATATTTATAATTGCTGATCATATAATATCAAGTTATTCATCTCTATTTCCCTTATCCTCTAAAATGTTTTGGCAGGACCTATAAAGAAGATAAAAAGACAAGAACTGGAGACATGATTGTCATTACAAAATAGACCCAATTACTTTTTTTTTATTTTTTGAAAGTAGTGGTTTAACCTTCTCTTTGTGGATTGAGTTGGCTTGTTGGTTCAACCTTCTATTTGTTGAGTCATATTCAATGTGTTAAAGTTTTGATTGTTTTACCAAAGTATGCTTTTGGAAGCAAGATAATTCCATTTGGTATTGGAGTAGGGTAGTGTCGCCATCATTGTCCATGCATTTTGTGGCTACTTTTAGATTGTCATGCATCATATTCAAATTAGAAAATTTTCTTGTATGGAATAATATGTAAAAATTGAGCATCATTAGTTTCCTGTTGATTTGATCTTCTTGAAACCAATTTTTTATGATAAATTAATGTGAGTTCAACTTTGCATTTATTCATCATTGGCTTTGCAGATTGTTGATGTGTTCGTGCCAAGAATTCAAGATTTTCTAATGTGCCCGTGTTACAAGAATTAAGCTTTTTTTGATGTGCCTGTGCTACAAGAATTCAAGCTCTTTGTCTAGATCTTGGAACTCTTTATCTAGGATTTTATAGCTTATTTTTGTCTAAGATTTTGAATTTTTTTGTTTAGGATACTATCCCTTTTTTGCCTATATTATTGGAGCTGGATACTAAGACTCCTTTGTTTTATTTGCTTATGTTGCAAATAGTACTATTATTAATTATATATATGTTTGTATTGTCACTTTAATGTTCAATAAATTTTATTTTTGGTATTATAATTGGTATTAGTATCAAGTTTTTATTATATTTAAATGAAAAAATTAATATTTTGGAAAAACGTTTAATAAAAAACAAATGCCACGAAATCTAGTCTTGGCGAATAAAAATTGTTACCACAGATTAATTTTGTGGCCTATTTTTATTATTTGCCACGAGATATATTTGTGGCAAACCAAATTTAATAGCCACAAATCAACTTTGTGGCAGAAGAAAAACTTTTTGCCACAACTAATATCTTAGTGGCAAAAGGCTTAAATTAGCGACGACTGGTCCTACTGTGAAAATGTTAACGACCACAAAACCCTAACATATAGCAAATGAATGTTCGTGGCAATAGTACTTATTTTTCCACGAGTTAAAATTTGTGGCAAAAATATTTGAATTAGCAACGATTAATACTCACATTAAAAGGGAAACGGCCACAAAAATATTAACATTTAGCGATGAGATAGTTTGTGGCAATAGGCTTTATTTTACCACGAGAACAAACTTGTGGCAAAAAAAATTTCTTTTTGCCACGAAAATTTTTAGTCGTGCCTAATGACATTCTATGACGGACCTATGCCCACGACGAAGCCACCAAGCCTTTCTCCTCGCAAATATGTTTCAGCCACAAAATTTATACTTTTTTACCACGAAATGACTTGTGGCAAAAGACCAAGTTTATGAGGTGCCTCAAACTACACTTTGACCCACCTCAAACACGCTGATTTCAAATCTAACGGACAGTTCAGTGCATTTAATGTACCCAATTACCCTCCAACCGCTATATTTCAAAGGGGCTCTATATATATTCATTGCTCTGTATTTATTTGTTTCACCAACACACTTGAGCTATTTATTGAACTATATTCATTGCAAACAACATTCAATCATCTTCATCCATTAGACTTGAGCTTCATCTTGAGATTCATTTATAGCTATAGTCTCGTGAGCTTACTTTTGAGAGAATATCTTTGAGAGATACACTTCTTGAGATGTAAATCTTCTTCTCATTTATTGTAAAGGGTTGTTGAACCCTAGAAGCCTAAGCGAAGGTATTCACCTAGCAAGAAGGAGCGCGTGTGCTCTATTGTAATGGTTTGCTCTCCACCGACAAGGAGGAGCCATATTGAATTTGAGAAAATCCCAAAAAGTATCTTGAGTTGTGGTCCTCGTGGAGTAGGAGAATTCGAACCACATTACATCATTGTGCCAATTGTGTTTAAATCTCTCTTTCCCTATCTCATTTAAATTATAACCATTTGATTTCATACTTTGTTATATCTTGCATAATTTAAATTGTCCACTTATTTTGTCTTGCATATATTTTCTTTTGGATTAAATTTCATTGTTTTCCATAGACCCTATTCAATCCCCCCCCCCCCTCTAGGGTCAATTCTTGGGTAACATCTAGGTTCTGATTAATTTCTAAATTACGGCTTCTTTTCTTTTACTTTTAATACTCTCATGACTTGAGATCAAGATATGACCATCTTAAGGTCTGACATTTGTAGCATAACATAAATATATTCCATATGTTCTCAATCATCAGTACTTGAATTTCACTAAAAGGTTAGTTTAGAATCTCAAATCTCGACTAAAACAAAAACTCAATTACTTGGCTCACAAAGACAATACAAATTTAAACTTATTTTACCACCAATTATACAATATCCAATACTATTGAAAAGATACAAAATCACTTTACATAGGATCCTAATACGTACACATTATCTCTTTGACCATGAACAAACTAATGAAAAACTCCAACCTTCGGCTCTAGCCATAAAAAAATTGTTAGTATTGTGTACACATTCGGGATAGGCAACCACTTGTAATAATAATCAGTTTGGGTGGTGATCTCTTTCCTACCCAAGCACGCAAACTCCCATCGTGTCCCATATCACATTAGCTCCCCAGTCTATGCAGATGGGTTGAATTACAGATTGGAGCATGGTTAACAAATTGATATTAGGTTATGATTAAAAAATAATAATATTGGACTGTTTAGAACAAGCCGAATTCGTAAATCCAATCCGATATTTAACGGATCATCGGATTAGATATTTTATTTTCACCAATTCATAGACCACGGATCAGATTAGGATTAATGTCTAATCCAATCCAATCCGTGGTCACCCCTAGATTTCATAGAATTTGAAATTACTAAAGTAAACATCATCCTTTATCCAATTTAACCCAGATTTTAATATCTTAAATTTCAATTTCTTCCAAACTCATGGATTATATTTAATTTTATATTTTTTCAATCCTTTTGTCTTTTTGAATTTCAATTCATGAATGAATTTGATTTCCAATCTAGTATAAGAGTTCATCAATCCACGTGTACAGTTAGGA
The DNA here is from genome assembly GCA_026545225.1 of Cornus controversa. Taxonomy (NCBI): domain Eukaryota; kingdom Viridiplantae; phylum Streptophyta; class Magnoliopsida; order Cornales; family Cornaceae; genus Cornus; species Cornus controversa. The sequence goes on from CM048853.1 coordinate 34,394,394, forward strand.
TGTAAGCCAACTACTCCTTGGAGGCAAGGACATTCAAAACGTAAATCTCCCAAACCAGAAAGGATTCTACTGGATCCTCTCCAATTATTTCTCCGGACAAGCATTTTTAAATCTACTAACGATTAAAAATGTGCCATGTCCATTTGTATAAGGATAATGGTTTGTAGAGTGAAAAGTTATCACTGAATGTGTAGTAAAGAGAGTGTTCATTTATTGGATTGTGAAAGTGTAGGGTCCCACTTGCATTATGCAAGGATGAGAGCGATTCACTTTTCCAATTCGGTGATAACTTTCATTATGCCTATCATTCCTCTTTGTATAATTACCCATTATATTTTAGTTTTATACTTGACTTAATCTAAATAAGATGATGATTTGGTGTCTGTGTATAAGTTAGATATAAGCTTGAAGAGAATTGGAGAGAGAAAATTGAAGAGGAAAACTATTGGATCCATTCCCACCTAGCAAGAGATTATTATGTAGTCTCAGACCATGGTCTCGGGCCAATAACAACGCGTCATATACGCATATGTTACTATTAATTTGGGAGAAGTGGACTTGGGACTACCTAACATACCGTGGTTTTGTCTTATTAGGAAATATTTTATGTCACAATATCTCACAGCAATTTCCATCGTTAGTAATCCAACGGTGAGTGCATACTCGTTAGACACATGAGTTCACAATTCTATATGGATACTCTATCTACATAATCCAATTGAATTAGATAATTTATTCTTAATTTACATAATCCAATTGAATTAGATAATTTATTCTTAATTTAGGCTCCGTTTAGGAGATCTTCCTAGTATCGAAAGGACTTCATTGATAAGGCCTTCATAAAAGGAATTTTGTTAGAAGGAATTTAGGAGAGAAAAGATGTTTAGCTAGTGCATTTTCTAAATATATTTTAAGTTTTAAATTATTTTTTTATTGGCAATATTATCCCTTATCCTTAACAACGATTACAATCCTTAGAAAGCACGAAGTCGACAATGAAAGGAAGTTGTGGTGGCGGCGATAGAGGTGGCGGTGCTGGTAGAGGTAGTGGTGGTGGCAGTGGTGGGAGGCGGTTGTGGAGGTGGAAGTGGAGGTAGCGGTGACGATAGTGATGTTGGTGGTGGTGATAGAAGGCGGTGACAACGATAGTGTGGCAGTAGTGGTGGTGGTGGCGACAACTATAGTGGTGGTGGAAAGCAGCGGTGGCGGAAAGCAGCGGTGGCGATGGTGATGGGGGAGGTGGTGGCAGTGGTGGTGGCGGCGACGGCGGTGGTGGTGGTGGTGGTGGAGGAGGAGGAGGTGGCGGTAGTGGTGGTGGTGGAAGGCGGAAGTAGAGTTGGCAGTGGAGAAACGAGGGACAAAAAGATAATATAGCACAAGAAGTATATATATGGACAAATTAATAAAATAACAAATTTATTTCAAAAGAAAATTTTGTTTCCTAAAAGGAGGTTCTAAAAGTAATATTTTTTTACTTCTCTAAAATGGGTTTCCTGACCACCGGCTTCTTTGAAGAAGCCTTTACATATGTGTAACCAAACGTTTTAGCATCTAAAAGGAAGTTGGAGAGAATAACAAAACGATTAAGACAAGTACTTACATGCCTAAACATTTCATTGTGCATAAAAAAATACAATCTAACCAAATTTTGACACATACTTCTTCAAAAAAATATTGGTTTTGTCATATATGTATCAAATATAGGAGTGGGACTTGGGTGGGACAAACCCCGAATAATCCAAAACTTGTCCAAAAATTTTATGGACGTACATAGGCAAGGTATTTGAGACATGGGCAGGGATTGAGTTTAAAATTTAAAATTTGAATTTATTTTGGACAGAATTTGGATATAATTTTTCAACCGGAGCAACCCGAAATATAAGAAAAGTATATAATTATTATATATTCAAGGTTATATGTTGATTTGGTAAAATAAAGTTAAATTAGATTAGTATCATGGATATTCTCCTTTTGACACGCATACTTTAAAAATTCAAAGTGACAAAATTATAGTAATTGAATTTTAATTAAGGAAACAAAATAATAAATAATATAAGATTTTGATTTCTTTCCAAATTCTGAATTTTATAAAGTTACAAAAGTTTTAAATATTTGTCATAAGATCATATTACACAATTTGGTTGATTTTGTCACATGATATGAATAATTTTATTTCATGTCAACTGTGTGTGTGTGTGTGTGTATATATATATATATATATATATATATATATATATATATATAGTACTGATCTCTTGCTCACCAGTGAGCAAAAAATTTTCTACACACCAAACATAGTAACCGTTGGATATGATCTAAATATAAAAAAGGTAACCTTCAACAAAAATCATTGCAATCATATCCAATGGTTACTATACATAGTGTGGAAGAATTTCTTGCTCACCGGTGAGCAAGAGATCATTTTTGTATACGTCTTGCTCATTTTTGTATACATATATATATATATATATTGTAATGTTTATATATTAGTGGGGTATTAAAATTTGGAATGACCCAAAAAATTCGAGAAACTCTTAAAACCTGTGGGATATGATGCGGATTGAGATGCGATGAGTTTATTGGAACTTGGGCTTAGTGCAGAATAAGGTGTTAGAACCTTGAGTTTGATGTCAGCAAACTCCTTGGTCTGCCCAACCCGCCCAAGTCCCACCCCTAGTCAAATATGAAATAGACTTGTCCAAAAATAAATAAAAATAAATCAAATCTCTATAACGAAAGATAAACTTGATGATTTTTTAAAAATTAAAAATAATCTATTATTCCAACTGAACTGAAAGTCATCTACTAACAAATTTTCTTTGAGAAACAATCTTCATTTGATTTTTTTTTCTTAAAAAAAATCTTTTAAGCCAGATAAGAAATATGACTAATCGAGTTGTAACACATGTCCTTTATTAATGTCCTAAACTAAAGGGGGTAAAGTGCATAAAACCCCTGTAGTTTGAATAGTGTGCAAAAACCTACTTTCATATTCACTTTTTTTTTTTCTGTAATTTGTATTTGTTGCAAATAAACTTTTCTGAGCTAAAAGTACTCTTTAATACTAATTTTACCCTTCAACCAAATTTTTTATTATTTTGTGGCCCAACCAGAAAAAAAACTTCACTGTTTTTTTTAATAAAAAAATGGCACTATTTAAAAAAAACGGCATTTTTTTTAAACAAAGCCAAATGTTTTGTTTTTAAAAACAATGAAGATTTTTTTTTGGTTGGGCCACAAAATAATAATAAAACAAAAATATTTAAGTTAGAATTAAATTAAGATTTTACAAAAAAAAAAAGTATATAAAAGGAATAAAAATGGTATTGTTGGGAAGTATATAAGGAAATTTGATAGAAGAGTAAATTTCGTATAAAGAGTGTTTTTAGCTCAAAAGGGTTTATTTGCACCAATTACAAATTACAGGCGACAAAAGTGAATATGAAGGGAGTCTTTTGCACACTTTTCAAACTACAAGGGGATTTTATGCCCGTTAGAAAAAAAAATTAAATGAAAATCAAACATATGTAGAAAATTTATTTTGATTGACAGTTTTTTAAATTTCAATAAAAAAGGTCTGTTTTTAGGGAACATTTTTTTTTTTTTTTTTGTAGTTTTTCAAAAATAGTTTTGTGTTATGAGTTTCTCTTCAGAGCTGTTTTCAGAAAATTGAGCCAAACATGCCCTACTCTTCCTGAATTCATATGCCATAACCAAAGGAGTGCTAGTGCCTCAATTATTTTCTAGAAGTACCAATGTATTTTGTCCTCTTCCCACTTTATCTCAAATATTTGCACTTTCAACATTCTAGTAAAATCTACACCGAAGCAACTTGTCATTTTACTAGTTTGTCCTTAAATTATTTTAATACTTTTTCATATAAAATTAAAATTACAAGGGAAATTGTATTTTAAATTTTCAGATTGCTGAAATTAGTAAAAAGAGTCATTATTAACAGGTGTGACTATTAATGGAAGAACAATCTGTTGTAAAACCATCTGTTCAAATAAATGTGAGATTTCTACAACTAATTGAAAGTACTAACAATCAATCGTGATAAATTTGGATCTTTTATATAGCCTGCAAAATTTAATAGATTCAAAAAATTCACACCCAATCTTTCTAATAAATCAACAATTAGTTACAACCGTACAATATTCCAAATACTGATAATGCGGTACCCAATAAATACAAGTCCTTCATTTTTTTTTTTTTAATAGAAAAATTATTTATAGTTTTAAGAAAAATGAAGGACTTACTCTTATCAATACCACATCTTCAATACCGCAGCAATGTATATTTTCTCTTACTTGTAGCCAAAAACTAAGGTGGCATTTGGAGGAATTTTTTGTTTGTGAAAAGTCCTTTCATTGTAAAGGACTTAGGGCTAGTTTGGTACGCAAGAATGAAATTAAATGAAATTGGTAATGGAATGAGAATAAGAATGGAATGACCATCCTCATTCCAATGGTTGGTTACGGAAAGAGAATGATGTAGAAATGGAATGATAATACCTTTCAACATGTTATACCTTTTCATAAAACATAATCAGTTTTAAAAATGGAACATTTAACCAACTTTAATTTAATTATCATATAAAAAAAAATTAATTATCCATTCAATTAAAACTTTTTAAATCAAGATTTAATCAATCAGCCTTTTTATTCTAGTCAAGAGATTAATATGATCTTTTATACGAAAAAAATTAATTTTTGATTAAAAACTAAAAGTGATAAAACAAGAATCTTTCTTTTCTTTCACAACTTAAAATATAACTATGAGCATGTGACACGTATATATATGTAGGCGTGTGATAAGTATATAAAATACATATTATATATAGAGAGAGAAATTAACGCTAATTACTTATCTATGGTGTGAGTTGTAAATTGCACAAAATGAAATTAAGACATTCATAGAGTGAGTTGTAAATTGCACATAGTGAAATTAATGTTAATTACCTAATATATATATATATATATATATATTCTGGAGTGAGTTGTAAGAGAGAGGGAGCAATTAAGGAAGAGAGAGATGGTGATTTCATTTCTAATATAATACAACAAATAAGAGAAAGAGAATTAAATGACTATTCTATTCTACCTCTATTTCGGCAAACCCAACTAGCCTTTACAAGAATTACTTTATAGAAAAAGTAGCTTATGGAATTTTCAAAAGCTTTTGCGTTACCGAATTATGCTTCGGAATGGTCAAACTTTATTCGTTGAATAAGATGACTTATGCATGGGCCTTTGAGATTGGACAACTCTTCATTGGACCCAATTGACAGCACAACCCACTTTATATAACTAGCCCACCCCAACTCTGTGACACCACCTCCCACAAAATTATGAAATTAAATAAAATCAATTTTTATTTTATATATATATATATATATTGGCGAGATTCTCGTACACTCACTTTGCTCCTATGAATACTCGAACACTCAACCTCCTTTGAATGATCTAGAATACTGTAACCCTTACTAAATTCAAGTCATTTCTTAAAAATTATTGATGATATCTTATATTTTTTTTAAGGTTGTTAATATTTGTGTTCCACTGGTCTTTTATTTTATTTTATTGTTTAAAATAAAAGTACAAAATAGTCCCTTAATCATTGTATACTAGGCTTTTACATTTTTAATGTCATAATTGTCCTTTTCTATTAAAGTCACGATTTTTCAATTATAATCCATTCGTCTTCTCTCACTTTCTTTAGTTTTAATGAATCATTTTAATTTATATTTTTTTTTCTTTTTTCTTCATGACAAGCAAAGAGAAATATTATAAATCAAGCGTCGCATTTTGAATCAAATCTTCATCATAATGCCTCTCTACTTTCTCCTTTAACATTAAAGTTCTCAACTTGTGAGCAACACAATTTCCTGTTTTTACGAATGAAGAAGTTTTGAAAAATGATTTTTTCATTATTTTGAGTCTCAACCTTCCAAATTTACATAATATATATATATATATACACACACACACATCATAAATATGTGTACAATCTATTATATAATACTTAAAAGTAGTTAATTTAATCACATAATAATATAATTTTTAAAAGTTCTCTTTTTAGATCGAATAAAAGGTCGAGATTTCAAGTCCCATAAGAGCATGTGAGTGGGTGCATGGGTGAGTTTTTTTGCGAGGATAAAAAATAAAAAGCTTTCCTTGGCTTCTTATTGAATTATATAACATATGTATTGTTTGATAACTCAATTTATCTGTTAATTTAGAGCAAATTAAGCGTTTATCCAATTAAGTGTATTTGATAACGCAATTTGAATATCACTAAAAACAGTAATTACTACTTAAATGGGATAAAATTATAAGTAACAGGGTGCTAAAAATTGAAAAAGATATCAAAAAAATATAGTTTTTATTTAAAATTAGGTTTTTCTTTGATTTTCAATTTAATTAAATATACCTTTCAAAAAACAAATAAATAAAAATTAATCATTATAGAGATTGACTTGCTTTCAATTTAATATTTTTCCTATAATGAGATAGGTTTTATTATTTATATAAAATTTGTTTTTCATACGTGTCATCCTAATCACATACAAATGAGTAAAATAAGCGTTCGTATTATCTAACTACTAATTAAATATACCTTTCAAAAACAAATAAATAAAAATTAATCATTATAGAGATTGATTTGCTTTCAATTTAATATTTTTCCTATAATGAGATAGGTTTTATTATTTATATAAAATTTGTTTTTCATATGTGTCATCCTAATCACATACAAATGAGTAAAATAAGCGTTCGTATTATCTAACTACTAATATGTTAAATAGAATGATAATTATGATATTAAAAATATGAGAATCAAGTATAATATAATATATGAACTCTTTTGTAATTTTATTTTAAAGAAAAAAGAAAGTAAAATGCTTTTGTATATAAGTGGAATGTGAATGTCAACTCTCATTTTTTAATTCTTAAATACAATGTTATTATCATGTGTCAGTGGTGGACCTCACACGGTGTATTTGTTTGATTTTTACTTTTTCTATCGTTACTTTTATTATAATGTTATTATCTTTGGCTGCAATCCACGTGTACGGTTGAGATGAAAGATCAACTGTTCCTTAGTGCGGAAGGACATGAAGAGACTCAAATCACCCAAACCAGAAAGGACTCTATGACACGCATAACATACCGTGTTTTTGTTTTATTAGGAAATATTTTTGATCTTGATCAAGAGACTGTCTCACGGAATCTCCACCGTCAATTTATCCTTGATGTCCGTGTCAAACGAAGTTATAGCAAATCCAATGGCTCTCGTGTAAGGAGTGTGTACTCCTTAGACACATGAGTTCACCACGATTCTATACACATACTCGTCTATATATATTCACCCCCCATCCTTGCTCTGCTTTTCCTCATAGTCTTAGCAGTTCAACTCTCAATCTTTCTCTCTCTAGAACTCTTCGGTTCCTGTTCTTTGTTTCTCTCTCTCCGCCTTCTCTCTACAATGGCGTATTCAAGCATTGTGTTTGTGATGATAATGGCATTGTTCTTGGGATCTGTGATAGCTCAGTCTCCGAAGGCCGCACCAACACCGTCTCCGACAAACACTCCTTCTCCGGTAGCACAGCCTCCAGTTTCCGCTCCTGTGCCGGTGAAGACTCCGACCGCGTCTGCACCATCTCCGGTCGTCGTCAACTCTCCTCCGTCTCCTCCTGTGGAATCTTCTCCGTCTCCTGCGATTCTTCCTCCGTCGATCGCGGGACCTCCATCCGAAGCACCTGCACCTGCACCTACACCAAGCGGCGCCGCCGTGAACATTCTCTCCGCCGGATCCGTCGCCGTCGGTTTGTTAGCCGTTGTTTTGTTTGCGTAGGTCTGATGGGAGGTTTCTCTCTCTAGAATCTAGATAGTCTGATCTGAACTTTGTTATGAACTTGTTACTGGCGTTTTTAGTAGCGATTGTAATACATAGTTGTCTTTTTCTATATATATATATATATATATATATATATATGGTTTTTGCTTGTCACAGTTTTATTAATTGAATGTGTTATCAATTTATCGTTACCAAAAGAAAAGAAAGCTTCCTAATTTTTTGTGAGAAAGATCAGAGTTCTAATTATCTTGATTGATCAAGAAAGAAATCAGAAAGAAACTGAGTTTTTAGTGTGACTGCTTGAGAATTGAGACACTACTTATGTTTAATAAATCACTCATGAAAAATCAATGGCTGTGATTGTTGTTTCGATTTGAAAAGTTAATGTTATTTTATCGTTCAATTTATATATATATATATATATATATATGGGAGCTGATATTGGCACTCCATCAATATCCTCTGGCACTCCACTTCCATCTTTTTGTAAAGTACAATTACAAAGGTGTCCCTCTACTATACAATATTTGATTTTTATATTTTTAATACCCTAATTGTCCTTATTTGATAATGTTAGAATTCTTAACTCTAAATTGCAACTTCTCTCTCACGTTCTTTTTTGGTGTGAAAATACTTTTTAGTTGATTTTAAAAATATTATTTTTTAATGTTGAATCAATTTATCAATATTTATTTTAGAAGTAAAAAAGTTTAGGATTCAATATAATGATTTAGAAAGTATCAATCAAATGTATGTGATTCGGATAATAAAAGTTAAGTTGGGAAGAAGTTGTTAATAATAGATTACCTAGAGAAATATTAAAAATATATTTGAGTTGGAAACAAACATTATATCAATGAATAAAACCTATTTGAAAAAAATATAATTATATTTAAAATCGAAAGAAAGTTTAATTTCACTTGAATAAAAATTATGATATATAGTTCTTTAAGAAAACTAAGAAAATATTTTTTATTTTAATAGAGAACTTTTAGAAATTAAAAGATGAAAAGAGAAAAACATGACTTTATGAAATATTTTTTCAATTGTAGTTGTCTTAATTTAACTAAGGAGCCTTTGCACCAAAATTTCAAAAGATAAAAATAAAAAAATTCATATGATATTTTTCTTCGTTTGCTTTTTATTTTCTCCTCCTTCCTTTCTATTTTGTTTGTTCACAAATTGATGGTATGTTTCAAAATTTTAATTTATGTTATTTTATAAATAAGACACATGGAAAATAAATTATACGTTTGGTGAGTAAAAATAGAATATTTCAAATTTTGGATTATTTGAGTTATATATGATAGGGACACGAACAACAATTTCAATTGAAAAATGTCTAAACTATAGTATTTGGGTGGTAATAAATAGATTGTTATACTGTAAACCTAAAGTAAAAAAGTTGAAAAAATATTTTTTTAAGAAAAATAAAATAAAATTAAAATTGAGTCTTTAATTAGAAGGGCAATTAGGGTACTAAAAATATAAGAATCTAAAATGATATAATATATGACCACTTTTGTAATTTTACTTTACAAAAATATAGGAGTGAAGTGTCAGAGGATATTGGTGGAGTGCCAATATCAGCTCCCTATATATATATATATAAAAGTTGATTTATCTTCTATCACCTAAAGATATAGTTTATAAGGTGTATTATTTATTAATTAGTTGAAGATGAACACAGTTAGGGTTTATATAGAGATTCCGTGACAGTCTTTGGTCGCTTTTTCTGTTGTACTGGGCAGTATTTGGTCAAAAAGACACTCGTGACCCTGAATTGTTACAGTAAATTTTATAGGGATAACATTAACTTTATCCGAATCAAGTTGGTTATCCTATATAATGTGAGCTAATAAAAGTATGACACGTGTTTAAAAAGAAAAAAATATTAAAAATGAGTATTACCTATTTTTTACGGGTTAAACCGAATGACAATATTGAATTTCAGGGTCTCCAATCAATACATTTTATCATTGTTAAACTTTTCACAAATTTGATACAACAAAATTCAAATTACCATATCCAAAAATGGCATAGATTTACTCCGTAATACTTTAAATATAAAGACGAAAAGATTGAGAAGAGACCAAGATGTTACATATATATATAAATATATATTAATTATTACAGAAATACCATAGATATATATATATTAATTGTTACCGAAATATATATAAGAGATAAGGATGGGAGAGAAATACAATTTGGATCAAAATGAGAAAGAAATATAAATGAGAGAGATTATTGCAAATGAGAGAGAATTTGGTTCAGGTTATGGGTTAACCTGTTAAAAATATATATTTATTTTTTTTTTAGCTTCTTTTAATATTTTTATAAATTTGGGATACGTGTCACACTTCCAAGTATTGTTCATTTTATAGTACTGGTTTGTCATTTTGCTAAAAAAAAAAAAATTCTATTTTTCTTACGGAAAAAAAGGTACTCGTATGTTTTGTTTGCTTTTTCTGATTTTCTACTACCCTTGTGATTTGATGTAGGTCCAAGTCTTTTTTTTTTCATATATTATCAAAGAGGTTATATAATAATATTATTATATCTTGTTAATTTCCATATGAGCAATGTTGACCCATAATCCAAAGAGCTATGAAAATTTATTTTTTATGTTCTTAGTGTAATCTTTATTTATTTATCATACTTATTAATAATGTGAATCATTATCCTAACCTAACTCAGACAAAGTTATTTGAAAATTAATACACGTAAGACTGTCAAATTAATATAAAACCTAAACCTAAATCACTCACTTTTGGATCCTCCAGGCTTTGCATTCATTTATTTAAATTTATTGTGGAACTAATAATTATTCAATTGAGTTCTTAATTTATTTTCTTACCATCTTAAAATTTATGTATATGGTATGTGGTATGTGTCTTCAATTGAAAATTGGGAGTAATAAATGGTCAACTATAGACGCTCCTAATGCCAGAAAAGCTAGTCGCTGTATGGTCAACTTGTATTAGTTGCTTGTTTCCTTAATAGATGAAATTACACGATAATTTTCAGTAGCATAAAGTGGCCTCTATATATATATATATATATATATGTAGTAAAGCTATCAAGAGATCCTCGTGACAAGATTGTCATGAGTTATTTTTATTAACAATTTGATTATGATAGTTTTTGAAATATAATAAATCATTTAATAGGAGAGCTCATGTCATGAGTGCACTCTGTTGACAGTGTTGGAGAAAAAAGGTAAATATAATGTGGGCCTCACAAAGAATGTGTGAGTGACCTCCACTATTTTATGTGCACAAGATTGTACTATACATGTACTCGTTCCTCAGAAGAAATGTAAACCCCACTCATGTATTGAATGTCCTTGTGATATAACTTTCTTAAGCATCCAATCAATAATGAATTGATATTTTTTATAATTAAAAAAAATAAAACAAATTTAACCTAAAGGATATTATATCCCGGAATATTTAATACTTTATCGTGAGAGTGATCTCTACCCTCTTGTGTGCACTATATTGTATTATTTATCGAAGAGGATTAGAGTCGGAGGGTGTACTTGATTATTTTAAGATGAAACAAATAATGTGTGCAATGGTGTATCTATCAAGATGCACCACTCTGTCCCCTAGGGCTTGGATGAGTTGGCAGGTTAAGGGGCCTAGATTTCAAAATGGTCAAGTTCCAGCCTTGCTAACTTATTTTATTTTTCTAATTTAACTAGTGCTGTGACTGTGAGGTCGGGCGTTTTACCCTTGATTTGTAATCTCGGGGTGAGTCCAAAAGGGGCTCTGCTCGGGTGACTTCTGAGTTATAAATAATAAAAAATTAAAAAGATAAAAATAAAAAATGCACCATTTTGGTCAAAGTGGCAAACTAAGTCACATAATTTTTTTAAATGAGTGTCGTTCTTATGCTCTATGAACACTCTTGTTTTGACACTCTTTATGTATGACACACAATTTGCTGCCTTTTGCATTTTCGTTCTCGCTTCACCCGTTCTATGTGACTTAGGTGGCAAACTGTAAGTCCTTTACTTTGTGGGGTTTAGTGGGCCATTATCATTCCAATGGCAATTTTGATTGCCCAAGCCCTTTAAGGTCCAGAAGGAAAGCCCAACATTGAGATTCACATGATACATGGATCCCAACCCAACTCACACAGTTCATATATGGTTTTTTTTTCCTTTTTTTCCAGATGTCCCCTAAGGGACCAGATCATATATATTATATACGTTATAAACTTAAATTTTGTTTATATAACACGTCAATAATCAATTTTTTTAAAAAAAACTCGCAAAATCATTTATGTAGTCTGTTTATTAGTCTAGTGTTATCTCCTCTACCTTTTCAAGTGATCATATTCATTTTCCCTGAGTTGAGATAACCCTTGTTTAACACGTCAATTAATTATACGCTAGCTTTTAAAAGACTAGTTCCCCCCCTCTCTTTTTTTCTTTAAAAAAAAAATAGGATAATTTGTCCTTAATGTTATTGAAACTATAAGTCCAATTAACAGATAATTAAGAAGATTTCCCGTTCCAATATATATATATATATATCAATTATTCTTGTCTAAAGGTGCTGAGATTAGTACACTAAACAATTATATAGCAGTTTTTACCTGAGATGTGAACAAGTTTACTTTATTCATAATTGAGGTCTCATTGTTTTATGCATAATTTCTAGTACATTCTCTAAAGCAGCAACCCACAAACTAAAACAACCATTTTCGTTCTCTTATTTTTTTCCATAAGCCATCATTTTCGTTCCTTTCTATTCTCTATCTTTTTCATATATACACGATGAAGAATTACTACTATTCTTTTTCTTTTATTTTTCATATATACACGATGACTCGGTTCTTTAATTTGTGGGATGGGCTCAAACAAGACTCGTTAATATTTGAAAAAACTCGAACTATGTTTGTTTATTAGATATTGAGGTTTTTTTTTTTTTTATTATTATTCACTCTGTTCCAAAATACTAAACAAACATAAACTAATACAAATCTATACAAAGCCTAGGTTAATGAACGTGAGTCTATAAGTCTATATGAATCAGTACAAGTTTATACAAATTTATGTTTATAAACGTGTTCATAAACCTACATATATATCAACTTATATGAGTCAAACATAACAATGTTTGGGATCGACCGTTTACAAAATGAGTTTAAGTTTGACTCGCAAATCAAGTTTTAAACGAGAGAATTCCAAATTCTTCGTGAACAGCTCAATTCAAATACCATCCAATAGATAGGCCAAGTCAACAACTACAACTTGTCTGTCTCAGTTGAAGTATTTTGAAACTTGCATGAAAAGGCCTGAATTAAGCAAAAATTTCAAAAGGCCAACTAAGGCCCACAGCCCACCTCGCCAAGGCTCATGGCTGGCTTGGGCTTGACAAATTTTCAGCCTGTTTGATGACCCGTTGACCAGTCAAAGCCCACAGACTCGAGCCTATGCCTGGCATAAACTCCCAAAAATGGCCCGAGTTCGACCCGTTGTGCATACTAAATTGTTTGTGATTAGTGCCTTGTTTTCCTGTTGACTGAGACTAGAAGGTTGATGATGTCTTCTAGCGACATTGAAGTGAACAATGACATTGGCGTTATGATATTTAGAACGAAGAATTTGAAGAAATGGGAGAAGACTTCTCTAGACAGCGCCGTGGCAATGTTGAACACTCAGACGCGTTTGGAACATGATTAAATATGTTTTGAATTTATTTTTAGACAAAATATATTTACACCTCTTGAGATTTACTTTAACCGTACATATATTTATAATTTGACAAAACCTACACTCACACCCCCTGAGACTTGACACATGATTACACTCAATTCCAACATTGTATATATTGTCTGTTTTATCACTCCATTGATTCAAAGAGACCTCATTTTTATATTTCAATTAGACAAAACTACATTTTCTTTCCTTTTAACATTAAGACACACACACATATATATATATTGTTGCAGCACTGAAAAATATATTGTAAATTTTATTAAATATACGTTATATTACATATTCTATTAAATAATCTAATTTAAATAAATAAATTCACTAAAATTACATATATTACAAATTGAAAAAGGATTTTTTCAATTTAATATATGTTATATTACGTATAATTAATATATATTATATTACGTATATTACACAAATAAATAAAATATATTATAATACGTAATATAACATATATTAAATTTATTAAATTGAAAATTTTCTTTTTCAATTTGTAATATAAGTAATTTTAGTAAATTTATTTATTTAAATTTAAAGTTACTTTTTTTAGTAAAATATGTAATATAAAATATATTTAATAAAATTTGCAATACGTGTATGGGTGTAGGGGGGAGGGGTTTAAGGTAAAAAGAGAAGTAATGGTAGATTTGTCTAATTGAAAATAAAAATGAGGTCAAGAATATCATTTGAGTCAATAGATGGATAAAACAGACAATATATATAGTGTTGGAGTTGAGTGTAATCATGTGTCAAACTTAAGGAGGTGTGAGCGTAGGTTTTACCAAATTATAAATATATGTGTAGTTAAAATGTGATTTAATGTAATTTAAAATATATTATGAATTAATTAAAAAAATAATATAAAATCTAAGAAAATAAAATTAACGAACATCTAAATCTAAACTATAAATTAGTGCTTTTATTCATGATTATATGCGTGAGATGACCAAAAAATATTATTTATATATATATTAATATATTAATTATTATTTTTTAACATATTCACATCATATATTTTTTTTAAAATTTGGTGCATTACTGTGTCAGTATTATAACGTATCTGTATTTCTTGACTTCTCATTCATCAACTGCATCTCACATCACTAATGGTATCTGACCATTCAAACTCTTGGACCTTAAAAGTCATTATCCATGAATGAGATTAATGGGTTGTGTTTGAGATTAATGATTCACTTTTATGGATGTGTGATGACTTTAGCTTGTAGGGTATGCACATGGCCGAACTGTTTCTTTGACGGGATGGGTTAGTCCAAGAGCTCAATCTTCATTTCATAATGTAACGGTATTATATTATGTGAATTATAGTCATAGACTATGACCAAGTTTATTCTCTGACTTCACTGCAACCATGTGAAAATGAAATCAATGTAAGGCGTGCACCAAGGCCATCCACAGTAACTTGGCCAGACCCGGGCCAAGCAAAAAGCACTATTGCATATATATATATATAACAGTGTTTGCGTCAGATCATATAAGCAGAAGCCTCCTACTTATAGATAATGTGAACTAATATAAAAGTGATACATGTTTAAAACTTAAAAAAAAAAAATGGGTCAAACGGATAGGATTTTACAGGTTATTACAAATAAACTACATTTTCGAAATTCTTAGCGCTCTCTCTGTTGTTGATTTTCTTCATATTTCTCTCTTGTCAGAATTCTCTTATCTTCTCTTCTCTCTTGTCAAATACTCACATAAGTTCTCATTTCATTGCTATATGAAACCTCTTTTTCGTTTATTTGGATTTGTTCTTGGTGATTGGTGATATATGCACTCTCGGTTACAAGAAGTGAACACACCCGAAAAGTTTAGTATGATATGGTTCCTTCTTGATCGTCTTATTGGCACTTTCTAATTATTGTTTCCCTATTTTATTTCAAAATGTTCTATTTTAATCCTATTGACATTGTTCTGGTTTTCTTGACCTTTTATTGGTACCTGACTCTGGTGTTCACCATTCCTTTCCTTTCTTGAATTTGCTCATCAGAAATATATGAATTTTAATAAATTTTCATTTTGACCTAATGCTGAATCAATGGCCACGTTTTAATACTATAAAAAGTACTAAATAATATATAACATTTATATGTGTAATTTTTCTGAATTAGTGAACACTAAATACCTTAAAGAACTTTAGGGTTTGGGAGTGGAGACGACATGCCAGCAGCAAACAACGGAGGTGGTGGAGGTCGGTTAGCGGAGGAGAAGGGTTTCACAGATGTGGAGAATATGTAGTTTATTTGAAATAACTAGTAAAACTCTACCTATTTGACCCAAGTTTTTTTTTTAAAAAGTTTTAAACATGTGTCACTTTTATATTGGTCCACATTAGAAGTAAGTAGGAGGAGGCTTCTTTCTTCTTATATGACCTGAGGCAAGCATAGTCCACACACACACACACACACACACACACACACACACACACACATATATATATATATATATATATATATATATATTCTTTTGTACTTTCTTCACTTAAACTTTTATAACTTTTATTTAAATTAAATTTTTTGATGAAACCATTTCTATTTAAAAGAGAATTTTGAGAGCTTCAATTTGAGTACCACTTAAGTTATGTTTTGACCTAATTTTAAAAAAATTAAAATATTATTATTTTTTACTAGTCAAAATCTGAAAAAACTGTTGTAAAGTTAAATTCTGGAGATCCTGACATGCTAATGTGACTGACTAGAATGGTGACATGCTTCGCTAAAATTTGAATCTGAAAAAGCAAATTCAAGATTTTTTATCTATTTAACTAAAATTTATTTTTTGAGTAATGATAAACACAGATAAAGTTATCACCTAGTTGTAAACCAAATCACTCTCATTCTTTATATGATGCAAGTGAAATCCAAATATTTATTACAATCTCACAATTCAATGAATAGACAACCTATTCAGTTATTCATTGGGTGATAACTTTTACTTATCCTTATTCTTCTACGTGATATCCAAATAGTGTCATAATAAGATACTTAATTGAATTTTTATTTAGTTTATTTAGATTTAAGTAGTGAATTGCAAAATTTTGGTGATTTTTAAGTTAATATCGAAATAAAAAAGAAATAAATCTCTCCACTTAAAAGAAAAAAATTATTCTTTTTAAGTGATATTTCATGTCTGAGCCACGTTTGATTCTATGGTATTCTTTTAAGTGATATTTCATGTCTAAGCCACGTTTGATTCTATGTATTTGCTGCTGCTTTTGTGGCATGATTTTTCGAGCTGATCTTCTACGTGTCCAAGAATCCAGTCCTTCCATTGCTAGTCTTCCGTCACATGTCTCATGCTTTAGATTTTTTGCTCAACTTATGACTCTCATGTGTTCGCGTTCTAGTCCACTTGGCCTCTCAAGAACCCCTTATTTTCAGCTGCAGCTCTTTAATTGTAGGGAGCACTTTTAACAGCCACAGCTTGTGCCAAGTGTCCTCTTAGCTTAGAGTTCTCTCTCTCTCTCGCTCTCTCTCATTGAATCCAAGTGCTTGCTGCTAATTTTATCCAAAGTGACTTACAATTTTTCTGGAAGCACTGACACTTTGTCGAAGGTATCGTATCTGTGTCAAATATTTGAATATTGTATCAGATACTCGAACATTCTTCGAATACGTGTTAGACAGTGTCTTGACATTTTTCTTTTTATGATACTTCTCGGACATTCTTTGAACACTTCTTAAAAACGTATCAGACACTTCATAACAATGATGTATATTCAAATATTTGGAATGAAAATTATATGATACTAAGTTATGATTAAAATCTAAGCTAAATATATGTAGAAGACTAAATATGTCTGGTTCTTTAATTTATTTTAATCTATTTTTGTTTATAAGTTTGTTTGGTTCTTAATTGCTTGATGGTGAATTAAAGTGTTTATGTAATGTAGTATTTTTTTTATTAAATAATTAATATATATTAATATATTATATTATTATTTTATAGCCGTATCCTTGTCGCATCCGTGTCATATTTTTTTAAAATTTCTATATCACCGTATCCGTGTCGTATCGTACTCTTGTCTCGTGTCCGCGTTTGTGCTTCCTAGCAATCCTCACACCACTAAATCACATGTGATGGTAATTTCTTCTTTTGTGGCAACTTCTTGTAGTTTTTTTTAGAACTCCCTCTCCCCGGACTTACGTTACATGTATCTTTCTTCTCGTGCCCTTGTGTCAACTTTTTATTGGTTTTTCTATTGTCTTGAAATTGTTAGTCGAGCAATCTTCTACTTGGAAGTCGTACTCGGCCACATACTAGTCTTTTACTGGTAATCGGCCACGACCGTCTTCCACTAGAAAGTGACCGATAATTATGGTATAACCTTCCACGTGTCGTCTCCACCATTGGCCACCGATAGCTGCCAAATTGAGTCTAAACACCACACATTCCATGGTGCATTTTTTAAATTATAAGTGCCAAAATTTTTACGTTTTAATTATAAAATTCCTCAATAAAAAATTTTCCATTTCAACTAAAATGTATTCTTTTAAGTGATATCCATATAGTTTCATTAAAAAAAACTTAATGGAATTGTCACTTGTACTATGTTTAGTAGCATGCAATTGGTGTCTTGCAATTCAAATTGCAAAAATATTAGTTTAAAGTTTGGACAAAAAAAATTCAATTTTAATTTCAAAACACCAATTTTATGCTACCAAACATAGCTTTAGTTTATTTAGGTTTAAGTAGTGAATTGAGTTATTAAAAAGCACTTGTGGTGCTATTTTCTAAAATTGAATATTAAACACTGAAAATTTCTAGAGTTGAATTATAAGTGTAAAAGTTTTAAGTTTTAATTATAAATGAGAATTTCTTTGAAATTTATGTGAATTTATGCTTTAGCGATAAGTCAAATCTCTCTTATTTACATACCAAAAAGAATATTAAATCTATCCCACTTAAAACTTATTCCAAAAATTTATTCTTTTAAGTGATATTTAAATTGCGTTATCAAATATACTTAGTTAATAATTACTTAATCTCAGTAATTGTCTTTTTAGGAACTGTATGTATCCGGTGATGAATTATAGAGTATTTTAAGAGGCCCGATACTGACATCGTCAAAAAAAAAAAAAAAAACTTAATTTATTTATAATTAAGTACTTAATAAGTCATCAAAAAGCACCTAACGTCTTTTTTGAATAAATACAATATTAAGCTCTAAAATCTTAAGAATTGATTTTGAGCACTGAAGTTTTAATTACTCTTTGTAAATTAAGAGTTTTTCTTTTTATTTGTTCTAATTTTAATTATTCATTGTTAAATAATTACTTAGTTTATTTGAGATATTATCAAATAGTAATACGTAAGTCTACTTGGGGGCTTTGGCAGTACACAACATGGCCTAGTAGTTTGATTAAGTAGCTCTGGAGGCGTGCTCTCTCACGTGATATATATATATTTCAAAAATATGAATTTGTGTCCCAGAAGAGGAGATGAAAAATGACTTGAGCAATGACACTCAATTTTTAAACCAATGAAATTAAAGCTTGAGTAGAAAATGTTGAAGGAAAAAAATAAAAAAAAATAAAATAAAAAGAAACATGAGTTTGCAAATGGGTAATGATAGTTGGGACTTCACTTTTCTTTACGTCCACTCCTCTACTTTTTTGTTTTAAAAGAAAATACCATAAATACCCTTCAAAATATATTCACATTTCATAATTATTATAAAAAATACAATTACACTTTAGCGGATTGCATGAAATTGAAATTAATGGAATTATAAAAAAAATGTTAATAATTAATAATTTTTTTAATTACATTAATTTTATTTTCAAGACTTTAATTCCGGGCATTCAAACACAACCTTGAAGAATAATTTTGTAATATTATCTCCATGAAAATAAGAAAATAATATCCTGTGTGTCATTAAGCCAAGTCCTTATCTAGGGGCGGTGAATTTAGTATTACTTGAAGAATTGATTTGAGACCCTTCAGACAAAAGGAATAAATATGATAAATACAGAGCAGCTTTTTGTTGACCAACTCATAACCTAATCCCCAAGCTTTACTACATCTAAAAGTCAAAAGACCCAAGAGCCATTCACACCACACATTATTTTAATTTACTTATTATTACATATATATTAATTATTATAAAGTTGGTCTTATGATTTTTTTTATCCCTTCAAAAGCGATGTAAGATTCACATACCATTTAGTTATTACAATAAATTACACAATTACTATAAAAATTGAAATAAAAAAGTATTTTTCTCAACAATTGTATAGTAACAATTGTTTCATTTTATTTAATGTGTTTCATTTAATGTGTGTGTTTGTGAAGTGAGAGATCATTTTGTATGGAGCAAATTCCTAACTTATGTGAATCATTATTTGTTAGAGTATTAAAAATATTCCACACAAATATCTTCAATCAAATTATTTAAATTACACTAGAAGTAATGAAAACTCGCATGTGAATATAACTATTTTGATTATTTTTACTTGGTAATAAGGAGGTTATGGTTCAAATGTTAAATACTCTAAAATAACATTACCATAAGTGTCCTAACCTTCAAAAACAAGCCCAAAACATCAACAAGCTAGCAACAATAAAATGATTTGGATTTTAGTTCAGATAGTATAATCTATTTTCTTATCAGAAGCAATATTGTGAGTGTGTGTATAAAGCTTAGTTTGGATAAATAGAACAAAAAAGAAAAGAAAGTATAAATAACATTAGTTATAAGATAAAAAGAAAAGAAAGAAACCCACTTCACGAGATAAGATATTGTCAGTATTAGGTTTGACCCGCAATATTTTGTTCTTAAATTTTACTCTAAAAAGTCTTATACTATTTGGAGATAGAACCCTATATATATATCACATTCTCTTTTCATACCCAACCGTTGTGGAATCATGAGCTCCTTAGCCCCCTAATGCAGTAGTTTGACAGTGGTTCTTTCAGCTGGCCACCTACATGCACGCAACAAAAGTGACACACTTTTGATTGGATCCGACTCTGTACTATTTGTAACGACTCGTTTCACCAAGTATAATATTGTTCGCAAATTTTTTTTTAACCAATTTAATATTGCACCTTTTTGTATTTACTTGGATACCATTTTCTTCTTTATAATCTTAAGGTTATTTAATATTATGAAAGTTTCCTTTTAAATGTTATACTTTCTCTTCTACTTTTAAAAGAATAACAATGGAGTTATTCCTTCTAACCTCTCTTTATCTTTCTTTTCTCTCTTAATTGACGAATCAAATATCAAAATCACTATTCCCTTCTTTTCCTTTCCTTTCCTTTCCTTTCTTTTTTTTCTTTTCTTTTTCTTCTAATTCTATCAATTCAAACGAAGGCTAAATAAATAAATCAAATGCACAGAACCAACAAACCCTTTTCCTCTCTCCATCATTGTCAAATCAAAACAAATGATCTATGACCAAAACATGCTGACTTTTCTTGTCTCTCTCAAAACCAAAGCCACCCATCTATACCAAAACAAGCTGAATTTTATTCTCTCTCTATAACCAAAGCAACCCATCTCTCTCTACCTCTCCCTCATGGCCTTCAATCACAGAAGGTTGATCTTAGAGTCTGCCATATCAGACTACTGTAAAGATTATTGTACTCAACAATCAAACGAAGATGGTAAGTGTCAACTCTCATGTATCCTCTGTTATCCAAAGTGCAATCAACCTCCAAATCCACCACCCAATAAACACCACCTCTCTGAACCTATCATCGTCTCACTGGTCATACTTGCCACTGCTTTCTCTCTCTTCTGTGCTTTCACCATCTACAGGTACTACAAAACTTGGAACAGTTCAAGAAGGAGAAGATCACAGCCACAAACAGATCTAGAAGAGACAACCCATGATCAGTTTCTTGATGAAGATCATGGGCCTTTTGTGGACCACCCCATATGGTATATCAGAACCATTGGTCTCCAGCCATCAATCATCAATTCAATCACAGTTTGCAAGTACAAGAGTGGTGAAGGTCTTGTTGAAGGAACAGAGTGCTCTGTTTGCTTGAGTGAGTTTGAAGAAGATGAGACTCTTAGGCTATTGCCGAAGTGTAACCATGCCTTTCACATACCTTGTATTGACACCTGGCTTAGATCACACACCAATTGCCCCATGTGCCGTGCCGGAATCGTCGCCGGCGTGACGGCCTCGCCGTCCCCGGAGCCGAATCTCGATCACCCAGATGTTGGGGAAGAAACAACCCATGTGGGAAATTCAGAAGATAGTACAGAATTGGGGAGGGAAAGAGAAGATGGAGCTTGTGAATTGAGGATTGGGATTGAAGAAGAAAGTGATGAAAATGGAATTTCAAAAGAAGAAGTGGGTAGTAGTGAGTCTTCTGATCATATACCAATGAGAAGATCAGTTTCTTTGGATTCTTTATCAGCTTCAATGATCAGTCTTGCTGTGAATAATTGTATTCCAACACAATCTGCTGAGAATTCAAATACCCAATTGGTGAAATTGAAAGAATCAAACTTGGGTATTGTTCCAAAGAGGGTTGATGTGAATCAAAGCTTGCTAAGATTAGTGGGCAGTTCTTCGATTGGGAGATCATTGCAAAAAGGGCCTCTTTCAATGAAGAGATCATTGTCTTGCAGTGGTAAGGTCTTTTTGTCAAGGTTCAGCCGGAGCCGGAACTCGGTTCTTACTTCATGAAGCTTTTGATCTGATCTGATCTGATCTGATCTTCTTTTGGTAGTGATTTTCAGGTGAGATATCTGAAAACTGAGATGTCTCAGAAACTCTCAACAAGCTGAGAGTTTTATACAGGTTTCTATATACATGATATGCTTATTATAATAAAGTCATATGATGATGAACTACATACATAATAAGACAGGAAAATTGAGGCTCTGATCCAAAAATGGAAATAGGCTCAATGATGGTTTTATTTGCATTTGTTACAGTTTCATGGTTTCTAAAGAGAAACAGAAAAATGTAAGTAAAAGTTTCATTTCTATGAAATGATCTTTATGTTGTTTGGTTTCTGTTTAGAAACTGTTGATTTTCAAATTCAAGACACTCTATGGGCTTGCAAGGGAATATTATATCAGATGAAAATTCAAATTTTGTATTTTTTTATATGAATTTCTCCTCTGGAAAACCAAAAATGTATGAAATTTTGATAATAGCAAAGTTTATCTTATTGCAATTGAGCTATGTTGTTTATGAGAATATTAACATCACTAGTTTCAAGATAGTTTTGTGTTTTGTATTCATCTTATGTCAATAGAATGAAACCTGCAGATTTGTGTTAATACAATGAGAGCTCAACATAAGTTCATGGATCAAGGGTATTAAGATTTTGCTTAGTTTAGGTGGTATTGGGGTTAATGTTACAACAACATGAAGAATGTCTTGAGGACAATATATAAATCTGTCTTTTCTTAGTGATGGTCATGGCTTAAAATTGTTCAATGTTTTGAAGTTTATGATCTATTGTTTAAGCTTATTCAGAGAATCTTCTCAACTTATGGGGAAATCTATGAAAAATAAAATAGAAGAAAATGCAAGGCGTGAAAGCAACCTTTTTCAACCTTAGATAGCTTCCATGGTAGATGTCCAAACTACCACAGCAACATTTTAGACATTGACCAAAAGCTGGAGATATATATATATATATCCAGCTTTTGAGATATATATATATACACACACATTTTGAGATGTATATATATATATACACACACATGGCTTGTCTAAAATATATATATATACACACACATTTTGAGATATATATATATATATACACACACATGGCTTGTCTAAAAGCTGGATATATATATACACACACATTTTGAGATATATATATATCTATATATATCCAGCTTTTAGACATGATTTTGAGATATATATATATCTATATATATCCAGCTTTTAGACAAGCCATGTGTGTGTATATATATATATATCTCAGAAGCTGGATATATTACATTTGTAGTTGACCTCAAGCAAATATTATCCTAGATAGGTTTAAATATTTTGTGTTATATGAACTCTTCAAAGTAGGTGAATTACTTGTGTTACATGGACTATTCAAAAAACAGTACTTGGACATGGACTATTCAAAAGTAGGTGGCGTAGTCTCATCAAATAAACAGTATTTGGACGAGTGAATTAATGACTTAAAATTGGAATTGGAGGAAATCTACTCCTCCAATATTTCAATTCCAAAGCGCCAATACGGCGCTACTAATCGCGACATGTGATTTTCCCTAAAACAATATTTTGTGTTCATGCTGATTGGCAGACAGAGAGCACCTTGCATTTGGAAGTGAAGTACCAAAGCATGGATGCCATTCTTTCATTAAGCACTGAATCCCCAATGGCAGCTGCCATCCATGTTGTAGCATTCCTTGCATGGAGTCTCAAATGGTGTGAATCCTTTGTAGGTCCTGTAAAGATGGTGATTTGTTATATCCACATAGAAGTGTTGAGTGCTCAAATGCCCATCTGACAAAGCATGTTTATCTAACTTTCTAGTCTCAATATCATACAAATATCTAGTGAAATAGGGGTGCAATTAGTCAAGTTTGAAACTTATAATCAAGTGAAAATTGAAAAGGAAATAGAAACATATCGAACTGATAACCCTGATTCCCTCTTGTACGGAGGGAATCCCGTGCCGCTCCTGTCCACTGAAATGGTGTCGTTTCGATAAACAACACAGGACCCACACTGGACTCCGCACCATAAACAAAGCATTTCTCTTATAGTTTTCCTCTTCTACATACAACAAATAATACAAAAACACCACATCACTATCTTATTTGGATTAAATTGGATATAAAACTAACATAATTGCTAGGTATACAAATTGTGACGTGAAATATATTATCACATCACCATCTTATTTTGATTAAGTTGGGTATGAAACTAACACAGTGGAGAGGCTTGTAAAGATAAATAAATGGAGAGGATCCAAACAGGTCTCATATATATATATAGATATATATAGTGAAATAGTTGCGGAATAACTCTAATTTGAAACTTAAAATCACGGGAAAATTAAAAATGAAATTGAAACATATCCAACTGAATGAAACGTCTCAAGCGTTGGTTTAAGAAAAGACAAGAGACGTGACAAAGAAGAAAATTGACATTTGCATTGGAGATATAATTATGTAAAGGATTGAAAGAGTGAAGCTATAATTTTTATAACTACCACTATGATAGTTCATATTCAACTTAATCTATAAAACCTTTGAATTAAGGTATGAAACAATTGATTCTAAGTCTGATCTAACCCAACTCTAAACCCAAACTCTCTAACCTAACTTCAACCCGTACTCAAATCTTTATAAGTTTGGGTTTGTTAGCATAGTCTCACATTACCGGAATACTTTTGGAATGTGCAGTATATATATAAATGGGAACCCTCTCCTTGTAAGCCGATTTTCAAAGATAAGTCATATTCAAAGGTTTATCATCGTATCAGAGCAACCGAGTGTTTCTGGGTTAGGTTCGTATCTCCTGCCCTGACGTTGAGAGAAAGTATTAGCATAGTCCCACATTTGGGTACCTTTGAGACACATGGACACCCTCTCCTTGTAAGCCTCTTTTCAAGGATGAGTTCTACCTCTTTGTGGAGGTGGGGCGCAAATTAATTGTATAAAAAATAAGTTTTTTTAAAAATGTAGAATTTTACAATACATTTTTATTTATAATAGAAGTCTTAATAAAAATTCATAATACTTAAAAAGAAAATCTAAGAAAACTCACAAGTGTTCACTTACCTCCCCTCTAGTTGGCAAAACTTCACACGATTCCCCTCAATTTTGAAAAATATCATTTACCTCCCCTAATTTAGACCTTTGTCCAAATCCATTAACAGACCACGAGATTTTACGAAAGAGACCTCCTCTCTCTCTCTCTTTCATACCGTTCTCTTAGTGGCCTGTTGTTGAAAAATTGACTTCCACCGTCAGATTTTAAGGTACGAATTTTGCTCATCTCATAAGTATTTAGCACCTAAAAAAATCCCAAGATGCCCTTAGGATGTTTGCAAAGACTTCAATACCCCTTCTGACATAATTTTTGAGGATTTTTAGGTTTCTATATACATGATATGCTTATTATAATAAAGTCATATGATGATGAACTATATAATAAGACAGGAAAATTGAGGCTCGGATCCGAAAATGGAAATAGGCTCAATGATGGTTTTGTTTGCATTTGTCACAGTTTCAAGATTTCTAAAGAGAAGCAGAAAAATGTAAGTAACAGTTTCATTTCTATGAAATGGTCTTCATGTTATTGTTTGGTTTCTGTTCAGAAACTGTTGATTCAAATTCAAGATACTCTATAGGCTTGGTGGGGAATTTTATATCAGATGAAAATCCAATGTTTGAATTTTCAATATGAATGTATGAAAATTTCATAATAGCAAAGTTTATCTTATTGCAATTGAGCTATGCAGTTTATGTTGGGATTTTGAGCCAAGTAAGCATCACTAGTTTCAACTTAGTTACTTGTTTAGTATTCATCTTATGTCAGTAAAATGAAACCTTCAGATTTTTGGTAATAGAATGAGAGCTCGACAAAACTTTATGGACCAAAGTTATTATATACTTTTGACATTATTTTATTTTCATAAGATTTTGTTTAGTTTTAGGCAACAGGGGCTATTGGTGTAAGAGCATCTCCAGCCGCTTCTTTAAATTTAGCTATTCAGATTTAAATTTTATGCAGCCACATCAGCATTTAAGCCAGCCACATCAGCATGTCAGGATCTCCAAAATTTGACTCCACAACAGTTTCTCCAGATTCCGTTATTCAAAAATAATAATATTTTCATAAATTTTTAATATTTTTTTAATTAAAATTTAATTTAATTAATTATTTTTTATCTATTTCCTAACAGCTATATTCCTAACGATTTTATTAAATTTATTTTGAAATTTATTTTGGTGATGAAGATGATGACGATTAAGTTTATATTGCCTTTTATGTAATAGAATATTTAATTTGTGTTATTTTTTTATGTATTAGAATCTTTAATTTGTGTTTTTTTTTTATGTACTAGAATTTTTAATGTGTTTTTTTTATGTACAAGAGTATTTAAGTTATGTTACATTTTTTTTATTTTTAAGATGTTACGAAATATTATGTAATAATATTTTAATAAATTTTATTTTATTTTTAAAAAAAGTCAAAATATGGCCCAAGTACTACTCAAATTGAAGCTCTCAAAATTTTAAGTTCATGGATCAAAGGTATTAAGATTTTGCTTAGTTTTAGGCAATAGGTGGTATTGGGGTTAATGTTACAACAACATGAAGAATGGCTTGAGGACAATGTAAAAATCTGTCTTTTCTTAGTGATGGATATGTCTTAAAATTGTTCAATGTTTTGAAGTTTGTGATCTATTGTTTAAGCTTATTCAGAGAATCTTCTCAACTTATGGGGAAATCTATGAAAAATAAAATAGAAGAAAATGCAAGGCAAGAATGCAACCTTTTTCAACCTTAGATAGCTTCCATGGTAGATGTCCAAACTACCACATCAACATTTTAGACATTGACCAAAAGCTGGGGATATATATATATATATACACATATATATACACACACACGCACATGGCTTGTTACATTTGTAGTTGACCTCAAGCAAAGATGATCCTAGATAGGTTTAAATACTGTGTTATATGAACACTTGAAAGGTTGGTAAGTACTTATGATGGACTATTCAAAAGTAGATGGAGTACTCGTCTGGGATAAACGATACTTGGACATAGGTATGAGATATGTGTCTTGACATTTATGATTGGACATGTACCTAAAAATGAAAGCCAATAATTCAATATTATTATATTATTGCTTCAAAACGAGTGAATTAACGACTTAAAATTTAAATTGGAGGAAATCTACTCCAATATTTCAATTCCAAAGCGCCAATATGGCGCTCCTAATTGCGACATGTGTGATTTTCCATGAAACAATATTTTGTGTTCATGCTGATTGGCAGACAGAGAGCACCTTGCATTTGCAAGTGAAGTACCAAAGCATGGATACCATTCTTTCATTAAGCACTGAATCCCCAATGGGAGCTGCCATCCATGTTGTAGCATTCCTTGCATGGAGTCTCGGTGTGAATCCTTTGTAGGTCCTGTAAAGATGGTGATTTGTAATATCCACATAGAAGTATTGCGTGCTCAAATGCCCATCTGACAAAGCATGTTTATCTAACATTCTAGTCTCAATATCATACAAATATCCAGTGAAATAGGGGTGCAATTAGTCAAGTTTGAAACTTATAATCAAGTGAAAATTGAAAAAAAATAGAAAGATATCGAACTGATAACCCTGATTCTCTCTTGTGCGGAGGGAATCCCGTGCCCCTCCTGTCCACTGAAATGGTGTCGTTTCGATAAATAACACAAGTCACACAGAACCTTATCACAGGACCCACACTTGACACTGCGCCACATCACCGTCTTATATTAAATTGGGTATGAAACTAACATAATGGCTAGTCATACAAATTGTGATGTGAAATATATTATCACGTCACCATCTTATTTGAATTAAATTGGGTATGAAACTAAAATAGTGGAGAGGCTTGTAAAGAGAAATAAGTGGAGAGGATCCAAACCGGTCTAAAATATATATATATATATATATATATAGTGAAATAGTTGCGGAATAACTCTAATATGAAACTTAAAATCACGGGAAAATTAAAAATGAAATTGAAACATATCCAACTGAATGAAACGTCTCAAGCGTTGGTTTAAGAAAAGACAAGAGACGTGACAAAGAAGAAAACTGACATTTGCATTGGAGATATAACTATGTAATGGATTGAAACAGTGAAGTTATAATTTTTATAACTACCACTGTGTTAGTTCCATATTCAACTCAACCCATAAAACCTTTGAATTAAGGTATGAAACAATTGATTCCAAGTCAAATCTAACCCGACTTTCAATCCAACCTCCCTAACCTAACTTCAACCCGTACTCAAATCTTTATAAGGTTAGATTTGTTAGCATAATCTCACGTTACCTGGATACCTTTGAAATGTGGAGTGTATATACAAATGAGAACTTTTCTTGTAAGTCGATTTTCAAGAATCAGTTCTATCCATAGGTTTATCATTGTATTAGAACAACCGAATGATTCTGGGTTGGGTTCATATCTCCTGCCCTGACGCTGAAGGAGAGTGTTAGATAGTTCCATATCGTCTGGGTACCTTTGAGACACATGAGCACCCTCTCCTTGTAAGCCTTTTTTCAAGGATGAGTTCTACCTCTTTGTGGGGGTGGGGCACAAATTAATTGTATAAAAAATAATTTTTTTTAAAAATGTAGAATTTTACAATACATTTTTATTTATAATAGAAGTCTTAATAAAAATTCATAATACTAAAAAGAAAATCTAAGAAAATTCACAAGTGTTCACTTACCTCCCCTCTAGTTGGCAAAACTTCACTTGGCTCCCCTCAATTTTGAAAAATATTATTTACCTCCCCTAATTTAGACGTTTGTCCAAATCCATAAACGGACCACGAGATTTTATGAAAGAGACCTCCTCTCTCTCTCTCTCTTTCATACCGTGCTCTTAGTGCCCTGTTGTTATAATACTGACTTCCCCTGTCAGATTTTCTGGTACGAATTTTACTCATCTCATAAGTATTTAGCACCTAAAAAAAATCCCAAAATGCCCTTAGGATGTTTGAAAAGACTGAAATACTCCTTTTGATATAATTTATGTGGGTTTTTAGGTTTCTATATACATGATATGCTTATTATAATAAAGTCATATGATGATGAACTACATACATAATAAGACAGGAAAATTGAGGCTCGGATCCAAAAATGGAAAAAGGCTCAATGATGGTTTTGTTTGCGTTTGTCACAGTTTCAAGATTTCTAAAGAGAAGCAGAAAAATGTAAGTAACAGTTTCATTTCTATGAAATGGTCTTTATGTTATTGTTTGGTTTCTGTTCAGAAACTGTTGATTCAAATTCCAGATACTCTATACGCTTGGTGGGGAATTTTATATCAGATGAAAATCCAATGTTTGAATTTTCAATATGAATGTATGGAAATTTGATAATAGCAAAGTTTATCTTATTGCAATTGAGCTATGCAGTTTATGTTGGGATTTTGAGCCAAGTATGCATCACTAGTTTCAACTTAGGGCCCGTTTGGTAACCGTTTATGTTTAATGTTTATTGCTTAAGTGTTTATATAAACACTGTTTATGTTACGCTTTTGTTTATCCATAAACATGAGTGGTGTTTGATAACAAAAAAACGTTTGGCTTATTTTAAAAATCATTAACAAAAAAACATGTTTGTTAACCTTAAACTATTTTTATTTTATTTTTAAAATCAACACAATAAACTGTATAAAAGGTCAAGTTTATGCTACAACAAATATATACAACAATAATAGAGCAAAAAATATGGATAAAAAAGAAATAAATAATATTGGGTTACATATATATCTACACAGCAAATGATACTATAAAAGTAGAATGACCCACAACCTAGAAGGGCCTAACAAGTAGAGGGATGCACACAATTCGGTTATTTACGGTTATTGGGAGAACCGGAACCAGAACCAGAACCGTTCCCAACGGTTCTTTAATTTTGAAACCAAAATAAATGAGTTCGGTTCAATTTGGTTATTATAGGAGTTGTATTTAACCCTATAATAGTTATAATAACTTCATTGTTTAAAATTTTTTACATAACAAAATGTTATTATAAATATATAAATATATATTCAACGTTCCTGTTCCGATTCCAAGGATTGAAACCGAAATCATAGTGAACAGTTCCTAAAATTTAGAACCGGAACCGGAATCTTAGTGAACAGTTCGGTTCGGTCTATTTTGTATGGAGTGAGAAGAGGGATTTGGAGGGCATACTCTTTTCTCTTGAACTTCTTACATTACTACTTTCTTTTTCATTTTTTTTATTTATATTTTTCTTTCAACACTAAACATGAATGAATAATATGTATACAAAATACCATTCTTATTTCTTTGACAAGGAGATGGTTGAGACTTTATTTTTTCCTCAAATAAGATTTTTTTTTTTTAGCATGGGTGCCCCTAAGTAACTATTTCTTATTATCAAGTATATTAGTAATTATTCATATTGTACCCAATATTTTTTTCTCAAGACAATTGATACTCTTTAATTCTGTCCACATTTGATAATTCTAATATTGTTATCGTTGTATCAAACAATAGCCTTTTATAATTTTTTTTCTTTTCATTTTCTCACTTTTAGTTTCAATTTTTAATTAAAATAAAATAATCACTATTTTAGATAAAAAAAGAAAAAAAAGTTTTTTTTAATAAACATAAACAATAAACATCATTTTGGTGTTTATGATTTGAAGGCTTACGTACAGTGTTGTTTTAAAAACATTTTGACAATTTATAAACAAAACAAAAATTATCAAACATATTTATCATAAAAATTTGTTTTGATAAACAATAAATACTAAACATAAACGGTTATCAGACGGGCCCTTACTTGTTTAAGTATTCATCTTATGTCAGTAAAATGAAACCTTCAGATTTGTGGTAATAGAATGAGAGCTCAACAAAACTTTATGGACCAAAGTTATTATATACTTTTTACATTATTTTATTTTCATAAGATTTTGTTTAGTTTTAGGCAACAGGGGCTATTGGTGTACTGGTACAACAACATAAAGAATGCCCGAGGACAGTATAAAAATCTGTCTTTTCTTAGTGATGGTCATGGCTTAAAACTTTTTACATCCTTAGGTAGCTTCCATGGTAGATTTCCAAACTACCACTGCATCAGACAAAGACCAAAAGCTGGGGTATATATACATGGCTTGTTACATTTGTAATTGACCTTGTTAGTGTACAATATTCACATTAAACACATGTTTATAAATCTAGACACATACTAGCTAGAACTAGGTTTGTTTCACCTTCCACCTTTCTTGTATAGTTTTACCTTTCACATTCTTTGTATAACTTCAGAGTCTGCCTATATAAAAGCTCTTATGCACTGTTCATATTCATTTAATTTAATGTAGAGTTTTCTCTTATTTCTCTCTCCCACTTTAACATGGTATCATAACCTCAGGCATCAGAAGGTCTTGGGCGAGTTTGAATCTCACCATCACCCTACCTTGATGATGTATTTCATCAGCATACCAAGCACATTGAGATTGACTACCACTTTGTTCGTCATCATCTTTTTCAAAATTCATTACAGTTGCGGTCCATTGCTTCTAAAGATCAGTTAGCCGACATCTTCACCAAATCTCGTTCGCGAGACTGTTTTCGTAATCTTGTATCTAAACTCAGGCTGGTTACATACAACCTTCCTTGAGTTTGAGGGGGCCTGTTAGTGTACAATATTCACATTAAACACATGTTTATAAACCTAGATACACACCTAGGTTTATTTCACTTACTACCTTCCTTGTATAGCCACTTACCACTTTTTTTGTATAGTTTCATAGTCCTCCTATATAAAGGCTCTTATGTACTGTTCATATTCATTCAATTCAATATAGAGTTTTCTCTTATTTCTCTCTTCCACTTTAACGTGGTATCGATCAGAGCCTCAAGTATCAATAGGTCCTGGGTTCGAAACTCGCTGTCACCCTGTTCTGATAATTATCACTTATTGGGCCCACGCAAGTGCTTGACTAAGTCGCACTTGAGAGGGCGTGTTAGAGGTAAATATTCAAGTTACACTCTTCTCTAACAGTTTACAGTTTAAGCTTTCAGAGTAGATGGTGTTTAACCGACCTCAAGCAAAGATGATCCTAGATAGGTGAAGTACTCATGTTACATGGACTCTTTAACGATAGGTGAACTACTCGTATCAAACACACAATACTTGGACATGGGTATGAAATATGTGTTCGACTCTTTTGATCGAACATGCACTTAAAAGGGTTCGACCCTTGTGTTACATGCACTTTTGATCGGACATGTCCAAGTGAGTTCATGCCATATGAACCCATGTCAAATGGGTTCAACCCACTTTGTTAGCGTTCAAACCAAGTGGTTAAAATTGAGAGAATTTCAATTCAATTGTATTTCAAATTCATTTATTTTTTCGATTCAAGCGTCAAGAAAGAGTATTACACGATTGTTGGTTCGCCAATTCAATTAGTTAGTTTGAAGTGTTGTTACTAATTGAAGAAAGATCGTTGTGTCTTCGAAGACAGGTGCCATTGATTCCATACAACACTAGGCGAGGCATATTTATTTTATCTTATTATGCTAAATTATATGTTATTATAACTTGCATGATATTTTGACTATATTTTCACTATGTCTAAATAGTATCATATACACGTATATTTTTCAACAGAAATAAACTAGGAAAAATTAGATTTTGGTGACCAAAATAAAAAAAAATTTGTTTTACACTAATTTAAACTTAATAAAAGATAAATAATGACTAAACTTGAAAAATAATTACCAATGAGTGATCATTTAGCTATAATATTAAAAATACTCTTCCTTTTATCTAGAGATTCTCAATCATTTCTTCATCTTCTCAAACCCAAATCCAAGTATTGGAAGCTTTAAAAGGCATAATATTAATTTACGTTGTTATTATGATATAATTTAGTTAAAATTCAAAAAATTGCTATCTATTTTGTTCATTGCTTAAATCAAACTACAAATAGATTTAACTATTTGAAAATTTTTCTTTAAATTTATTGGGCAATTGTTTTATGCTATGTTGAGTTACGATTATGGCTTTGTTATTGTTATTTTTTTCTATATGAAAATTTTCTTCAAAATTTCAACAGCCAATTGGATTGATTAATGTTTTTAGAAATTTGGCAATCCTTTTTTATTTCGGAAAAATGCTCTGATATTGCATTCCTTTGTTAGAATTCAGTAATTTCATTGAAATTTGCACTTTTAATCTTGAATAAATCTAATGTAGATGTTATAGTTTAGAATTGTGTATTTGATGCATCATGAATCGTAATCCTGAAAATTATTTGGTCAGATGTTATAGTCTTGTGTACGGAGATGAGGGCAGTTATAATGGTGGACTTGTACATAATAGCGAAATGAAAATTGAATTCATTTTCACTAAAAATGAAATCGACGTAATAGCGAAGCGAAATGAAAACCGTAACATTTAATTTCACTAAAAATAAAATCGAATTAAACCATTATAACTAATACAATCAAATTAAATCGAATCGTAAAAAAACCGATTTAATTCTATGATTAGGGTTGAAGATAAACACAAATCAAGCGCAATGAATTTCATAGTTTAAACCATACAGCAAAGGATATCTAGCATCAAACAAAGGCATCAAACAAAGACATGCATATACACACACCTAAAAGATTTCATTTTTTTTTTTTTTTAATTTTGACGACTGAAATCTAATTTTCTCAAGACACTAAACAATAAATAATAATAATAAATCAATAATAAAAAAAAAATCAGGATTTGGACTGATAGAGTCCTATTCGTCTCATCTACGTGCTCTTTACGTGGGCATAGCTGTTCACGAAACGTGGCAATGGCATGGACATCTGTCGAGCAACCAGCCAACACTCCCATCGCTAGTGCTAGCTCCGAAACCTATTCAGCGGTTGATAAAACCAATTCATTCCAAGGTAAACCAAACAACGTTTTGATTAATCAGAGGATCGACAACCTTTCACTCCCTGTTCAAATCTTTCTGGTGATGTTCTCTCTCAAGCTATGCATTTTTATCAGTTGATTTTTTCATATCGTTTAGGAATTCTTATACTCCAGACATTGAATTAATTATTGGCTTGCTTGATTGCTTGTTCTATCAAAACTTCAATTTAGGGTTTCTGGATTGTATGTAAATTATGGATTTTGTAGTTGGTTATTATGAGTAACAACTCGCTGATTATCTGTGCACTAGGTTATATAGTTATGTGTTCTATATATTTTGTAATTTTTTGAAATAATTAAATTTATATTGATAGAGGTAAGTATCGATGTTACCCTGTTTCCATGTACATGAATATGTTATTATCAGAATCCTTTGCCCATGGAATCATATACGAGTAATCAAGTTGATAAAACCATGATCGTGCATGTATAATTGCATATATATATATATATATATATATATAGGTGAGAGTAATCTGTCTAATACGAAATGGGTATGTTTTGGTGTGTATCTATATGAATAAATATACATATATGCCTGGTTGAGATGTTTATTTTAAAGTCTAAATTAACTAGGACTCTAAACATTGAAATTCCATTACAATTGATACACTTTGTATATTGATCCATGGTAAGGTGGTTACTTATTGAGTTTTAGCTCACACCCCTTCTTTCCGTAACCTTTGAGGTAGTTGAGGGCATTGATACAGCTTACCATTGGTTCATAGTGACATTGATCATTTTGTTTATCTTTTTCTAGTTTGAGTGGTCAATTGTATTGAGGTAATTATGTACATTAGTCTTGACATTTAGTTTTAGTTGCTTTGGATGATGTTTAGACCTTATTCATGGATTTATTTGTTTTTCATATTATTGTGGTTAATGATCAATTATTGGTTCATGTTTAGCTTGGTAATCTATTATTACATGTTAAGTATAATCATGAGTAAGTATATCTCATGTACTAAGCTTGAGTGCAAGGCTGGGGTGTGATAATTTGGTGGCTCTGTTTGACAAGAAATAACATCTAATGAAAGAGTAAAAGTAATTGTTAGCAAGGCCTGTGATATATATAGTACATGTTGTTTTACTTTATAATGCTCCGGTTAAGTTAAACTGACTATCGAGGCTAACACTGTTGTTCTTCCTTGATGAAGAAGAAAAATGTCAGGAAGAGGTAAATGTGGTCGCACAGGGACTGAGCCATCTCGGAGATCAGTTCGTAATTCTGGTGCAGCAGAGATGTTGGAGATGGCTAGAGCTTTAAGTGACACTGTGAGGATCTTGGAGCGCACGGTCAAGTATGTGGGAGCCAGGATGGATGCTGCAGCCCACCAGGAGGGATCTAGAGTTGGGGTCCTAACAAAGCAGGAGATGGCTGGAGTTGAGATTCCACAAGCGCCAGAGAGATCCACATTAGAGACCCTAGTACAGCAGGATAAAGTTGGAGTGGAGGCTCCAGGGCAGCAGGTGGTTGCACCTACACAGGGGGATTCAGCTGGTTCCATTTCAGGGCTGATTAAAGAGGCTAAGGAGCTCGGAGCGATACCATTTGGCGGGGTAGTGGACCCATTAGAGGCTGATCGATGGATCCTAGATCTAGAGAAGATATTTGAAGTTATGGGATGCACGGAGGTCCAGAAACAAAGGCTAGCAACATCCTTTCTGTCTGGTGATGCCTACCATTGGTGGAGTTCAATTGCCCATGCCAAGGAGATGGCTGACATGACATGGCTGACATTTAAGGCAATGTTTTATGAGAAATACTTCCCTCTGATATTTAGAATGGAGAAGGCGGACGAATTCATTGCATTGGAGCAAGGATCGATGACCGTAGGTCAGTATGAGGCAAAATTCTCTGAGTTGTCCCGTTTCGCTCTTAACATGATTTCTGACGAGGTGATTATGGTGCGGATGTTTGAGCGGGGGTTGACTCCTCGTGTTCGTAGACTAATTGTGCCACTCTGCCTCAGGACGTACCCATTAGTTGTGGAGCGAGCATTATTGGTGGAGAGTTACTATGATGAGACCTACCGACAACAGAAGGGCAATGGTAGGGTCACTACTCAACAGTTTCAGAAGAAACATAGAGGTCAGTTCCAGCAGGGTGAAAGAAGCCAGCAAGGCCAGAGGGACAATCAGGGTCAGCATTTGCAAAAGAGACAGAGGATCGCATATGTTGACCAGCATACAACGGTTGTGCCTATTGGAGCAACACAGTCATATGGATTGCGCAGCTTTTCTGGACAGTGTTACAACTGTTGCGAGAGAGGACACATATCTAGAAACTGCCCTAAACCCCGTAGATATGGCCAATATGGATGTTAATGACAGCAGCAGCAGGGCACAGTGAGGGTTTTTGTCATAGCTCCACCAAGGACTGAGGACGCGACTCCAGAGCCAGCAGTGCAAGATAATCTTACCATTGGCTCATAGTGACATTGATCACTTCGTTCATCTTTTTCTAGTTTGAGTGGTCAACTGTAGCGAGGTAATTATGTACTAATGTGGGTCTTGACATTTAGTTTTAGTTTTAGTTACTTTGGTGGTGGCTGCCTTTGATGCAAGTTGCTAGGATTTGTTTAGTGTGTGTTTTCGTGGGGCTTTGGATTATGTGGGTGAAGTGCAGGCTTTGGGGTTGGTTGAAGACGATTGTCTATTAAACAAACAGCTTATATGTCTCACATTAGTGCATATAACCTCCTATGGTTTGCATATAGTGCATATAACCCCTAAATGTTCTAAAAAGTCCCTAAAGTTCATTAGTGAAAAGACAAGTGTAACTTTTGTGAAATGGCTAAAATGGGCAAGACAGAACGATGAGAAGACAAGTGTAACTTTTTGTGAAATGGCTAAGATGGGCAAGACAAAACGATTTCATTTAGTCTTGCACTAAACCTTTACACATTAGATTATGCACTCTCTCACTCTGA
Organism: Cornus controversa; assembly: GCA_026545225.1. Lineage (NCBI taxonomy): Eukaryota > Viridiplantae > Streptophyta > Magnoliopsida > Cornales > Cornaceae > Cornus > Cornus controversa. The sequence goes on from CM048853.1 coordinate 34,431,561, forward strand.
CATATCGTTTTCATTTTCAGACAACACTCTCGGTAAGCCTACACTCCCTCAGTCTAGTCCATCGTTTTTCTTCATATTCTTAACCCTCAAGCTGCGTTTTTGTTCGAGTTGTCTCTCTACAAATTACACATTATTCAATCGAATCGAAGTCGCATATCTTTTGGTATCTCATTTTTTTGCTTTTCTAGTTTGCTCCTAAAACTAGGGTTTTGTATTTCTTACTTTTTGTGCTTTTATGGTCCTTTTAGTTTGTTTATTGTTTGACTTATTCACTTTTATAATGTTAAACTCTGCTTTTGCTTTTCTAGGTTGACCTATTTGTTTGTATGTTGTTTGATTTCAACATCGTGGGTCATTTGTGTTTGTTTGTTTGTTTATTGCTTGAAAAGTTGAGATTTATCTGGTGGGTCTTATTTTTCTTAAATTTTAGGGTTTATTTAGTAATGGAGTGGATCAAATGTTTCATAAATTCTCTGTGGGGCCTTAAAAATTAGGGCTTTTGTTTTTATTAACCTTTTTTGGACTCCAATACATTGAAACAAGTATTTAATTGAGTTATTTATTCAATTTAGGGTTTAAAAGTTGTTAATTGAATTTTTAATTTGTTTAAGGTTTATATATTTCACTTTTTTGTTTGTATCTACATTGTGTCATTTTATATGTTATTAATATTGCATACATGTCCGGTAGATGGAGAAGTTGTATACGTTTGAAGTGCATCATTCTGGAAACTTTAACAAGATCCAAGTTTATGCCGGGGAACTGTAAATTGTTTTGATTCAGTTGATCCTGATAAAATGTCTATGTTAGAAATTCAAGACTTATTGGAAAGGATTGGAATTAATTCTAACAGTACAGTGTGTTATATAGAAATCCTATGAGAGGAACTATTACACATTAGAAGGTAATATAGGTGTGCTGGATATGTTTGAATTCTACAAGAAGTTCTCTCTTATTAAACTTTTTGTGCTTACACTGAATGATGGAGTTGAGGTTCGAGATGCTGATATTAACAAAGATGCTAAAGTTGACAGTAATAATGGGGATGATGAAGATGATTGTGACATTGGGGATGATGAAGATGACTGTGTCATTAGAGATGCTGAAGTTGAGAGTGACAATGGAGATTATGAAGTTGACAATGATGATACATTCATTTAATTGAAATGAAAATATTGAAATGAAATAAGAGGGATATATATGGACTTCGATCCTCTCCAAAGGCATCTCTCTTAGGAATTCTTTGGAGCTACATTAAGAGCATCAGGTGTGCAGTGATCTATTTTGACACTCCACTTTTAAATAGTAGTGTCATGTCAACAATTTTTAAAAGTGGAGTGCCATTTTTTTTTTGGGATAGTTACGCACGCTAGTGTGGAGCTAAATCTCTTCTTATCCACTTTATTATTTTATATTTTAATTTATTTTTTTTTAAAAAAAAAAATTTTAAAAAAATAAAAAAAATAATATTTATACAAATATCCATTACATATTAAAAAAATATACATTGCATATCTTCCAACAAATAGAAAAAAATCTTGAAATGATGAAAAACAATAAATTATGTTGCAGCTCAACTTTACTCTTGTTACGACCCTTCTTGGCTGCTTTTCTTCTGAGGGCCGCGAAATATCATGCGAACCTTCATCAAAGGTCGGTAATTTGTCGTTATCAAGGTTTATCGAACTTGGTGTTGATACTCTAGGACTTGACAGATGAGATAAATTGGTTGGGATTGAACTTGGTGTTGATGGAATCATTTCGGAGCAAATCTCCAGGCTCATTCATGTCGAGATCCACAACCCTCTTCTTTGTGTTTGGATTTGCTTTTTTTTTTTTTGTTTAGTTGCGTTGCAAATGTGGAGCCATTTTGGAAAATTTCGAAGAATCCAAAAGTAATCCAACTTAAATTGTTCATTTTCTTGATTTTGATACAATGAGGTTGGTGTTGAGAACTATAAAAAAAAAACAATAATTAAAATTAGACAAATAAGGAACTAAAATAATTTTTTAAAAGAAATTTACAAAGTAATAAACTTACTGCCTTCAACGTTGTAGCCACTAACATAGTGGTTTTGGACTTGATTGTAATATCCACTAAATTTGTTTACTGTTCGCTTAATGTGTGCGAAATGATTCGTCATACCAATTGTGTTTTGGCACTATGTGCCACCTGGTTGGATTAGAAAATTGGTGTGGATTTGTTGCCAAAATATGCTCAATCGTTAATCCGAACTTGTTATTGGATCTTTCCCAACATGAATCCATGCTTTGCATAATGCTTCTTCTTCTTTGATTGACCAATTGAGCTTAGATTTCCTTGAATTAGATCGGGATTGAGAAGGTTGGGATTAAGATGGGTATTGGAGAGGAGGTGGATATTGAAAATTAGGTTGAAATTGGGAATGAGATGAGTATTGGAAAGAAGGTGGGTATTGGAGATGGGATGAATTTTCAGATTGAGATGAATATTCAAAGTGCAAATTGCGGTGGTAATTCGGAGTTATAAAAGTAAGGATTGTAGAATGGAGGTGGATGATCCATGCAGTGTTGAAGGATAAGAATTAAGTGAAATGAGTAATGAGAACTGAGTGTGGTATTTATAGAAGTTATGAAAAAATAAAAAAAATTAGAACTAAGAAGTCCAAAGAGCCGTTATAATATTTATTTAGTATTTTTTTTTTAAAAAAATTGTACTATACATCTGTTTAAGCAAATTAAATACAAAGTATTGAAGTAAAGAGTCCTCGGCTCTTTTGGCGCATGCGCTACTACTAGGGGTGACCACGGATCGGATCAGATCGAATTTTGCATAATCCTAATCCGATCCGCGGATTACGGATTGGAGAAAATCCAATCCGATCCGATCCGTGGCAATCCACCAATCCGATCCGATCCGTGATTGAACGGATCGGATCAGATCGGATTGGCCTAATACTCCTATTTGAATTTTTTTTTCTACTTCAAAATTTTCAAAAAAAAAATTTGATCAACAAACACAACACTTTTTAAATGAACACAATTGTTAAATAAACAAATATAATATATATTAAGTTTTAAAGTTTACCCATGTAAGTATGTAGCATATTATATTATTATACATATAATTACTAATTATATATATAAATATATTGCCACGGATTGCCACGGATCGGATTGCGAATCGGATAGGATTTCTGACCCTCCAATCCGCAATCCGATCCGTGGCTAACGGATTTTAATTTTTTAATCCGCCACCAATCCACTAGCTAACGGATCGGATTGAATTTGTCCGGATTAGATCGGATTCGCGGATTCTCGAATTTTTTGTACACCCCTAACTACTACAAGCGTCGATAGATGAATGATATGATGTGGGTACTACTCTTTTAACCGGCCCATAAGGGTGCAGGGATATAAAAGGTTCTAATATATATATATCTATATATATCAGCATTTCAACATATACGAAGCATAAATCCAATCCTTTGTAATCATCTCTCCACTCTTTAATAGCCAGCCAAGTGATCATAGACCAGAAATGCCCTCTCAGCCAGCTGTACAAACATGGGTGCATTGATAAATAAAATATGTATATAAAACAAATAATCAATTTATTTCAGATATTACTCTCGTTTAATTGATAATCAACTCTATTAAAGTCAATAAGCATATAAAATCAAAATATCAAAACTATCTTCAATGGCAATAATGATGGTGTGACATTGATAAATAAAATATGTATATAAAACATGTTAATCTCAGTCAAAGATTAGAAATTGAGATAATTTTTTTACAAAATTATTGTAAGTTGATGGTACGTTTTAGATGTGATTTTATTTAATGAATCGTTAGTCTGACAAAAAAAGTGTCACAGTAATTTTGCAAAAATTTTAATTTAAGAGTAATTAGTAGATGTTAGACTAATAATTTATCCTTCTTTTATTCCCAGTATATTAGGAACGAGATGGATTGTTCACTAACAGATTCGGATAACCTTTGACAATTGCAAAATAAATAAAGAATTACAGTGTCTATGTATATATATATATATATATATATATATATATATATATATATATATGAGTACCTATATATATTGTATATACTCATATATATATATATACTAGTGTATTACCCGTGCCTACGGCACTATAAAAAAAAATTATTTGACTGAAATAAAAACTGATTTCATACAATCAACGTGTCAATAAACAAATGGTTACAAAATACTATTGACCACGCGTCATTACTTTTTCGTGTCCTTATGTTTCTCCTTCTGACTTATTCAAATATGTAAATAATATATGTAAATGCAATACACCAAATCAAAGACAAAAGAAAATAATGGTGCAACCTAATTGAACTAACGATTAAAATCCAATTGTAGCTTACACCAAATCAAAGACAAAAAAATAATAATGGTGCAACCCAATTGAACTAATGATTAAAATTCAATTGTAGCTTAACGAAATATAACAGAGTGAAAGAGAGAATATTACAGAGAATTTCTCTGCATATATTCACATGTATGTATACATATACTCCGATCCCTAACAATCCCTGTCTACAGTTCGACAAAATCCCTAAAAGCACGACCGACAACATCATTAATGTATTTCGCCATCAGAAAGGGATTATGTGCAACAATCTACAAAATATATCAAACAGTATATTTTATTATTAATATTAAGTAAAAATAATAATTTAGAATAAACACAAAATTAAATTACCTCATTAATTCATGGTAGCCATAAGCCAAACATTGTTCATTTTCCAAAGCCATATCTTTAATATTTTCTTCATCAAGTTGCCAATTAAAATATATACACTCATTCACTAATAGTATTGACATTCAAATTTGGATGGTGTACTCTTGAATGACCGAAAATGAATTTTGGTTCCAAAGCTATATCAATATTATTTTATTTTAACATTATAAAAAGCAAACAAAATTTAGATTAAAATCAAGTTGAATTAAAATTGTTTTGAAATCGTGATTAAAATAGATGAATTACAATTTGGAGATATCAATAATATTTAAAATTATAAAATAATAATAATATTTCACTACTCTAATGATAAAATTATATCAATTAACTATTTAAAATTCACTAATTAAGTAATGAATTTAATCATTTAAAATAATAATATTTACAATATTTCAAATTTTAAACTATTTTTTTATTTATTTCAATTTCAAATCACTCCTCCAAAATCAGAAATCCTATCCAACATTCATGTCATAATTATTCCATGTTTGAAATTTCAGGTCCACTCTTAAGCACAACCATACTTTAATATCCTGATTTTTTCTTAAAGTTAAAATTATAGCCAACTAATTTAAATTGAGAGTCACATTTTTCACACCTTATATATATTCAAAATTCAAAATCAGTAGTGCTTTGGCTGTTAAATTAAATTAAATTGTGCCATTAAAGTTGGTAGTTGGTAATTGTAATATAACACAGTGGTGTAAAGCCTATAGAGAGGTCATAACTTACAATAGTATGTATATGTATAGGTACAGGGAGGCAGTATGCTAGGAACATGGGCTCCTATGTGATAATCTGGCTAATTCTTGAGAGCTTTAGTTTTGAACACATGATTTCTCTCGGAATTCTCACAACCTTTTTTACTTCTATGCCATCACTATATATATATACAAATATAATAGTACTTGTTAGTCAGTTGATAATAATATATTATATATATAAATATAAACATAAATATAAATAATATGCTTGGATGTCCGGTCATGGACCTTTAACTGCAGTGGAGGTGGCACGGCAGTGAAGCTGTGAGTATGGTTCGTCCAGCGGCAATGGTGGTGAAGGCTGGCCGTGGAAGATGGTAGTAGTGGCTGGTCTATGGTACTCGGCTGCGGCTGAAGTGGGTGTGCATGGTAGTGCAATGGAGGTCCATGGTCAAGAGCTTGGCTGGTGGTTGTAGCTTCATGGTGAAGAAGACGCAGATGATGGCTTGGGTGACTGGAAAATGGCAAACCAAGTGATCTGTGGTCTCTGCTTTCACGGTTTAACCCCAAGTTTCAACATTTCCTATTTAGTCGGACAAATTTACAGGAAAAGAAAAATAAAAAAAATCATTGTATTCAAGTCCAAAGCGAATTGAATAAAAAAAATCACTTTTTTGCAAACTTCTTGCATAAAAACATCACTGGTGAGTGGTTTCAAACAAATGGATTCATGTACCCACACTCCCAACAAACACAATCACAAACATCCCACCTCCGATCCTCAGCCGCCTCAACAGCCGACGTGTCCGGATCCGGCGCATCTGACTCCGAGTCCGCCTTCGCCTTCTTCGCCGCCTTCAATGCCGGAGCCGCCTTAAACAGCTCCCTCGGCAACAAAACCTTGTCACCGCCACTGACCTTCATCAATTAGCGTCCGCAGTGCTCCGATTTGGACATGAATGGTGGCCGGAAGCTCGGAGACAATGAATCTTCTCACTGCTTGGTGAGAAAATGAAGAGAGTGATAGGTGGATGGGTATTATATGAGAGGCACGTGTGGCTGACTATAAGTGGGTGATATATATTATTTAAATTTGGAATTAGGTGGGAGATAGTAGAAGAATGTTTAAATTTGAATTTTAGTGGGAGTGAATCATGACCGTTGATTGAAGATAATAAAAGTAATTTTAGGCCGTAGATAGGCATAGATATTTTGAACCGTCAGATGAGTTTTTTAAGTAATTTTGACCGTTAGATGATGAAATATTTTTGGGGGGAAATTCAAAATCAAAGCTCAAATGTTATATAGATATATATATATATATATATATATATATATACACACGCATTGTGGGTTTACATTTTTGGGGTACTTTGAGTTTGATTTTTTTTTCCAGCTGTTTCTCTGTTACAATGTGCTTCCTCTTCACTGTTGGTGCAAGAATTCTTGCTACTTCCATGTGATGAAAGGCACAAATCTCATATCCATTCAAACCCACTTCCTTTGTCCTTTCTTTTTCAATCGCAATCGATACGGCAAAGAACCTATTCACAAAAAACGATTTGGTTATGCAATAAAAAAATCCCATTATGATTCGATCATTTCTGTTTGGGTGTGTTTGAGAGGGACATGGGAATGTATATTCAATATTGGAGACCCATTTGTTTTCTCTGAAAGCCAATTTGTGGGGTTTTGAAGATAACAGAGAGATTGATGGTTATATATATATGTTTGTATGTATATTAGATCAACACCTAAACAAAGTTATTGTCAATTGGCCAATTAAACATAAAAGAGAAGTCCAACACCAAGAAGGTAGTTTTGTCCGAGGGTAGGTGTAATTTGATCACACATAAAGGGTTACAGTCTTTTTCTTTTAGTTGATGGTCATTTTGGTCATTAAACTAAATTTTTGGAGGAAAAATGTCAAAGTTTGGAGGTATTGGAGTATTTGTCACAAATTTTAAAAAAATCCGGAATAACAAAATACACAAATTTAATGTCGTGTATAATTAAAACAAATAAAAAAAAAAATGCAGTGTAATTTACCTTACACTAGGGGTGCAACTTGGGTTGGAAAATCCGAATTCAACCCTAACCCAACCCGATTTTTTATGAGTTTGGGCAACTATTTTTACAATTAGGGTTGAGCTTGGGTTGAAAAACCTCAACCCGAACTTAATTAGGGTTGAGCTAGGGTTGAGGTGTCAACAACCCGAGCCCAACCCGAACCCGAATTGTAATATTATTTTTATACATATTTTTTATTTTAAATATATTATATATAATATTCAAATTATGATAACCTTTTTCTTTTCAACTTCCTTTATTTAAATCTTAATTTATTGTATGTTAACACTTTGGATAATTAATTTCCTAAAAATTTGTTTGTAATTTTTTAGAAATTTACATTAAGTTCTTAATTTTGTGTGTGTTTAGGAGTAATATAATATGAAACTTATTAAAGATCACTTTAAATTTTCAATATGGAGATTGGTGATATAGATAACCCGAATTAACCCGACTTTCTAACCTGAAATCTCAACCCGAGTTGCGAACCCGAGTTTAAAAATTTAAGGATGGGTTGGGTTAGGGTTGAGTAGTTAGGGTTGAAAGAAGGGTTAGGGTTGAGTTAGGGTTGAATATTTTATATGTAGGGTTGAACCCGAGTTATACCTCTAACCCGCCTAATCCGCCCGAGTTGCAGCCCTACCTTACACACATTTTCATGCATATTGCATATTAACTGAGTTTTTTTTTGCCCTTTGGACACAATAATTCTTTTAATTACTGTATTGCATGTTCCACTTTGCTAGTAAGAGGAAAGTTTCAGTCAAGAGCGTCCAACTCTTATTGGCGGGAAGGTTGACAGCACCCAAACAGTCATCGTTTGCATGTCGAAAACGTGTCGCAAAAAATTAAGTGTCTTTGATATTTGAGGCTTTTATTTGGAAATTCATCATAGCTTTCAGGGATTTTCTCGTTGGATCTCGTTTGGAGCACTTGTGAGTCTCGTCCACAGTTCAAACTTTTTTTGAGTACGTAATATCTGATTTTCCTAGTTTTTCTTTATTCTCAATCTCTTTAATTTTATATTCTTCTTGTCCAGTTTTTTTTTTTCCTTCTGAATTTCCCTTATTTTTTAGCATGATATTGAAGATTGGAGGCTGTATAGGGTCTGGAGGTGTTCTGTGTTTGATGGGTTTATGGCAATTCAGGAGGTATTGATCTAATTGTGTGCATTGTGTGTCCTTCAAAGAGGTAAACTCTGTAATCTGATACTTGTATAATTGCATTTCAACAGTATATTGCAATATTATAGGCTATCTGTTTGTTGATTTGCTCATGACACAGTGTGTTCGTTTACACTAACTGTTTTATTGGATTAAAGGCACTTGGGTTAGTTCTATTCAGTTCATACATGTATTGAGTTCAATTGTTTATTGGGGTCATCCTTCAAGGGTACCTTGTGGCCTCATTGCTTTTTCCATAACATTTGATATGGAAAATCAGCATATAGAATGAGAATGTTAAAGAATATGGAAGGTTTTAACTTTTTTTGTTGTATGGGTAACTTTGAAACTGTAGCGGTTTATAGTTGATTTGAGTTGAAAATCTGAGATGGCTTATCAAAGGGCCTCTAGCCCAATAGTATGATCTCTTCTCCAGAAAAGGGGAGGTTGAGAGTTCGATTTCCACTAGTCCATGTTGTGGACAATGGGTGTGTGTGTTTGCAATAACTTCCAATATATATATATATATATATATATAAAAGATGGCTCTTTCTTTCCTAATGACTACATTCCAGATAATGTAATTATAACCAAGAATACTATGTAAAATTACAATAGGTCCATTCAATTTCTTCAGAACATGCAAACTCCCTAACTTTTTAAGGATATTCGAGTTCATAAGATCAATCACCTTGGTTTTCCGAATTTGGGGAAGCACTTCCCTGTTGGGATTTTGGAAGGAGAGATAATTAAGTGGCCAATATGGAAATTTATAGGAAGTGATGATTATGTGAAGATGGGTATGTGCAGTGAGCCACTCAAAGCAAAAATTATTCTTGTGTGATACATTTGCTTGTCCATCAAATTTGTATGAGCTACCATATTTATGATATTATTTATTCAAACTATTTATTTTTATGATACTTGCCTAAAATCAAAGCATATTAGAATATTTAATAAATGATCTAATTTCTATATAATTTTGGCCATTATAGTAATAATCTCATGTTGTAGTGCTAAGTAAACCCAATTGGTTTCAACTTCCTGGAATGTTCAAAAGTTCCTTAATCTAAAATTTTGTGTGTTTTCAATCTTGTTAATGCTATACAGAATGAAATAAAAATAACTTGCAGTTTTCATACCTACTGAGTGAAAAAATGATAATGTATATCATAAATTAAATAATTTATCGTTATTTTAGGATGATCTTGTGTTCAAAATAGTAGGTTGAATTGCATAAATTCTTTAAAAAATAGGAATGTCTCCACCCCTGACAAAAAGTCAATAAAGATATAACCATGGCGTGAATGAGTGCGTAATTCCAGATTAGTTTTCTGAATTGTTGGGATGTGCTGAACAACTGACTAGCAAATAAAGAATAGCCCTTGAAAAAAACTGAATTTGTAATGGAATATTTAGACGTCTCTTGCAAAATTGAATTTAGTTCACTAATGCTTAGTTAGGTTTGGAAATGAATCTTTTTTATTTATTTATTTTTGTTTGTGCAGTGACTTAGTATACATGTTTTTCTTAATGCCTGCTTAAGTAGGGTTATTTTGCAATGTGTTTCTGAATGCTATTTGATATCTCCAGGTTTGATCATTTGTTCAACTGCAGTTATAGCAAGAGCATATACTAACTACTCTTTAAACATATGGAGACTCACGTTACAAACAATCAAGTGCCATACAAAGAGGAGAATAAGAGGAAAGCCATGAAGAAAGCCCTACTCTTGTTGAACTGCACATTGTTAGCCCTAGGCAACTCCGGTGGTCCACTTTTGATGCGGCTTTACTTTTTGAAAGGCGGCAAGAGCATTTGGCTTTCAAGCTGGTTAGAAACTGGCGGATGGCCAATTGTCATACTCCCAATCATAGTTTCATATGTGTACCGTCGAAACAAGGAAAGCCCCGGGACTAAGCTCTTCTCTATTAAACCTGTCCTCTTTCTTGCTTCTGCCATTATCGGCATTCTCACTGGTTTAGATAATTATCTGAATGCCTATGGTGTTTCCCTTCTCCCTCTCTCCACCTCTGCTCTTATATTTGCCACCCAGTTGGCCTTTACTGCTGGATTTGCCTTTCTTCTGGTCAAACAGAAGTTCACTGCTTTTACTGTCAATGCTGTGTTTTTATTGTCTGTTGGAGCTGTTGTGCTAGCATTCCATACTAAAACGGATCGCCCAGCTCACGAATCCAATAAACAGTATTATGTGGGATTCTTTATGACACTTGGATCATCAGCACTATATGGGTTTGTTCTACCACTGGTTGAGTTGACATACATGAAAGCCAAGCAGGTCATTACTTATTCTCTAGTCATGGAGATGCAGATGATTATATCCTTTTTTGCTACTGCTTTCTGCACCATTGGGATGCTTTCGAACCACGACTTCACGGTCTCTTTCTCCCTCTCTTTTTCTATATATATATTTGTGTGTGTGTGGATCTTAACAGTAGAAGAATTGGCATGACTTCTCAGCTCTTTGATTATTATGTGACATTTTTTATTTGATCTTTATTTTTTTTAACTTACTACTGCAGGCAATTGCAGGAGAGGCAAGAGAGTGTGAGTTTGGGCAAACCACATACTATGTGATGCTTGTGGCGACTGCGATATTTTGGCAATTCTTCTTCATGGGTGCAATTGGAGTCATTTTCTGTGCTTCGTCATTGCTCTCTGGTATTATAATTGCTACTCTGCTGCCGGTGACAGAGTCCTTAGCCGTTTTGTTCTACCATGAGAGATTTCAAGTTGAGAAAGGGATCTCTCTCGCTTTGTCTCTCTGGGGTTTTCTCTCCTACTTCTACGGCGAGCTTCAAGAAAGGAAGAGAAAGAAGCAGCAGACAGCAGAACTAGAGTTGCCTCATTAACCATGTCCATGATCACATTACTAAGAAGTATACATCTGCTTTAGGAGGTACTGAAATTTAAATTTCTGGTCTAGTGTCTCTTCTTTGAGTAAGAACAAGCGTGCCCTGTTCGTTTTTATCAGTGGAGGTAGTGTGCGTGTCTGGTTCTACTTATCTGATAAAAAAAATAAAAATAAAAAAGAACTACTAATATTTGGGATTTAATGATATGTTGAATCTATATACCTTATTATCCTTTTACTACTGAATCAGTTGTTCAATAATACCATATTAGATTTTATTCACTAAAAAGCATCAATGCATATAAACCAGGCTAACACGATCTACCAATTATCAATGTGAAACATCACAGGCAAATTCACACACTGAGGATGTCATAGCTATTGTGTTAATACAGTGACACACATTGTTTTGGTTAAGTTCCTTTTTATCATGTGTTGTATGCTTTTCATTTTACACTAGAAGTATGAAAGCAGTAAAAGATTACTTGCATAGTTAGATCCAATTACCATGGTGAAAGATTACTATAATGAGAATGGATTTGTTTGAATATGACCAGTTGATTTCACTTTGTTGGCACTGTTTAATAGAATGAACTGTAAGAGAGACATGGAAGCAGAAACTGCTGTTCACTGTAGTGATTTGAATATATATATATATGGTAAAAATAGTGATTTGAATATGATGAAAGTAACTTGAAGGTGTTTGCTAAAACAATTTTGATATGGCTAACTCTAGATGTTTAGGGCTCGTTTGGGGTTGTCAGCTGCTTATTATAACTATTTCAACGTTTTTGGGAGTTGCCTTGCAGCTCCCATTGTCCAACCACAAGGATTTATCACTAGTGTTGATTAAACAAACAAGGGTAAAGTGCAAAAAAATAAAAAAAAACCTAAACTACAAATTGCTCCTGTGAACTAATGGATTGTTGCAGTTAATGACATACTCATCACAAAAGATAAATTTACCTATTTTTATTAAATGTGTCATTTCTTATTAAATTATTTTTATTATTTTCTCTTATCTAAATTTTAATTATACCATTTACCTTAATTTTATTATAGGTATCAATTTATCATAACAATGAAAGAAAAAAAATACGAAGTTGTAACTACCATCAAATTTAGTCATTTTCTTATATGATTTATTATTAAAACTTTACTATTTATAATAAAACTTATTATACCCAGTTTAAAAAATTTTACCTAAAATTTTCATACAATATATTCACAAAAAATTAAGAAATTACTTAAATATAAAAAAAATACATTCTTTTTCATGCAGTGTATTCATGAAAAATTAAGAAATTGCTTATTATTTTTAAATTTTAAACTTAAGATTTTTATTAAAATAATTAATTTTAAGAATTAGAGGTAAATTTATGCAAATTTGATGGAGAATATGTCATCAAAATGGTCGAATTTTTTTCATAATTTATTTTATATAGTGGGAGGGTTTTATGCACTTTACTCTTATTTTAATAAGAAAAATTGGTTAAATGTAATTCAATAAGAAGTGCATTATGGTTATTTAATAAAAAATAGCTCATTACATAACAGATATGGGGAGCATTTTGTAACAAAATGTGATAGTTTAGGGGGTATTGGAGGTAGTTGCCTCACAAGATTTGTGGATTTTGCATGCATTATTTAGAATGTCGGGTTCACACAATAATCTGAATGTGTTGGATCATTACACGGTATTCAACAGTATCATCAATGGCCAATTGCTTCTGGTAAATTTTGTGGTAAATGAGCATCACTACTCAAATGGGTGTTACATGTTTGATGGTATATATCCTAAGTAAGAAACTTTGATGTAGACCATCTTGCACTCAACTACTGAAAAAGAAAAATTATTTGCAAAAAGACAAGAGGCCTGCAGGAAAGATATGAAACTGAGCCTTTTTTGGGAGAGAGTGGATTTATTCCTCATAATCTAGCCAACGATAGATTTGCGACAAAGATATAAATACGCAATTGAGGAAAGATTTGATAGAACATTTGTGGAACCGCTTCGATGATAAAAACCTATAATTTATGTTATATTTTTATGTTTTAAAGTTTATGTAATAAAAGTTAAATAATACAATGTTTTTCAATTTAAATAATATTTTAATCACTTTTTTTTAGAAAATTTTATATAACAAAATATTATTTTTGAGCTATTATTGGCCAATATAGCTGTTAAGGAATGTTTGGTTGAACCAAACAGTGCCTTAACAGCTATATTGGCAGACCCAAATAACTTTTTAATGAATATATATATATTATTAAAAATTGCTTTAAAGGCCAAAATAGTTGTTGCCATAAACTTTTCATAATTTTTTTAAAAAAAAAAAATCCAAAAAACTGCTTTAAGGCACTGCTAGTCAAACAGGGCCTTAACGCGTGTCCAATTAAAATAAATAAATAAAAATAAAAAAGCATTGTTTTAAATGGAGGAAATTAAAAATATATGTAGGTTGGGCCCACATGCGGGCCCATCCGAGATACCACCTTGAGCCTTTTTGCGAGCCCCAAGTGGGGCCCGCAAGTTCCGCGAGCCCAGAGTGAACCGATGAAACTTATAGTCCATTTGGCAAGAGAGACAAAAAATGAAAGAATTAAAATTAAGAGGGATATAAAAGACATTTTCTTATTGTTTGGTTGGAAATATAGCAAATTGAAACAATAAAAGAAAGAGGGACTAAAAAAAAGGGTAAATTGTGATAATAAAATATTTATATTTTAAAATCTTATACAAACGTAATTATCTTGTATTACAAAATTTGCTTTCTATTTTATATAATGGGATCTTGCATAGCTGGACTTTAGAAAATAACCCATTATAATTTTTCAGTCTAGCATTTAAATTTATGTTCTTTTTTCCTAAATATTTAAATTTCTAATTTTACTAATTTTCATTATATAGAAAAAAGACAATTCTAACATATTATGTTTGTCTCAAATTCTTAATGAGTTAGGTTTTGAGTTGTAACACGTGTCCCACACCATAAAGATGCAGGGGAGATGTGAGCAAGAAGAAGCTATAACTTGAAAGAGTTGAGTGGAAAAGGTGGAGAAAAAAACAGAGAATGAATGAGTGAGGAGAGAAGAGAGTGGGTATAGTATCCGGGTGAGACCAAGCCATATTATATATATATATATATATATATATATATATATGAATGAAACTATATATATCTTGTGTTTGTGAGTACGACTGCTTTATTGTTAACTTTATCTAAGGAAATTTTCACGGTCTCAATTTTGAGAGCTATTACTAGGGTCACCAAGGATGTTTTGTATTGATAATAATAAAAAAAAAAAAAAGAGTTAATTCATTGTTAGTTTGAAGGATAATTGGCCACTTTTCAAAGTCTAATAACATTGAAAGATATAGAAATTAAATTCAATATTAAAAGATAATTAAATTTGAAAGAAATCTAAAAATTTTAAAAGTTTAAAATCGAGTCACTCAACAAAGTCAATTCAGCCTTGAAAAAGCATCTTTCACTGTTTAATTGGTTGAGTTATGCTAAGGTTCCCCTGATAGTCACTTTTGGATAGTTGGATGTGATGAATTTCGTGGTAGATTCTACGTTCTAATCTGTTTGGTTGGGATAGTTATAAGTTGCTTCCCTTCCCATTAAACTTTTGTTTTTTTTTGGCTCGGGGGAAAGAAGAGGAGGAGGTTTTTTCCTTCCCTAGTTTCCTTTCCCTTTCATTTTCTCTCCTTCTTTCCTCAACAATGCTCCATTTTGTGAGAGGAATGAAAAAGATGATGGAAAGGAAAGTGATGTTAGCCTAATAATACTTTTTCACTTTTTAAAGTAGAAGGTTTATGGAGCACGTTATTTGCAATGCAATAAATAAATAAAAATATTAATGTTATTTTACTAATACCAGTATTCCTTATAATATTTTATTTGATTTTAAGACAATGATAATGACGACCACACTTGTATATGTACGAGGGCAAGAACATCTTTTCATTCTTTTTATAAAAAGAAAAAGAATTCTAACAAATACCCATTTTTCTTTCTCTTCTTCTTCTCACTTTTAGTTGAAACAACATGGTGACAGGATCCGAATGAATGCCGCGTCCCTTGTCATATCCTTTTCCCTTCAACTAAACAATGGATTCTCACTTCTCTCTTCCCGCTTTCTTTCCTTCTTCTTCATTTTTCTTTTAATTTAATCTTGACAGAGAACTCTCAAAATGCTTTTGAAAACACTAGACACTCCACTTTTTATTTTGAAAGGACAGGATAAAACACTAGGTCACTTGCCTTTGTGGTCTTTCATTCCCTTCCTCAACTCCAATCTAATGTAGTATTAAAGAAGGATAACATTTCCCTCATTAAAGGTGGTGTAAAAATGAGGATGAAAGGGAAAGAAAGAAATGGAGTTTGCCAAAACCTCACAGTGTAAAGGAAAATGATAAAAGAGAGAAGATTGAGAGTTCAAGTCTCCATGTCAGAAGAAGAATTAGGCCAAAAATTAGGATACATTTTGAAAAAATAAGACTTCCATCGAAGAGAAGCAACTCCAAACGCAGCATACAACTCTCCGTTGTACTGCGCTCTCCAAGTGTGCTTGTTCCCCCTTCTTCCTTACCATGGCAAGTCTTTGTGGAATAATTCCGATGAGAAGAAAAAAGAATGCGTTAAGAGACCCTCCTAGCCAACCCTAAACACTCTAATTTCCTTTTTCAAACATGCTCCCATTTTGAGTGAAGAAATAGATAAATATACACATCTCATTGCACTAATCGGGAGCATTCGTAGTGACTGAGGGGGTTGAAGACCAAAAAGTGAATTATTTATACCAAGCATTCTTCTTACGACTAGATCCAATCTCCATGTCCCTGTGGAAAAGAAAAGAATTCCACGCTCTTCAGAATGCTGGTTTTAAGAATGAGTGATTGCCCTTCTTCGACCCTTACTGTCCAACCTGAGAGCGGACAGCTAATGCGTTCCATTGATTGAACAGGGTTCTATGGTCAGTTTGTGACCCCTGGATGCCGAAGGCATCCTTAAGGTGATCTCGTAGTTCCTACAGAGTAGAGATGATGGGTCAGTCCATGGATTTTCCTTCTTTTTGCCGCATTTCACCCAAAGGGTTGAAGGGAGATAGTGCATCAAACTGTTCATAAGGGCCAACTTGATCCTCTTCCTAGGGATATCTGACATTAACTTGGAACCACGTGCATCTAAAGCACCTTTTACTAAGATTAATGTAGTTGTATGTAAACCTAAAGCAATAGCATGATGAACCAAAAAGTCTTCAGGACCTATTGTTAAGAATAGTGAATTACTATTCTCATTAACAACATTTAACTAATCGGGCAACCATATGCTTCGACCCGCATTGAATGCTAGGCTACTTGTTGAAGATAAAAGGACATCGATCCCATATGAAGTTTTACCATGAGCAGATTGTATCATTGAGTAAATATAGGTTTGATCAAGATTTGTTTCTTCAAAGTACCAAAGACAAGCATGACATCATTATGATGTAAATGTTATTTATACTTTATTGTCAAGAATTGATGTTAATGTCAACTCACATTCAAAGCTAACTGTATTTATAACAAAGTAAAGTGCATTTTTTTATCTCCTTTATTTTTTTTTAGGTAAAAATGTAAAAAAAAGTTCCTGAACTCTATGTGCAAAAATACCTTCTAAACTATTTTTTTGAGAAAATCACTCCCTCATTTTACAAAAGTGTGCAACTTATCCCCTAACAAAATTATAATGACATATATACCTTTTACTATGACCATTGTGTTCTTCTCTCTATAAATATAATATTTTTTAAAAATTCAAAAAATAAAAAAATAGTTAGATAAAATTTCCAAATAATAAGTTTAGAAACATAAAAAAATAAAAGGCTAATAGAACTTTATTTAAGATTTTTTAAAAATAAAAATATAACTTACATGTATACTCTTTTCTCTACTAGTATAGTTAACAGTGTTTTCTAAATAAAAATTTTAAAAATAAAAAAAGAATTTGATAAAATTATCATTGAAAATATTTTTTTTCTTTGATTTGCTGACTAAACTAGGAAGTATTACTGTAATAATAAAAAATAATTAGAAATATAAAAAAGTAAATGACCAATAGAATTTTATTTTAGAATTTTATCAAACTATTTTTAAATTTTTTATTTAAAAAACACTATACTAATAGAAAAAAGGTCATACTTGGTGTACAAAACTTCTTCTTGAGCGGGGTTTGAGAGAGGTGGTTGTTAACAAACCCCATTTTTGGAGAAGCTGCTCCCAAATCTTGAACTCGTGACACATCACTTTGGACGAGGGTACTTTTATTTAAAAAAAAAACTTAAATGATGCTCTATTAGTCTTTTATTTTTATTTTTATGTTTTTAAACTTATTATTTGCAAATTTACTCTAATTACTTTTTTTTTTGAATTTTTTTTAAACACAATATTTATAGAGAGAAATGCACAATGATCATAGTAAAAAATATATATGTAATTATAATTTTGCTCGTGGTCAAGTTGTCTACTTCTGTAAGATGAAGAACTCATTTACTCCAAAAAAATAATAATTTAGGAGGTGTGTTTGTACATTCAAATGGTATTTTGTACTTTTTGTCTTTTTTGTCTTTTTTTTTTACAATTGAGCCCTATTTTGCCCATTTCATGAGCATTGTAATTGTTTTCTTTTCTTTTAGTTTTTGAACTTTTTCAAACACTAAATATTTACATACTTTCTCTTACGTTTCTTTCCTAATTATTGAAAGTTGAAAGTTAAAACATGATTCAACACATCTTTTAACTATAATATTTTTAAATTGTTTGAGAATTAAAAATTTAAAAATTGTACAAAAATCTATTTGACTGAGAGTTTCTAAAATTTATTTTCAAAAATTTAATTAAAAATAATAATTTTTTATAGTGTCTTTTTATAATTCTTTAAAAATAATTTTTTATTTTCTTTATTTTTGAAAACTATTTTTTAGAAAACTCACACTCACAGTCACACTTCAGATTTTTTTTATTTTAGTTTTCATACCACAAAGCAACGAAATCAGGTCTAAACGAACAGAGCTACAATGGCCGCTCGCTCCTTCTTCCTCACTCTCACTCGGTATGCTCATCAAACTCTCTCTCTCTCTCTCTCTCTCTCTCTCTATGTATATATATATGTTCTCTCTCTCTATTTCATAACAAACTCAATTAGGTCTCTTTCTTTCTATAAAACCCAGAAATCGCAGAAGCCAAAGGACTCCCTTGAGATCTCTCTCGTCGTCGATCGCTTCAAGAACCGAACTTGTCGAAGAAGAGTGTCGGAATTCACCGGAGGAAGAAGAAAATGATGGTGGTGAAAAGGATGATCTGAAGAGCAGAATTTTCAGGCTTCGACTTCCCAAGCGTAGCGCAACAAATGTCCTTCAAAAATGGGTCTCCGAAAGCCACCCAATTGCCATCTCCGACCTCCGACACATCTCCAAACAACTCCGAAAGTCTCAGCGCTACAAGCACGCCCTCGAGGTCTCATCTCTCGCTCTCTCTCTCTCTCTCATATATATATATATATATATATATATCATGTGCTGTTTGATTGCCGAGAAAATGAAGGAAAATTTATATTTTCTTTTTGGCCCTCCAAATGAAAGAAAGACTGGGTTGCGTTATAAACTTGAACTTATGTTATATGCTGTTTTGGAACCTGGGTTTTATTTGATTTGATTTTTATCTCTTTCTAGCTCTATCAGTTTTTGTCTGCCGTTTGGCTGCCAAGAAAATGAAGGGGGGTTTATATTTCTTTTGGTGCTCCAAATGAAAGAATACGGGGTTTGCATTTTGGGAACTTGGATTTGATTTGAGAATGGATTTTAAATTCACTGTTTTCAAAAATCTCTTGTTTGGGTGGTGATAATTGGCGGAAAAGGCTCAAATCCATTATTTGGGTGAAGTATGTATGATGGATTTGAAACCCAAATACTAACTTTTAGAGGAAGCCTTGAAAGGGTAAGAAAATGAAACAAGCAAATATAACATACACCAGACAATGGCAGATTCATCTAACTAAATTCAGTGCTAAACTGTATTTATGTTCGCAATATTATTGTTGTTAACTAGTGAACATGAATGATATGTATACATACACATGAATGATCATTTACATGTTGAACTTGTTAGGTGATAAAATTATGTACAATATAGACCAAGTTAATCTGTTACATCATAGAAGGGACACATTTACAAATTCAGGCCTAAATTGTCTCTGCATCATAGAAGGGAACACGGCACTCAAATTGGAAAGGGTAAGCTATTTGTCTTTTTTTTTCTTGGATAAGTTAAGCTATTTGTACTGTCAGGGCGGGGGTGGAGGGGGATGATGTTTGGTGCTAGAAGGGACTAGTCATGGGATTTTCGAGGTGCGTTCTTTCTACAGGTGCATGATGGAGGCTCGAGGTCTTCCTTCCCTTGGAAGGCAGTGTGGCGCACCAAGGCTCCTCTCAAGGTCACTTTTTTTGGTTGGATGATGGTTCTAGGGAGAATTTTGACAGTTGACAATCTCAGAAGGAGGGGTTATATTATATTCAATTGGTGTTGTATGTGTAAGGAATATATAGAATCAGTCGGTCACCTTCTTACGGTGGGGTTTGTGGTGAGAGAGGAATAGGCGGTCCTTTGATGATGTTGAGGTTTCAGCCTAGGTGCATAAGTTTTTTGATCTTTATACTTTATTTTTTTGGGTTCAGTATTGGAATTGTAATTCAGTGGGGGAATATAGTGTCCTTTGTGGATTCTTTGCTTGTATAGTAGACCTCCTTGGTCTTTCTTTGTTCTTGGGCTGTGCTGCTCCCTTTTTGAGCGCTCTTCAATGAATTTTACTTATCAAAAAATGCATTGTCGTGAATTTTAGAGTAATGGAAAAGGGAACTGTAGAAATAATTTATTATGCAAAAAATTGTTTTATTTGTGTTGCTCATGAAAACAATCTCTTAAGTTATCTTCAAAACTTGATGGAAAAAGAAAATTTAGAAATGATGTTATGAATACAATATATTGAACTTAATAAATTAATAATTTTAATTAATTTAAGGACATGGTGTTTGGAATGAAAAATAGATTACTGAATTTTGCTAAGGTGATGAATTGCAAGCACTTGCATGCAAAACTAGTTTAATTTATGCTCTTCATGCTATTTTTTTTTTAGGTTTAGTGAAGAAATGGTAGGAGTGGCAATACTTGACATCACACACTAACATGACTCGAACATGACACAAGATAAGTGAATTTTGGGTTTGGCTTAATTGTGTTCTATCATAATCTTATTGACCTGAATTGACATGCTAATTAAACATGTCGTATTCGTGTGACAATCTAACCAATTTATAACTTGATCAAACCTATCTAACTAGACGGGTTGTCTTCGTGTTCGAATTGACTTGTTTAATTAAACATGTCACATTCGTATTAAAAATGAGCTTAATAATATGATATTTTAATTAAACGTGTCTTGACGTGTTTTGTTAGATCTTTGACCTATTTATTAAACATGTTACGTGAGTCGTGTCGGTTACTTGTTTAATATTCGTATCAAGGTTTCTTCACCAGAATAAAAATTGTGTCATGTTGACAAGAATAATAATCGTGTTGTGTTCGTGTGAACCCATATATAATAGGATACCCATGTCATGACACGACACGAATAAGACACAGAAACACAAATTGCCATCACTAGGAAATGGTAACGAAAAGTTAAAGAAATAGGAAAACGATTTTATTATATTTTCTCTATTGCTTAATAAAACTGAAAATTAATGATTTCTCAATTGAAATCAGGAAAAGAAAAGGAAAATTAAATGTAAAAAGTCTTTACACAATGTTGTTAATCAAGGGTGTTGGAAGGGCGGATTGTGCATAGACTTTTGGCATGATTTGGACAAAGTTCATGCTTGAACCTACATTCTTACATTTGGCAGTTCAATTTTTTGCCACTACACCAAGCGAAGACCCAAATCATCATCATTATCTTCATCATCCTTGCCTTAATCCCATACGAATGGGGTCGGCCACATGAATTCTCTCTCTCCAATATTTTCTATTACATGTTATTTCACCTACTATATTTAACTTTTTAAAGTCATTTTTCAAAAGTTATATTAAAAGAAATCTCCGCTTTCCTTTTGTCACATTTCTTTTTTTTTTCTTTCTATTTTCCGTGGGTAGAATATGGAAAATTGACTTTCCTTGTATGGTTTTTCCTATTATTCACTAAATTAGAGAACCAAACTTTGCCTCAAGTCCCATTCAGTGGATAATGGATATATGTTGTGGACCAGTTTGAGCTTTCTTTTCTCCCAGCAAGGTTCTTCCCAGAATCGACTTCAAGGGAATGCCAAAACATAAATTTGGCTATTTTGAGAAAAAGAATAGAAAATTGGGGATCATTCCTTCCACCCAATTTGCTAGATGGGTATAGTTTGTTTTAAAGATTCTTTGCTGTGGAGAGGTTTTTCTTTCTCTCCCTGAACACTTCATTCCAACTCATGCACTTGCATAAAGAGAGTGATCTTACCTGTTATCCCGGAACATTTCACCCTCTTGTTTCCGCTCTCAAAATCAGAGGAATCATCGAAGTTGTACAGGCCTGTTCCCTCATTCGTTCTTTCTCTTCTCCATAATGCTTTTGCTTAAATTAAATAGAGTTGAATCCTTTGGTGCCAAATGCATCAAAAATCAGAACCGTTTATTGCTTATCCAAAGTATTAATTTAAGGAAGTCAAATAAGCATGTTGCAAGTCAAGACATAGACATCAAGAAAGACTGACCATTTAATTGTTATTGATGTTTGAGGTCATGTTCAAAATCTCTTTTTGGGGGGTCATGTATGATTTTTTGTTGTACATATTGATCAGAACAGTGACACTGTTATTTATCTGGTATGAGCTTTCAGATATCAGAGTGGATGGTTGCTCATGGAGAGTCTGAGATATCAGACTCTGACTATGCAGTCCGGATCGATTTGATGACAAAAGTTTTTGGTATTGATGCTGCTGAACGTTACTTTGAAGGTCTACCTCCCAGTGCAAAAACTAGTGAAACGTACACTGCTCTCATTCACTCTTATGCTGGAGCAAAACTAGTTGAAAAGGCAGAGGTTCTCTATGAGAGAGCAAAGGGATCAAACCTGCCTTTGAGTGCCCTTACCTACAATGAAATAATGACCTTGTACATGTCAGTTGGGCAGGTGGAGAAGGTTTCTTTTGTTGTTGAAGAGCTGAAACACCACAAAGTTGCACCAGATTTATTTACTTACAATCTATGGATAAGTTCATGTGCTGCAACTCTGGACATTGATGGAGTTAGAAGGATTCTTGATGAGATGAGTTGCGACTCCAGTTCTAATGAAGGTTGGATAAGATACATGAACCTTGCAAACGTATATCTTACTTCTGGTCATCTTGTAAATTCAGAATCCAACTCTCTAGTTGAAAGTGAAAAGGGTATTACACAGCGAGAATGGATAACTTATGACTTCCTAATTATTCTGTATGCGGGTTTGGGAAACAAAGATAAACTTGATCAAATTTGGAAATCATTGAGAATGACCAAACAGAAAATGACAAGTAGAAATTATATATGTATCCTTTCTTCATATCTGATGCTTGGGCATATAAAAGAGGTAGGAGAAGTTATTGACCAGTGGAAACAATCCACCACCACAGATTTTGATCTCTCCATTTGCAATAGGCTTTTAAAAGCATTTGCAGATACTGGGTTGACGGAAAGAGCCGAAACTTTTCATATGCTTCTAACTGAGAAGGGCTATGATATCATTGACTAGTCAGATCATGCTTGAGCTTCAGGTGGTCTGAGAACAATGCAGGTGAGAGCAATTTTGTGGTGTTTGGAAAATAGGGAGAGAGAATAAGGGTGCTTGTAATATTGGCAATAAATCTCAAAACTTGATTCCAGTTTCCAAACAGTTTCAGGTCAGTCTTGCTGCTCTTTGCGTTTTGTCTCCATGTCCTTGGAATGTGGAATTCATGACCAAAAATTTTGATTGATGTCTTCGTTGTTGCCTTCCCTGTTCAGTCTATTGCTCTGCTTATTTTTGTAGCTGATGAACTGTTACTTTAGTGTGAAAAATGATGTAACTTTTCTCATTGGCGTTTCAAAATTTGTGGAATTATATAATACCTAAAAGACAGGAACAAGGTCTGTTTGTAATGTTAATCTTTATAAAGGATGTAAATCCGTACCTTTCAAAAATTATTGTATCTATTTCTATATTTCCATATGAATTTGACTTCCCATGTCTCCCTTTTGAAATCACTCTGAAATTGTTGACGTTGCTTGAGAAATTACTTGTCTCCTTCGCTTTCTTGTAATATGTTTTTGCAGGTGGATGTGTCTATTCGGAAGGTGCATACTGTGATTCTGCGGATCAGATGAAATTTGTGGAAATGATGAGTGACAATGCAGTTGGTTATGTTGTAATTTGTTAATGTACATATTATTTCTTGTACTGCATTTTTATGATTGGTGA
Source organism: Cornus controversa (assembly GCA_026545225.1). Lineage (NCBI taxonomy): Eukaryota > Viridiplantae > Streptophyta > Magnoliopsida > Cornales > Cornaceae > Cornus > Cornus controversa. Next base: position 34,455,642 of record CM048853.1, read on the forward strand.
TCAAGTTTTGACATGTCCAACAGTTGCTATAGACACCATCTAAACACCACTAAGCTTGGTAGGGCTACTGCTAGTGAGAAATTGGGAGATATTAGGGTTTATTTAAAACGGTTTTTTGTTCTAACAAAATTATAGCAATTTTTTTTTAAAATCATTTGGTTGACAAATATATGAAAACAAAGTTGAAAGAATTTCTCGATTTAAAGAACAATTTATATATATATATATATATATATATTTCATTTAGTTCACTTGAAAACTGTCTTTTGTCCTAGGAATTTTTGAACTAGATCAAACATACACCAATGGTTTTGAAAGTATGACCCAACATCTTTTAAAGTGGCTGGCTTTGCTTGAATGATCAAAAACCTACTCAAGTCTTGAACAACTTTGAATTTTGATACACTTGAGCTGATTCCATTCCTTTGAACCTTTTGAATGCAGTAACTTAGGAAGAAGATGAAAGAGTTATTTGAACAATTGTTTTGTATTAATGAATTAAAGACGAAGTTTTGATCTTGAAATGACAAGCTCAAACAGGACAAATTTGAATAAACAGAGTTCTTGTTTGGAATGATGCAATAGTCATGCACTTTGCTTTACTCCATAGGGCCTTCTCTAATGTGGAAAACCCATCCATTTCCATCAAATGATCTGTCCTAGACCTTTGCCACTAGCACTTTCTCTAACCATGCAATGTTGTCATTCATGTATGCATATTTGGATTATAAACATTAGCCTAATCAAAATGGCATTCATTCATGCATGCATATTTGGATTATAAACATTAGCCTAATCAAAATTATAAATCTTTATAATTTTTATGAGAAATGCAGGTCACATGACCTCACAAACCACTGCTATTGACCTTGTCATCTTGTCCTTTTTATCATAAATTTTGAATTACTGAAGTAATACTTGTACAAATCCACAGATGGGTGGATATAATCTTGGGGAGTAACATATGGTGGCCCTTCACCATATATGTCCCCAAAGATGGCAAGTTAGGAATCATGGACAAGAACATGGACACGGGGTATAAGACGACAAATTCTAAAAGAAAAATAGAACACTGACACAATGGAGATACGACTATAAAATAATAATATAATATATTAATATAGATTTAACAAGTTAACCAATATCCATAATACCATAAATCTAACAATAAATAAAAGACTAAATTACACGAATACTTCATTTCATTGTCATGCAATTAATGTATTTTCAAAAATGGGTATTGTCATTGGGTTCAAACCCACTACTTGAACCTTGCACGTTACTCATTTTCATAATAACAAACATATAAATTTAAATACAAAATACTACACAAAATAACATGGCTTTATGTTAAGTAAAGTTCTATTGACCTTTTATTTTTGTTTCTAAACTTATTATTTAAAAAATTTATCTACCTATTTTTTTTCTAAATATTTATCTAGAAAACACTATATTTATAGAGAAATTTGCATAATGGTCATACTAGAGGGTATATATATGTCATACTTGTACAAATCCACAGATGGGTGGATATAATCTTGGGGACTAACATATGGTGGTCCTTCACCATATATGTCCCCCAAAGACGGCAAGTTAGGAATCACGGACATGAACATGGGATACGGGTCTAATAAGACAAATTCTAAAAGAAAAATAGAATACTGACACAACGGAGATACGACTATAAAATAATAATATAATATATTAATATAGATTTAACAAGTTAACCAATATCCATAATACCATAAATCTAACAATAAATAAAAGACTAAATTACACAAATACTTCATTTCATTGTCATGCAATTAATGTATTTTAAAAATGGGTATTGTCATTGGGTTCAAATCCACTACTTGAACCTTGCACATTACTCATTTTCATAATAACAAACATATAAATTTAAATACAAAATACCACACAAAATAACATGGCTTTATGTTAAGTAAATTTCTATTGACCTTTTATTTTTATTTTTGTTTCTAAACTTATTATTTAAAAAATTTATCTACCTATTTTTTTCCTAAATATTTATCTAGAAAACACTATATTTATAGAGAAATTTGCATAATGGTCATACTAGAGGGTATAAATATGTCATTATAGTTCTTCTAGGGGTCAAGTTGTCAACTGTTAAAAGATGAAGGAATGAAATGCTCAAAAAAATAGTTCAAGGGGTCTTTTTGCAACTTTGAAAAAGTTTAGGGGGTCTTTTTGCAACTTTGGAAAAGTTAAGAGGTTTTTTTGCACTTTCAAAAATTACAAAATATACCCTGCCATGTCTTCCGCGTGTCTTATTTGTGTCCTTGCCGTGTTCTTCGCGTGTCAAAAAAATAAATTTTAGGACACTTTTAAGGAGTGTTCGACACCGCCACGACACTCCTAGATGAAGTGTCTATGCTTCCTAAACGACAAATACACCCACTATATTTTGTCCCTATTGGGGCTTGGGCTTGAACACTCGATCTTTCTTTTGGGTAGAGGAGCTTGTACCTTCAATAGGTTAGCGCAAGCTTTTTGTTGCACAGCAGTTTTGCCATAGGTCATACTATGTAGTGTAACTACAGTCTCTATAATTACCTAAAAAATATATTTACGTGCAAACACCCACAACACACTCACATATAGTCCATAATTCTGAAATGAAAAATGATAGAAGTGTCAGTTTTTAAAATCGACTTAGGTGTCAAACATTAATTGAAAACTATAAGAGGAGAGAGTCTATCTTATTCGGGGCAGAGCCAGAAATTTGATTCAGAGGATACATAGTAGACATGATGAAAAAAAAAAAATCAGTGGAGCAAGCTAATAGGCCAAAACCTAAAAGTGTAATAATGGCTGGTGTAGCAATCAAAATTCATATAGTATGTAATAATTCGTAAAAAAAAAAAAAGACATTAAAGGTATTTTTGACAACAATTTCTATTTTGCATTTTTGATTTCATATGAAGCAGAAATAATATTTTTTTTTTGTGGTGTGATTTATTCCAAAAGAAAAACATGTTTGATAACTAATTTGTTGCACAATATTTCATAAGAAAATATTTGAATTGTTTTTAAAAAATGGTATTTACATTATATTTGTTTTTTTTTAATCTCATTAAAGTTGTCTAGTTACAATAGCAAAAAAAAGTGAAAATGTCTATTTTATTTTTCTTTTTTTCTTTCAGATTTTGGTCATTTTTTTTAAAACATATGCACTATTGTACAAAATGTAACAAATGTTACCAAATGTGTTTTTGTGGCTTGTTTATTTTTTTCACCAATTTGCCAACAAGCCCAAGTGTATGAAATTCCAGTAATAAATATAAAGAATAAGATAATAAAAAAAGAATAAGAAGAGAGAAAATAAAGTTATTGCACATACATCATACATGAGTGCAATAAGAAGAAATTTTTTAAAAAGAGAATAAAGTATATATATGTGTGTGTGTGTGTGTGAGAGAGAGAGAGAGAGAGAGAGAGAGAGAACATTGAAGATGAAAAAAAGGAAATGTGGGTTTTATTTTTTTTGGTTTTGTTTTTTAAGAGAAAAAAAAAATTGAAGAAGAAGAGTAAGAAGAAAAAGAAAGAAAGAATTAGAGAGATTTTTAGAAAATAATAATTTAAAGGAGAACATTTGTAAAATTTTATAAGTTATATACAAGTATGTAAACAAATTTAATAGGGCAACATGGGTCTAGGGAAAAAAATGATAATTTTAGGGGGGGCATAAGTAAAATTGTACAAGTTAACTACAACTATGTAAAAGAAAAGTTTGGCTAGCGGGCTTGAGGGGCACATGCCCCCCCTCCCCAGACATATACCGGCTCCCCACTGAATCTTATTGAAATACTATCTTTTTTTTTTTTTTATCAAGACATGTGACCTAATGGTATCTCTTTTCCTCTCAAAGCAAAAGGTATCGGTTCAAGTATTCCGGAAAAGAAAAAAAAAAAAAAAAACCATGCCATTTTTCTTGTTTCCTACTAAAACATAATTCATGCTTTACTATTTCTCTTATCATTACATTAATCCACATTAATTTTGTTCAATCTCTTTTATTTACACTTATCTCAATGTGGAATATAACATAGGGTGTTATATTAGACATGGCTCATGTAAGGAGGGCCTAGTGTTACTTAAAATGGGGAAATATTAAACCTTGGGATCTGAGTGATGTTTTTAAGAGAGGATAGCTTTTCCTGGAATTGAAGAAATGTTAGATGAGATCCCAAATTAATAGTACAATTGAAATCTGTACAAGTCATGCACATAAGTAAATGACAGTTTGGCCGAGTGGTCTAAGGCGCCAGATTTAGGCTCTGGTCCGAAAGGGCGTGGGTTCAAATCCCACAGCTGTCATTTTCTATATTGTCTATTTTTTAATTGTTTAAACTTTCAAAAAAATAAAGAAAGATAAAAATGTATGAGTCGCTTAAGCTAGATATCTGATCCTCCAGATTTAATAGTCCTAATTGCCCATAACATTGTTCTAACAATTTTTTTTCACCTCAACTTGAGTCATAAAGTATGGCCTTTAACCTTGATCATGCCCTCAGTAATTTGTAATTTATTCAAAAGCTTAGTTAGAGTAAAATCGAGCTTATTTATGTATGTTGTAGTTCAATCGAAAATAATTGAATGAGCTAGGCAGTGAGGCAATGACCATATTAATCTGTGACTCACCATCTAATTCAGCTCCAAGCTAGGACTTCCAATTCATTCAAGAAGCCGATCATTTTAAAGACATGATCTTGAACTAGAATTCCTTCAGTCATTTTGGCAGTCATCAGATTGTACGTAGCTTGATACCAAGCAAGTCTTACTAATTTTTTCAAACATCTCCCTGAAACTGACCATGATATCCCTAGCAGAAGTACTGTACTCAGGTGTCGGTAAGTTTTTCACAAATGCTAACTATTTTTGTATAGGAGATATATATATATATATATATAGACACACACACACAAAATAGTGTTCAACTACGCCTTAGTGAGAAGGAGTAGTTTACTCACTATTAATTATAGTCTTAGAATGTAATCTTAAGACTACAATTAAATATGACTTATTTTTTCTATTTTAGGAAATTTGGTGATTCTTTCAATAACTATTAAATACTATTGATTTGAATTGACAAACTTGCCTCCTTTTCTCTTTCTCTATCCTTTATTCTTTCTCTTGTGCCATCACTCTCACCACCACAATCGTCTCTCTCCATGATACACAGACAAAGAAAACTGCATGAGGTATTTAAAATTGGAAGATAAACAATGATGCGAAGTGATTTTGCTAGAATATTATACAATTATTATTTTAGGATTACACGCAACTCCAAGTTGTGCCAATTCTATATTGAAGAGAAAATATCAAAAGTAAGCTCATGCACATTTCTAATGGACAAACAATGCCAAAACACTAAAGGGGGTACATAAAGATTTTTCTGTCAACATTCTTCTTATCAAGTTTTTTCACGTCTTTCTTGGTGACTACAAACTGAGAGTTGTATCAATGCATCTTTAATGTTTGCAATGCATCTTTAATGTTTGCAGAAGATGATTGTCATGCCTTAAAACCTTAGCCACGTTCTTCCACAAGTTAGATGCTTTCCACTTGGGTTCAAAGCCCTAGCACAAGTAAATCATATTATTCATTTTCATGTCACATTCTTAATTCTTGCATCGTGCATCGACATGAGACAAAAAAAAAAGTAATTTTATCTTAATTGATAATAAAGGTAAAATACTTCCATGTGTGTTTTTGTGTGTGGCGCAAAAGATGGAGAGGATAGAGAAAGAGAAAAGAAGGGCAATTTTGTCAATTCAAATTAATAGTATTTAATACTTATTACAAAAATCACTAAGTTTCTTAAAATAAGAAAAATAAATTATATTTAATTGTAACCCTAATATTACATCCTAAGGCTATAATTAATAGTAGGGCTGCAACTCGGGCTAGTTAGAGGTACAAATCGGGCTCAACCCTACATATGAAATGTTCAACCCTAACCTAGCCATAATCCTACTTCCAACCCTAACTACTCAACCCTAGCCCAGCCCTAATCCTACTTCTAACCCTAACTACTCAACCCTAGCCCAACCCATCCTTAAATTTTTAAACTTGGGTTTGCAACTCAGGTTGAAATTTTGGGTTAGAAAGTCGGGTTAATTCGAGTTATCTCTATATCACTAATCTCCATGTTGAAAATTAAAAGTGATCTTTAATAAATTCCACATTAGATTACTCCTAAACACACAAAAAATTAAGAACTTAATGAAAACTTCTAAAAATTTACAAACAAATTTTTAGGAAATTAATTATTCAAAGTGTTAACATATAATAAATTAAGATTTAAATAAAGGAAGTTGAAAAGAAAAATGTTATCATAATTTGAATATTATATATAATATATTTAAAATAAAAAATATGCATAAAAATAATATTACAATTCAAATTCTGGTTGAGCTCGGGTTGTTAGCACCTCAACCCAAGCTCAACCTTAATTAAGTTCGGGTTGAGGTTTTTCAACCCAAACTCAACCCTAATTGTAAAAATAGTTTTCCAAGCCTGTAAAAAATTGGTTTGGGCTCGGGTTGGATTCAGGTTGCCCAACCCAAGTTGCACCCCTAATTAATAGTGAGTAAATTGTTCTTTGCTCATCGGGAGTAGTTGAACACCACACCACTGTGTGTGTATATATAATAATAATAATAATAATAATAATAATAATAATAATTCAATCCAAGGAATATTAATGGTTACCCTATCCTTATACAATATATGGTCCCATACATATCTTTGTGATCCAGCGAGGCCTAACCCACTAAGTTTATGCTGTTGCCCCAGAATTCCCACTAAGCTTGGCTTTGGCCTTTCTTGTGTTTTTTTTTTTGACCTTTTGATGGGTACATAGCTTTGACCATAAAACTTATGGAAGATGTAAAATATATATTTTTTGTTTTTAAAAATAATTTTTTGTTGGGTCATGAGATATTTTTTGTTAGTCGGTAAAGTTCCAGACACTTTGGTTATCGAAAAAAACGTAAATAAGATTTTTTCTCCGTTCTTATAAAATAAGAAATGATATTCACACTCCAAACAAGAGTCTCGTGTACTGAATTTGTCCTTTTATAATAGAAAGCGGTATTCACACTCCAAATATGTAAAAAAAAAATGTTTGATTCACCTCTTCATTTACTTGATTCACCTATTTTGCAAGTAATTAACTCATGAAATTGCATGCATAATTGCATAGTAATGTGTGTGTGTTGGTGTAGAATAAAAGGAATGCTTACCCTAAGAAATAGAACTGTTAATTAATATTATCTTTAAGTTTTCCTTTTTCATTTATTTTTTGGGTGCCGTTTCAAGTGTATGCGAGGAGCAAGCAGTTTTCACAAGCTCCACACACCTGAAGATGCATATATAGGATTCAAAGATTTGTCCAGTGAAGTGAAGCCACATTTTTAATCAATTGATTAATTCCACCATAGAATTTTAGAGCATGAAATTAAGGAGCCTTTTTCACTCCTTCACTCCATATTTTCTCAGCTTAATATATATATATATATATGAAACCAAATGATGATAGACATGTACGTGTATGTATGATATACTCCAATGGCATGGTTTTTATTCGAACTCGGATTCTCTCTTGTGTCATAGAATGTCGTGTTATTATGATTTTATCATGTCTTTGTTATTATGTAGAAAGTCAATTTTACCATAACTCCCGTTCCTCAGTAGCTTAGTGGTAGAGTGGTTGGCTGTTACGTGACTCATCGTAGGTTCGAAAACCTACTTGGAGAGAGATAGATTTGAATCGGACATTTAATTGTTTCGATTTTAATTCAACGCAACAATTTTACATTCCTTATGCAACAGCTATTTTAAATCACTTATAAAATAATTTTATATCAGTAATTCGTATAAGAATATTTTGTATTGCATAAACAATATATTGTGTTGCGCAAGCATTGCATAATTTATACAATTCTTTTATACTTGTCCAAATCATATTCTTGTTAAATAAATGTTTGGAGTCTGACCTAACTCATGTTCATGTCATGGACCATTTGCCTTTTTGGATGCTTTTTATTGTTCATTTGTTGTCTTTCTAAACCTCTCTCATCTCAATTTTCCTTTTTGATTTCAGAAGTTTTGTTGAACTAGAATCTCTTAGGAGAAACTCAAATCCCCACTTCATTCAAACTCCTCTCAAAATAAATCTCTCTCTCTCTCTCTCTCTCTCTCTCTCTATTACACACACAACCACCAACTCTATGCCCACCAACAAAGCCCACCATTCCAACCACCACCACCACCACCGTACTACAATGTCCTTCTCTCTCTACTCCCCAAAACTCTCTCTCTACCTCCTATCCACCTGTGCCACCCTCTTCATCCTCTTCCAAATCCAATCCCTCCAAACCCCACCACCTTCTTCTTCATGGACTTTGATGCACCAATTCCAAAGGGTCATCCTCAACAACAACATTAGTTGCACCCATGACCTCAAATCCATGGCCTCCAAACTCCGCCGCGCCGTCACATTCCTCCCCCTAAAAGACCTAAGATATGCCCACACAGCCCAACAAGGGCACACATGGTTCATGAGCTCCATGTATGACACACATGATCAAGAAGGTGAGGTCCAATACCAAAAGTTCCCATCAGAGTCCTCAAATGGTAGGTTACTTTGCATCAATGGGAGTGACACACATGATGGTGCATGGAACTCCTATGCACTTGCATGGCCTGAAACACTGCCTCACAATGCCACCCTCATGAAGGGTCTCACTTTTGTGTCATATAATCACTATAACTATGATAATATATGGCATGGTTTGTCAGCTATGGTACCTTTTGTGAGTTGGCATGTGAGGCATGGGTGCGCAGTGCCCACCCGGTGGATTTTATACCACTGGGGTGAGTTGAGGACTAAGATGGGCCCTTGGTTGAGGTCCTTGATGGAGGCCACTTTTGGTGGGCCCCTCTACATTGAAGGGTTTGATCATGATCATGATCATGATGGTGCTAGTGGTGGACCAGTTTGTTTCGAGGAGGCAGTGGTGATGAGGCACAATGAAGGAGGGATGTCTAGAGAGAGAAGGATGGAGGTGTATGATGTGATGAGGTGTAGGGCGAGGGTGTATTGTAACGTGACCCTGGAGGATAGGGGTGCGGAGGTTAATCACCGGGGTTTGCCGGTGATTGGGATGACTATGTTCATGAGGACTGGGGCTAGGTCATTCAAGAATGAGTCGGCTGTGGTTGGGATCTTTGACAGGGAGTGTGGCAAGGTAGACGGTTGCCGGTTAATGGTTGCTTACTCCAATAATCTCACCTTCTGTGAACAGGTTAGTATGTAAATTATATATATATATATATATATATATATATATATATATATATATATATGGGTTAAATTCATAAAACTCCCCTCTACTATAAAAAAAATTCTTATAAAATTTTCTGAATTTTCAAAAACCTTCATCTACTATCAATTTCTCTAGGACAAAATTAAACGACTCCGTCAATTTGATAACAAAATTACCAAAATATCCTTCCTTTATTTAATAAAATAAATTCAAAAAAAAAAATTATTTGTAAATGACAGATGTACCTTTTACAAGGGTGAAAGGGCAATTTGAGAAAATTAGAAAGTAGAGGGGAGTTTCTTGACTTTTGTCCAAAATGGGTCCGTCTTCTCCTTCAACTCACGTCATGCTATTGTAAAGTTCAAATTCCACCATTTTATATTTTTGAAGCTTTCTCTCTCCGAATTGAACCTATATAAAACCACAAAACTCAAATTAAATTTAGGGTTATTATTAATCTACAAATTCCGAATCCTAATATTAAGTATTTGCTTAACTATTCACAGTTTAAGAAAAAAAAAATTCATTATTAGTTAGGGTTCTTGTATATATATATATATATACACACCCCTCATACAAATATTACATGTTTTGAACATTATCAATTTATATAGTCATCCGATCACACCCATATATATATATATATATAATTTGTGACCTACATATATACATTTCAACCTTGTATATTGGGTTAAAATCATAAAACCCCTTTCTACTATAAAAAATTCTCGTAAAACCCCCTCTACTATAAAAAATTCTCATAAAACACCCCTTACTAAGGGTATTTAGTCCTTTTAATTTCAACAGATGCATCAAGGGTAATTTAGTCATTTACAGACTACTTAACAGCTCACGTGAGATGCACATACGGCTTCACCGTTAATTTCAACGAAAAACTAACGGGAGGGGGTAAATTGATTATTTTTAGTATAGGAGAGTTTTATGAAAATTTTTAATAGTAGAAAAGGGTTTTATGAATTTAATTAACCCTATATATATCACCTACAATATTGTTCTTAGAAGGGTTCAAACTTTTAACTTCCTTTTTGTGGTGAAAAGATTATAACATTAGGCTAATGAATAAATAATTTAATTTTTTATAAGTGCATGTATAAATATGTAGGTTTATATATATATATATATATATATATATATATATGAAAAGTAGGTGTGAAGGAGATAGTTTTGTGGAAGGTTGTGGCGGTGCCACTATCTCTTGCTTCGTGATTTTTTATCCTGAATTTGGAAGGAGCTTGATCTGGACGTTGATTTGTCAAGCACTAACATATTAGATTCCAATAATATACATGTATATATGATAAGTGACTCGATAATGAATATATACATTATGTGTGATCATGATATGATCACATTAGATATACTCAGATTGTCTACTATGAGAATGTTGCATCCTCATAGTAGCTTTTTCTAAACATAAACTAACATTGGTGCAAACTAATGGTGGTGACCAATTTATTATTTGATCTCAGGTGAAGCTGATGAGTTTAACAGACATTTTGGTATCACCACATGGGGCTCAATTGACCAACATGTTCCTCATGGATAGAAACAGCAGTGTCATGGAGTTCTTCCCCAAAGGCTGGTTGAAACTCGCCGGTGTGGGTCAGTTTGTCTACCACTGGATGGCTAGCTGGTCCGGGATGACACACCAGGGCGCATGGCGTGACCCTAACGGCGACCACTGCCCCTACCCGGTAGATGATCGGCGCTGCATGTCCATTTACAAAAGTGGTAAAATTGGATACAATGAGACATTTTTCGGAGAGTGGGCAAGAAATGTGCTCAATGAGATGAAGATGAGAAAAATGGAAGAAGCCTCAAGGAAGAGAACTAGTATTGGCTGTGCTTGTAGTTAAGCTTCTTTATTTAATTTTTTTTTTCTTTGCCTAAATTTGTAATTTTTTTTCTATGTAATAAAAACATTCTCGCTAGATGTTGCACTTCAAAACAATCCCTTTCCCGTACAAATTTTTATAGGAAATGGAATAACAGTTCAAAATAACACACACTAATTTTTTTTTTTTTTTTTGGAAGGCAAAGCAAATTTAAATATATAATAAATGAACGTTACAGAGAAATAATTGGGTTTAAGAGAGTTAATCCCAAACATGTGATAACAGCCCAAGTTAACCAGAAAAAATAAAATTAACAACTAAAAGCCCAAACCCAGAATATATATAGCCAAACTCAACTTGAACAACTAATTTCCAATTTCGAGTCTAGAGAACTGTTGCTCTGGAGTGCCATCAACCTCTAGAGGAGATTGAAGAATTAGAGCATCGATCATCTAGATTGATGAAGAGATGGTACCAGGGTAGCTTTGAATGAACAATGAAGGGAGATTTCAGCCACGCATAATGTGGATGGTGGAGCCTAAATTCCTCTATTTTGTACTTAGAAGTTTGCATCGAATTGTATCAACAACCAAATTCAATACCTGGTTCGCCGTTGAGGACGTTTCTCCATTTAGCCTTGCATTGCAATCTTTCCATGACATATGAAATAAACACTTGCTGCGAGACTCAACTTGCGCAGCCAATCTTCACAGTTCTTGTGGTCATCTTTCCAATGATACAAAGACCATGTGATGAGATCATTCCAGCTGGAGGGAAGAATATGGAAGCCACACTTGTGCTGAATAAATTGCCAAATGATAGCTGAAAATTCACACCAAAAAAATAAGTGTGAGTGAGATTCTGCAGCAGAGAGACAAAGAGAGCAGAAGTTTGGGTATCTCAAGAAGAAAGAACTCTTTCTGTCAAGAGTTTGGCCGGAAACGGTTTTGAATAGCCAACCACAAAATAAAGTTATGACCAGGGATGCAAGGATGAAACTATGTGATATGGGACCAAAAAGCAGGAATAGGTGGCAACGAAATAGCATTAATTCAGAGTATGTGAAAGGGAGAAAGATCCATTGGGTGAAGGAATTCAACTAACATGGTCATCACAATTAATAGAGATTGAAGGGAGGGATTGGATATCATTCAATTTAGGAATCAATCTAACTAGAGCATTGGGTAAGGACTAATTTCCTTCATTCATGAAGGCACTCACATTGGCAAACTCAATTACTGTGAATGGAAAGAGGATTCACTCTCCTTTATACAAATGTTTATCCAATTGTCAAACCAAAACATCGTGTGGTTCGCAAATGGGGCATTTTCCTCCAAGTCCACAGCCTTATTCCATAGACCAATGTTAGGAATGCTCAATCCTCCATCCTCTTTAGACATACACACTTGAGAACAACTGATCTTAGCTTTGTAGGGCTGCAACTCGGATGGGTTCAACCATAATGCCAATGCATTCTTTATGTTAATATTATCCCAATGATTATATTTAATGGATTTCTTTAAAAAAGCTAAGCACTTTAACCAAATTACAAAAATGCTAGTATAATGCTATAAGGTTTTTAGTTTTACTTATAATACTTTAGCATTAATATTTATTAATTTATTTTAAAGTGTAAAAAATATAAAGCTTAATATTGTAAATTTGTTTTAAAATGTTAAAAACATGTAAACATATATGAGAAGAGTTTTTCTACCACTTTTTCACACTACTTGTTTTGATGTGTATTATATATAAATTTTTTATCTTCTAATATATTATATATAATATAAATTTTTATTTATTTTATTCTTAAATTTATTAGTATTCATTGATTTAGTAAAAAAAATAACTACTCATTTTTTTAATAAAGACAATGACATGCAATTTATAAATCAATCATTACTTATGCTAAATGGTCTCCAATAATAAATTTCACTAAATTAATTAAAATTCACTAAAAACTTATGTCTATCAAATTCATGTGATAATCAATTATGTTATGTTACACTAATGTGGGCTTGATTATGTTATACTTGACCATGACCTTGCTTGCATGTGATTGGTGAGCCAATTATATATTATATATTCTTCTATTTTATCACAATTTGATTAATTAGTCAACTGTCTAAAAAATCAATTAGATTAATTGATGAGTTTAAATCATTTAATCTAAACATCTAGTTTTATAATATTGAGTTGTTATATAGTGTCCCGAGATATATAGTATAACAAATAACTTTTATAAGTAATATAAGTTAGACTATTTTCTTCTATTTTGTCAAAATTTGATTAATTAGTCAAGTGTTTAAAAAATCAATTAGAATAATTGATGATTTTAAACCATTTAATATGAACATCTAGTTTTATGAAATTAAGTTGTTATTTAGTGTCCCGAGATATATAATATAACATATAATAATTATAAGTAATATAAATTAAACCATTTTCTTTTATGAAATTAAGTTTTTATTTAGTTTTTATCATACTAAATAAAAGCTGTTATATACACTCTTTTATATTGTATAAATGTTTGTTTACAAAGAGCAATAATGTATGAGATTAATCAATAATAAATCAATTTTAAGACAAGATAAAGTTGAATTAAAGATTAATATTATACTTACAATTCAAATCATTAGTACAACCAAGATTTACACTAGCTTGCATGATTTATACATCAATTAATAGAAATCCCCAATTGAAATGTAAATAATCTACATAACATACTTATACACATTTTATTCCTAGCTTTACAATACATACGTATATCTATCTCACAAATCCGGAAGATAATAACTAAATGGAACTGACTGATGATCACCTTAAAAGTGCAGATCTCGTTTTCGACAATCCGACCAACTTTCTAACTTTTTAAGATTTTTTTCTTCTTTCTGTCAATATATATATATATATATATATATATATTGTATCTCCCTTCTAATGTCCTCTTTCTATTTCTTATTCACTCTATGTGAATACACAACATCCAATTGCCATTGGGATTGGAGCTGACTTATATATATATATATATATATATATATATATATATATATATATATATATATTGTATCTCCCTTCTAATGTCCTCTTTCTATTTCTTATTCACTCTATGTGAATACACAACATCCAATTGCCATTGGGATTGGAGCTGACTTTGCCCATAAAAGTAATAAGTAATAACTTATGGTTCAACAGTTACAGTATCCCAAGGTATATAGTATATTATTCTAATTAGTTAGTTATATGTCTAAAAACTCAATTAATTAATTGATGGGTTTAAACTATTTAATCTGAATATTTAATTTTATGAAATTAATTTTTTCTTTAGTGTCCTGAGATATATAGTATATCATATTAGTTAAAGTAATATAAGTTATACCACTTCTTTATTTTTTGTCAATAATACTTCAACATTAATATATATTAGAATGTTAATATTGTAATAATGTCGAGAGATATTAATGAGGATCTAAAAAATATGTTAATTCAATGAGATATATACTTAATGTTTGTTCTCGATGCTCTATTATTTGATTGAAATTATTGTTTTTACTTGATTTTAAGATAGTGAAAATGGTGTCGTTGATTTAGTTAATAATATAATTTATAACGTTTATTTGTTATATTTAAAGAGAAAAAATATTATTTTAATTTAATTAATGTTTTAAACTTATTTTAATAAATGGTTCAAACTTTTAGTTTTATATATTAAATATTATTGTTGCATCTTATACAATCAAATGACAGTGATGGAAAGATGGCTGGAGTGTATAGGGATGAGGTTCCATTCTTTATGCCTCCGTCTCGCATCTTCAAGATCGCCTTCTCATGATCTCTTAGAAACTCGTTTCTGAGCTCGGCTATGGGCATGGACAAACGATTCTGACCCATCTTTTGATCTTAAGAGTCTTAAGCGTAGTTGGCAACCCCATCTCTAGAGCTGACTCAAGGCAATGCAGCCCGATTTCAACCCGAGATTTTGCAACCAACCCGAGGTTCTGAAAATTAAAAACGGGTTGAGCCCAGGTTTACATAGTCAGGTTCGGACTGGGCTAGGGTTGACATATTTATATTTAGGATTGAACGCGAATACAAACGCCAACAAAACTCTCGTTCTCTTGTCTGATTTTTGTGACTTTTATTTTTTCCATATTTGTCTTATAAACAAAATTAAAATTTAACAGGTAGCACTCACACTCTTACCGTTAGAGACACTCTCACACTAACGTGTACTTTCTACATCAAGTGAGACTCTCACCTATTTATAAGCATCCACTTCTTTAGAATACATGATTGACTCTCTAAAATTCTCCACCAAAATATCCTCTAATATTCTAGACTACTCCACACTTCTTCTTTACAACTCTTCTATGCAAACCAACTCTCAAACATGCCATGCAGTGTGTCGTGTCGCAGCCTTCCCTTAAGACACATCATCTACTGGATTTGATACTAATCGTATTAAACTTTAAAACATTGTAATTAGCTCAACACAAGTCCAGTTTAGAGACTCTAGACCCAAAATGGAAACCCAAGATTGAAAAAGAATTACGTTGTGGAATTGGACCGAGTTCAAGACTGGACCCGTTGGAGGACTTTTAAACTAGTGCCTCGAGGCCCAGTTTCTGGCCTATTACCACTGTATATAAGCTGATTACATATAGCCTATATATATATATTAGGAATATAGGATTTTTATCCATTTTGAAGTGGGTGAGCCTAGTCTACTTCATCAAATGGATAAAAATAACTCGAATTTGAAATATGTCAAAATGATAATTTATTATTATTAAACTAATCATTACCCATTGATATATATAAAGAAAAACACTATTATTTTTATATTTTTTCTGATTGCAACCAAAAACCCTTCCACTCAATGTAATTGTAGAGAGCAGAAAAGTAGTCAATCCAAACATAACTTGAGACCAGCCTAATTGGTTACGGATTTGGAAAATCATTTTTTATAATTAGGGTTGAGGTTGAGTTGAAAATTTTTAATCTGAACTTAATTATAATTGGACTTGCGTTAAAGTGTTAGTAACCCAAGTCCAACTCGAACTGGAATTAGGGTTGAGGTTGAGTTGAAAATTTTCAATCCGAACTTAATTATGATTAGACTTGCGTTGGGGTGTTAGTAACCCGAGTCCAACCTAAACTGGAATTATAATATTATTTTTATACATATTTTTTTATTTTAAATATATTATATATAATATTTAAATTATGATCACTTTTTTCTTTCTAACTTCTTTGTTTAAATCTTAATTTATTGTATGTTAACACTCTATAGAATTAATATTTTAAGAATTTGTTCCTAATGTTTATAGAAATTTGTATTAAGTTTTTAAAATCTTTTATGCTCAAGAGAATCTGAGTTTAAATATACAAGAATGAGTTAAACTCATATTAAGTAAATAGGGTTGAAGGTTAGGTTAAGATTGAATTAGAGTTGAATTAAGTAGTTAGGATTGATGGTTATATTAAAATTAAATTAGAATTAAATATTTTGGCTTGAGTTGTAATTCGAAACCATTCAATCCCTCAGAGTTCCAGTCCCAGCTAAAAGTAACCCATATATAGAATGTTATATATGTATATATTAGAATTATGTATACATATAGCCATTTGACACAAAACCGAGTGGCTTATAGTAAATTTGGTGCATTAGTGTGGGACCCATGTGGGTCCCTCACTAATACATCTATTGGCTTGTAAAACATTCGGTTTGCTATTTCAGCTGATATATTGTTATGTTCACGTGAGTCCCTCGTTAATACATCTATTGGCCTTCAAATCAAATCATTTGATTTGCCATTTCAGTAGAGTTTTTTGGTCCCAAATAGCATGAATGCATGGTTCATATATTATATGTATATCTTAATAATATAATATTATATCTAATTTTTTTGTGAATTATTGGGGTGGAAAGGGCCAAGTCACTTCACAGCCTCACGTTATGGCTTGAAAGCAAAGTCATGTCAGCTGAATCCCCAACAGCAAATGGGGACATGCACGTGAGGGAAGGTCAAAAGGAAACGTGGCGTCAGTCCCCACCACTCTCTTCAAAACTACTTTCCTTTCCAAACATACAAATCATATTAATTACCACTCTCTTCAAAACCACTTTCTTCCAAACATCCAAATCATATTAATTAAAATCATAAATTACTCTCACCTTCTATTAAATTTATCTTAATTACTTTTTAATTAAACTAGTTTCTAATTAAACTAGTAAGAGAAAATTTAGTTAATCTTATATGAAGTTTGATTAACTTTACTCTAACCGAATAGGTTTCTCTCGTCGGATGACGATTAGTCAAGTTTAATGCTCCATTTGGTTGGAATGATAGAAAAATGAATAGAATGGTGAGGAGAAGGGATGAATGAAACATCTCTAGGAGAAGAATTTGTATTCTCTACTTTTTGTTTGGTTGGATAGAAGGAATAGTAAAAAAGATTGATGGAGTGACAACTTTTTTTTATTTTGTTGGAAGGAAGGAAATAAGAGTTTTTATATACTTTTACCAATGAGTCATCCCTCCTTGCTTCCTCCCTATCTTCCATTCCTTCCAACCAAACATAAAAAAATCACATCCATCATTTCTCTTTTTCATTCCTCCAACCAAATGTAGCATAAAATTAAGAGAAATGCTAAACGTCACAATTTTATTTCACGAATTTTAACTCGAATTTATGTGGCAGGTGATAATACCATAGAGACTTCGTGTATGAGGGGAATCCCACCAATAATAACTTACCATTTAATTTTATCTCCTAAAATAATGGACTATATTACCTGCCACATAGATTCGAGTTAAAATTTGTGATATTTATTCGAGACGTGTAGCATTGCTCTAAAATTAATTTAAGAAGTAAATTAAAATACCAAAAATATCCTTTGTGATGCAAAATGATAAAATTAACCTTAAATAATCATTTGAAGTAACCACTTAAACCATGATATTTTGAACAAAAATAGTAAAATACTCTTTCCCTTTTTATCACTTTGATTACACATAAATAATAATTAATATTTATAATTTTTAATGCTAAATAAATTAATTTTATAAAATAAATTCTAATATATTAAAACATTAATTTGAAATTAAACATACATACCGTTTAAAAAATAATTATATATATATATATATATACACGAATTATTAATATATTAGTATATAATTAAAAATTAATCACAAATTTTATATAAATATCACACATTTATAACTAATTATATATTTTTATATACATATTACATATATAAACATATATATAGATTACACTTCCCTTCACCGCCACCTTTCTCTGCACCTCCCTCACCCGATCAAAATTGCATTTCAGGTGAAGACCATTTATAAGCCTCACTTATATGAATGGGATTCGAGTCTCTTCTAATAAACCTTATTTATATAAAGACTCTTTAATGATTTACAAAGCGTGAGTACTTGTAAAATTTTTAAATAGGAGCCACTATTTGCAGCTCAACCAAAAATGATATAAATGTCGATACATAAGCTTGTAGAATAAAGCACCAGTTCCACAAGCTTATGTATCTATTTTCAATTTTTCGCAAGTACACAAGTCAAAGACACGTTATAAATGAAATTTCAATATATATATATATACACACACACACACACACACACACACGAAAAATGATATAAATGTCGATTAAATTTTGTACCAACTAATATGATAGTTACAAAGTTAAAGATGAGAGAGAGTTCCCTTATCTTTTACTGACAAAGTCTTTGTTGAACTATATTCATTGGAATCGCAACAAAAATCAATTAGTTTTTGTACAATTGAGTCTCTCTCTCTCTCTCTCTCTCTCTCTCTCTATATATATATATATATATATATCTTCACAAGAAACTCACGTTCACATGCTTTTATAGGACTTGAATCCACATTTTTATTTTAAAAAATAAAAGTACTATTGAACTACAACTCCCTGTAATTGAAAGTGTAATATTGATATACATATATTTACATATAAAGTAATGCTATTAAGACAACATTTTTATTGCAAGAGCCGTGAACTCTTCATATTTAACTATATAATTAAAAGACTTATTAAATGATTCATTTGACTTTTGTAGGTGTAACCACGCGTTGACCACATGGACCCATTTACAAAATGCCATGTGGAAAAAAATCCATGTCATTCATAAGTAGGTCAAAATAGCTTTAATCAAGAAAAGTCTGGATACGTTCAAAACAAACTTGCAAGACTTTTAGAAAATGCTACAAATAACTCTCAAGTCTAAAAACAATAAGTCAAACTCATATCAAACCTCGAGCAACACTTAATATGATTCTCGAGTCTAAAACAAAACTCTGAGAAAAACTCAAGTCAAAATCAAACCTCGAGCGACACTCAATATGACCCTCAAGTCTAAACAAAAC
Organism: Cornus controversa; assembly: GCA_026545225.1. Classification (NCBI taxonomy): domain Eukaryota; kingdom Viridiplantae; phylum Streptophyta; class Magnoliopsida; order Cornales; family Cornaceae; genus Cornus; species Cornus controversa. The sequence continues at coordinate 34,475,266 of CM048853.1, forward strand.
CTTGAGTCAAATTCAAGTCAATTTAAAACTTGAACGTTACTCAAAGTGACCCTCAAGTCTAACAAAATCCTAAGTCAAACTCAGGTTAACTTAAAACCTCGAGAGGCACTCAAAGAGTCTAACAAAAATCCCTGATTCAAACTCAGGTCAACTTAAAACCTCAAGAGGCACTCAAAGTGACCCTCAAGTCTAACAAAAATCCTAAGTCAAACTTAGGTTAACTCAACCTTTAGCGACACCCCGAGTGACCCTTAAATTAAGTTATGTCTAACTCAAACCTCGAGTAGTACTACGAGTGAGCCTCGAGTCGAACAAAAACCCTGAGTCAATCTTAGGTCAATCCAACGTTGAGTGACACTTTGAGTGACCCTTAAGCTAAACTTGGTTCAACTTAAACCTCGAGTGAGCCTTGAGTCAAACAAAGACCCTGAGTCAAACTCAAGTTGACCCAAACCTCGAACGAGACTCCAAGTAACCCTTGAATCTAACAAAAGCCCTGAGCCAAACTCAGCTTGTCTCAAATCTTGAGCATCGCACATAATACCCATTGAAGAGTATTGTTTGAACTTACAAATCTCAAATCTAAAGTATCATAAACCTTAAAAACATTATACTGAAATGAAATATGTACCAGTCCTTTAAACATCATTACAAAACTAACTTGGGACACTCAGAATGATTTTGGAATAGTGAATGAGAAGATATAACAAACCTCAAATTATGGGCCCAACCAAGGAAATAGTTAAACATGTGCCACGATAGAAACCCTTAGCATCACATTTAATGTTACAACTGGATCATTAATGCTCAACTATCATCACTGCCTGAAATTAAGCCCAAGATTAACCATTTAATGCTCTGTTGTCACTGTAAAGTGTAACAAGCAAAGGAATTTGACCTTTTAGGTGGTCTTAGTACTATTAACTTGATTATGACCTATAGAGCTAGGTACTGAGTAATATCTAGTCAAACTTTGAACCCTTGTGTGTTATTCAATGAGCTAAACACTATAAATACAAGAGGTAGTTGAGCATTGAATGTCAGAACTCAAGTAATTGAGAATCACAACAATCTGAGCCCATTTATTCATGGTCATTGGCACGAAAAACATTTCTACCTTCATCATAATTCCTTTGGTGGGTCTGCTATCCTTGTAGAGTGTAAGGAATTTGACCCTTTATGTGGTATTAGTACCATTAGCTTGATTATGACCTATCGAGCTAGGTACCGGCTAATATCTAGTCAACGTTTGAACCCTTGTGTATTACCCAATGAGCTAAGCACTATAAATACAAGTGGTAGTTGAGCATTGAAGGCGAGAACCCAAGTAATTGAGAATCACAACGATCTTAGCCCATTTGTTCACGGTCATTTGCACAAAAAATTCCTACCTTCATCGTAATTCTTTTGGTGGGTCTACTTCTTCTCCTCCATACCAGATAACTCTCTGGATCCCTCAACTTTCCACATATCTAAAAAAATAATTTCAATTCTGTAGTTAAATACAGAGAATTCATGACTATTATTATGTGAGAACTCTCTTGATAGCATATATATATATATTCCTTCTAGTGTGGTAAAATAAATTACCTTTCTAAGTTGGAGGTGACATGATTTTTGTCATTTGATGCAATTTGTACATCCAAGGTCTGGCCATGTGAGCAACAGTGTAGGACTCGTTTTACTAAATAACTTTCCAACTTCAAGTCAATAATGGAGCGGTTAGATATGGCCTTTTTCCTGTTGAAGCCTCTCCACGTAACACATGACATGAGTGAACATAACACATGGATATGATTAATATTACAATCATACCTCCATGGCCATACTCCATATTTCTGGTTTAATTTTCTTCTCTCTACTCTCTCTCTCTCTCTCTCTCTCTACACACATATATAATAGGTATACTATTAAAAAATATAAATAACAAAGTTACATTCTCGAACAACTTAAATTTTAGACTAAATGTTGATATAAGCAATTTTATGTTTGGTTTTCTATTGGACACAAACGAGGTACACTAAATGATAATTGTGTATATTACTTTTGACACTTCTCTTTTGAGAACCCAGTAGTACTCAACATAGAGATTGAAGTTGTTGATTTTGCAATGCTTTTTGCAGTGTGCAATAGTAACATATCAGCCCATAAATTTAAAATTTAAAAGAAGCATTACTTTTTCAAGCTAGAAAGAAACTACTAAAAATGAAGTTACAATCCAACAAGAATGATGATGAGTTTCTCAATAAAACAGGTAGTGAGTAATCAAATCAAGCATCAAAAAAATCAAAATAGTGGACAGATATTAACAGCTTTTAGAAAAGTGCAAATGCTTATTAATACAAACAGTACATGACATGTTTGGTGGAGATGGCTAATCAATTTCTGACACAAATGCAAGAAACACCATTGCATATCATGGTCATAAAGCCCAAATAATGGAGGCCTACTAATAATGCCACATTCACTGGTTTCATTCTTTAAATACAAAGAGTTCATAAAACTATGGGACCCATATTACCAAACTTTTTCAATATTATATGGCATGTCCAGCGTACCATTCTTAATCTTTATATATATATATATATATATATATATACATACACACACACTGGTATATGATGTGCGTTTGACACTGTCAAACACTCGCAATCGTGACCGCTATATGAAATAATTTTAGACCGTAAAGAACAAAAGATATTTTGGACCACAAAATTGACTTTTTAACCACTTTTGACCGTTAAATTGCCCCTTTTATCCTTATTGTACCAAACTTCTATATTATATAGATATATATAACTATTGGTAATAAGTTCTAATTTGGTGCATATGTCACAAATTTTCACTGCAAGAAAATTGGGAAGCAAAAGAAGAAAAAGTTGTTAGAAAATCATAAAGTGCAACAATTTCAAAAACGAAAACTCTTTTACCATGGAGCCCTTAATTCAAAACTCTCGTAGGGCCGAAAAAAGAAATAGTCCATTGCAAGAAGTTCCGTCATTGCGGGTTCTGAAAATGAAGATGGGCAATGTACGTAATTTTAAAAAAGAAAAAAAAGGTTAGCCCAATACAAAAAGTTTCTGTCGAAGTTCGACCCTCATAAAGTTCGGAAAAAAAAAAAATAGTCCAGTATAAAAGACTCCCGCCATTATGGGGCAAGGTGGACAGATGCATAATTTAAAGAAAAAAAGAAGATTTGAATGCGGACAAATGTATGTAATTTACCTCCGTATGAAGATGGTGTTTTTAATTTTGAACAAGTCACCTCCAAAAATAAAATAAATAAATAAATATGAATGTTATCTCCCACGAGATTGAGGATCAACTATCAAGTATCCATTGTTACAATGGTAGGTGTATGGGCTTCTTACCTACCCGAGTCACATTCTTGTCAATAGAGAATGTTTTTGGGATTGTAATACTATATATATATATTTATATATATATATATATATAGTAAGAAAAGTAATCATAAAAAGGAGGTTAAAGAGAAGTAGCTGAATATCCCACTTGTGATAAGTACTATCTGATATTCAAAGCCAAAGAAAAGAAAATGTTAACCAGAATGCTCCAAAAACAGTACCAGTAAAGCCCATTACTTCACAGCCTGTAAGAGGCTTAATAATCTTGAGAAGCCGACAATTGAAGATTTAGAGATAATTCCAAGCATCCCCATGTGGAAATCTTCCTTTTAGCTTATCATCTCTGGCTGTTCTGCTTTGTTCTTCTGCTCATTTTATCTGCTCTTCCCCTGTACCAGACGTCACTTTCCTGAGAAAATCCTGCTCAAAATTTTCTGGGTTGTAGCTTCCAATCATGTGGGAATCAGAGCATGAGTCACTTGGAGGTAGAGATTACAACAATGGAGTGCTTACTTCGAGCAAGAACAGTGTCAAAACTGAAGGGTTTGAACAAAGAGGCCAAGCTTGGTATGTATATGAATGCGTAACTATCTCAGTGAACTAAAACTGCAAACAAATATAATTTTCTTTATTTTTATTACTTCAATCTAACAATTTTCTCTTTTAAGTGTCTTCAAAGAACTAATTAGAGCAAAAAACAAAATTTGAATTTCTTCCATCATCAAGCTAGTAATTGGATTACTTTTAGATTGACTTTGTGGATTTTGACATGTATAAAGGTATGTTGCAAGTGATATTCCAAGTGACTTCTTAGTTCAAATTGGAGATGCTAGTTTCCACTTACACAAGGTAGCTAATTCTCTGCTCATTCATTTGAAATTTTCCATTTCTAGGCTTTTCAAATTGAAGATGTTATTAACAAAACAACATGTCTTAGATTAAATGACACTCTTTCTATTTATCTCTGTTATTGAAGTATCCCCTCCTTTCTCGGAGTGGAAAGATGAACAGAATGATCTACGAATCACACGACATAGACTTGAACCGGGTAGTTTTAGATGATCTTCCTGGTGGTTCAGAGGCTTTTGAGCTAGCAGCAAAGTTCTGCTATGGAATTGCAGTTGATCTAACAGCAATCAATATCTCTGGCCTGAGATGTGCAGCAGAGTACCTTGAAATGACAGAGGACTTGGAAGAAGGCAATCTTATATTCAAAACCGAAGCATTTCTCAGCTACGTGGTTTTATCGTCGTGGAGAGATTCAATTCTGGTGCTCAAAAGCTGTGAGAAGCTCTCACCATGGTCAGAAAACCTCCAGATTGTACGAAGATGCAGCGAGTCCATTGCATGGAAGGCTTGTGCCAATCCAAAAGGGATAAGATGGGCATATACCGGAAAACCCCCAAAAGTTTCCAGCCCAAAATGGAATGAAATGAAGGACTCAAGCCCCAGTAGGAGCCACCAAGTCCCTAGTGATTGGTGGTTTGAAGATGTGTCCATTCTTAGGATCGACCACTTTGTTCGTGTCATAACTGCAATTAAGGTTAAAGGGTTGAGATTGGAATTGATTGGGGCTGCAATAATGCACTATGCAGCTAAATGGCTTCCCGGATTCATAAAAGAGGGGATGGCTATGGTTGATGAAGGAAGCAATGGCAATGGTGGTAGTAATAGTACTTGGAATGGAGGGCTTCATATGATTGTGGCTGGAACTAAAGATGACACAACCAATGCTCAGGCCAAAGATCAAAGAATGATCATTGAGAGTTTGATAAGCATAATTCCACCACAGAAGGACAGTGTTTCGTGCAGCTTCCTTCTCCGGCTATTGAGAATGGCAAACATGTTGAAAGTGGCTCCTGCTTTGGTTATGGAGTTGGAGAAACGCGTGGGAATGCAGTTTGAGCAGGCTACATTGGGGGATCTTCTGATACCATCTTATAGTAAGAGTGAGACTTTGCATGATGTTGAACTTGTTCAGAGGCTTTTGGAGCACTTTGTTGTTCAAGAGCAGATGGAAAGTTCGAGTCCTACCAGACAATCTTTTTCGGATAAGCACATGTATGAAGGAACTCAAAGGGCTGCTAATCCAAATGCCAAGATGAGAGTGGCAAGGCTTGTTGACAGTTATCTTACAGAGGTGTCCAGAGATAGAAATCTCTCTTTGACAAAGTTTCAAGTCCTGGCAGAGACTTTGCCGGACTCTGCAAGAACTTGTGATGATGGATTATATCGAGCAATTGATTCTTATCTTAAGGTAATTCAAATCTAAATTTTCTGATTTCTCTTAGCAAGTCCATTTTTCATATTTATTGATTTATTTCTCAAGGTTTTTCTGTTTTCTATCATGTCTTGAAAGTATCATGACATATTAGGATGAGAAGCTGCCTCATAGATACATGAATTTGTGACATGATATGATACATATGTGCTATCAGAATGACCATGCTTAGACATAATACCTGAATGATTATCAGGCAAACATTAGAAAACTATAAGATGTTATATACATGACTAGAAGAAGAATAGATTGTCCTTCTGTAAGTCTGTAGAGGGTAACCTTTGCTTTTTGAAATTGAATTTTTTTTCTAAGTGCTTAAAGAGGGAGAGTAATTAAGGTTTTCTGTGCTTAAAAAGGTAATTCAAATCTACATTTTCTGAGTTCTCTTAGGAAGTCCAATTCTCATATTTATTGATTTATTTATTAAGTTTTTTCTGTTTTCTATATTTGGGTATTTTGTGCTCCATCATGTCTTGAAAGTGACATGACATAATAGGATATAGAAGCTGCCTCATATATGCCTGAATTTATGACATTATATGATACATATATGTGATAAGCTTCATACCAGAATGAGTATGCATACATATCTCCTCACCAGCATACAGTCTTGGACTGAATGATTATATCAGATGAACATTAGAAAACTATAAGATGTTATATATTATATGTACATGAATAGAATAAAAATAAATTGATCCTTCTGAAAGTTTGTAACATTTGCTTTTTGGACTTGAAAATATTTTTTAGATGTGCTCAAAGTTTTCTGTGGCTAATTCAAGTTAGGTGACTCAGTGTGGTTGAAACTCTGATCCATTGTACGCATTGACAGGCCCATCCAACACTCTCAGAGCACGAAAGGAAGAGGCTATGCCGCTTGATGGACTGCCAGAAGCTGTCAATTGACGCGTGCATGCACGCTGCACAAAACGAACGCCTCCCTTTAAGAGTTGTGGTGCAAGTTCTCTTCTCTGAACAGGTTAAAATAAGCAATGCAATATCCAATACTTCACTGAAAGAAGCCGGTGAATCCAACTACCAGCCTATGATCTCAAACCGAAAAACATTACTTGAAGCAACCCCTCAGTCATTTCAAGAAGGATGGGCTGCAGCCAAAAAGGACATTAACACACTAAAGTTTGAGCTTGAGAGTGTCAAGGCTAAGTACATAGAGCTGCAAAATGACATGGAGAACTTGCAGAGACAATTCGAAAAGATTGCCAAGCCGAAACAAACATCAGCTTGGACCAGTGGGTGGAAGAAATTGAGCAAGATGACCAAGATGACAGCTTTAGAAACTCATGACATTGGCTCTCAGATCCCAATTGCAGAACAAACAAGAAAGATTCCCAGAAAGTGGAGGAATTCCATTTCCTGAGAATTTAAGGAATTCATATATTGGAGAAAGAGATCACTAGAAAAGGGGATATCTCTAGCTACATTCAACTTCATTTTACAAATTGCTTATTTGTTTTTGCTTTTTTTTTGAAAATATGTATTTTTTTGTTTTTATAGCAATTACTTCAGAAAGTAACTTCAGTTTGTTACCCATTCATCTGTTTTGATCATGCCTTTGGTGAGTGATTTTCTCTGTACTTTTTATCATTGTTCAAGAGTGCTTTGTTTCAATTTGGACAAATAAGTAGTGTTAATATGCACTGAGTTTTGCAATTGACATCTATATATACTTCTGCATTTCATTTAGAATTAAATTAGCAAACAGAAATAAATAAAAAAAGGGGAAAAAAGTAAAGGATAAACAATTAACCAGTGCTTTTGTACTGCACTGCATAATGTTCTTACTCTACTCTTGAACTTTGTATAGTAACACCATGAAAACATGTTCAAGTGATATGGAAACACCCAGAGCTTCTATCTAGGATTAGGTCAACCTTCAAAGAGAAACATGTTGTATTGACATTGGGTATGCGAAATTAAGTTGCGTTTGAAAGCATCTAATCGACACCTTAAATTTAAAATTGGAGGAATTTTAGTTCGAAGTATAAGCTTAATTTTTTTTCAATTTCAAGGTACCGATTTGGTACTCCCAAACATTGGTAATTGATAGTTTATCACGTTATCACAGTCAAAAGTGTTAAAGTCAGGAACTATGATAAGGTACTCTTTTGAGTAAGGTAAAGTAGAACAAGGCTCTACCTAATTGTCATTTAAGTGGGATCCATTTGAGCCCCCACCCAAGTGCATCAAAGAAAAGTCTTGTTAGCCACCCCCACCAATTGCATATATATATATATATATATATATATATATATAAAAGTAGTGATATTTGCGCTCCATAAAACTATTATAGCGCTACAAATTTTATTTTACTAAAAGAAAGTGACGGTACTGCCATTTATTCTAAATGAAAGCCTACTATGCAGTTCTTCGTATACCTCTCTTCAACTCTTCTTTTATGTAATTTTATTATTTTATCTAAAAACATACGGAATATACTCTATACATCGAAGAAAGAATAATAAAACTTGCATAAGGCCCACAAGCCCAATAAAAATGGAAATAAAGAAAATTATGGGCCCACAACTACGATGACGTGCCCAAAGGCTAAATAACGACATTACGAATCTGAACTCATGGGCCCACAAGGCTCACAACTTCGATGTGAAAGGAACAAACACGGATAAGATTTTTCACTTTAAATCATGTCTTGAGAAGTCATGCATTACCTGAACATGACGTGCCCGAAGGCTAAATAAAGAAAGACATTGTTGAATGGCTGACAGAGAATTAGAAGATGGTTTAATTTTGTCAGGGAAATTTCACTTTATTTGTATTTTACACAATTGAATATATACAAAACTCTTATAACAATATCATCAGAAATTGCCTGATACACAGTGAATAAGATACAAATTTACACACAGCATAAATCGAAAGAAATTATATAAATGAGAACTATAACTCACATAAATATCAAGATAATTTAAGTGAAGCTAGTGGAGCGAGCCGTAAACTCGAACGAACCCAATATCAGACACTATCTTAAAATCACTGTACATCAATGATAAAAAAAGAACTAGCAGAGAAGAGAAAAGAAGAATCACTGTACATGAATGATAAAAAGAGAAGTAGTGGAGAAGAGAAAATTAAGGAGAGAATATAGTATATATTAAGAGTTTATTTATCCATGAAAGGGGTATGATTTCAAAAGGTGGAAGCTTATATTTATAGGTACAAAAAGTGGAACTGTATCATCTAATAAATATGAAAATTAATAATGTTATAATCCACAGTAAAACCACCATTATTTATAATTTAATATGATTTTTATTGAAATATTTCTAACAGGTTTTTATTTTATTTTATTTTATGAATTCATGGTGTGAACAATTTTAAGGAAAAATTTCATTTTTTTTGTCTTAACACACTCAGCCACCAAAGCTTTGGAAATAGGCATGGATATCCTGGCACTTGTAGGAGGTGAAGTGTCTGAATACACCCTTCCTTGTAAAGGAGAAAAGAAAAAACAAAAAGAAGAGAGAGAGAGAGAGAGAGAATAATGAATGAAAGAGAAAAGGAGGATAACACAGACTATCTGTATGTCCATTCCCTATCAATGTCTATCTGTTAGTGTTACCCTCTATTCTCTGTCAATGTCTCTTTCCATTCTTTCCGGTTGGCCTTTGGCCTTGTGTGGTTTTCATGGGGATTCGGGGGTAGTGCCTCCTGTCAAAAACATTTGACCTTTTTTTTTTTTTTTTTTTGTCTTGTAGGTCTTGGACCCAAATTTGATTTTTTTTTAATTATTATTATAAATAATGCCAGTTTTTTTAAATAATGTCAATTTTTTTTTAAAAAAAGTAATAAAGATTTTTTTATTTATTTTGGCTCGGCCACGAAATGATAATAAAACAAGAATATGTAATTTATAATTAAATTAATATTTTAAAAGAAGTATATAACAAGAATAAAATTGCTATTGTTGAAAATTAAAAAAATTGGTAGAAGAGTAAAATTGGAACTTAAAGAATGTTTTTAGTTCAGAATGGTTGATTTGTATAAAATACAAACTATAAGAGTGTAAAGTAAACATTAAGGGATTTTTTTGCACATTTTTGAAACTAGGGAGGGTTCTATGTACTTTACCCTGTATAATAAAAATAATAATAAGAATAATATTTATAATTGTTATTATACTTAAATAAAAAGTAATCTAATCTGACCGTTTCTGAGTTTGTCTTAATTACTATTTATTTAAAGTTTTTAAAATATTTTGATCAACCTCTCTTAAAATTTTGGTTGACTTATATCTAGTCACTTCTTCCATTAGTTAGCTGTCAAACTAGTTAAAGTCACTTAAAATAAAAAATAAAAATGTCAAAGCTGCCCTCGTGTGCAGCAAAATTACAAATATAACCTTCATAGAACTCCTTCCACCATGGGCTTGTAGCTAGCTCTTCTATTCCCTTTCTTCACATTTTCTTGTAGGTTCTTCTTTTGCCTCCCACTTTGCTTCACACCATTACTAGGGGTGTTTATTTTATCTGTCAATCCGAACCGATTCGTATGGTTCGTTTTAGTTTTTTATTCTTACGGTTCGGTTAAAGATTTAAAATTTTAAAATTCGTAGATCAAAGGTTCAGTTCACGGATTGAGTCTTTAACAAATTGAACCAATCTGTTAAACCGAACCATGGCAATTCGTATAAATTTTTATACAAATACAAATACAAATTATATTTTAACACTAAACAAATAAACATTATAGAGTATCAACCAAAGTACTTTACTAAGTTTACTACTTTACTGCAACACGTGAAATTGAAGTTATGGTTCACACACAACACTACAAGTTACCAACAACATATTAAGGTTATTTTGCTTAAAAGGAAAAGCCCAATCCGTGTAGTACACTGTAAACCACAACACTACACATCACTAGTGGCACTGTAACACGAAGTGGGCTTTTTTTTTTTTCATGTTTACTTTGAGCTGATTCATTTATTGTACTATGGTTAAATTGTAAAAATTATTAGAGTATTTAAAAAAATTCAATCCGTCAATTTGATTCGATCCAATTCGTTTTTTTTACGAATTGGTTCAATTCAGATTGGCCACGATTCGAATTAGTTTATATTTTAACCAATCTGCAGAGCACGAATCGGATTAGGTTTAGTGTCTAATTCGATTCGATTCGAATGGTGGTGATCCTTAACTATTACGATCAATCATTTCCATCCCGCCCCATGCATGCTAATTCCATCAAAATTCCCTTTTGACATAGTCACCTTCTCCAAACCTTTCGATGGTGACGCTACACAGACGCCCACCTCAACCATCTTCGATGACACCGGAGCCTCCACAATCATTTCAGGCAATAACTCTGCAATCGTAACCCTTACAAAACTCTCAAGCAAAATGACTTCCTATATCAATTTCTCTCTAATATATGATTCTCTCAAATTCTGTTCAAAATGGAATACATAGGTACTGAAACCTGCAAGTTTATAAGAAGAGTTGAAGACAGGATGTATAAATATCTTAAGATAATCCCTCCAAAAATGAAATTTCTCTGTGGAAGAATGGTCGCTGGTGCCGAAACTAATACCATCTGTTAGTCATTCTTCATCTTAAAATTCTTCTTCTCGCTCTCCGGCATTGTGAAGAATCTATGAAAAGATTCTAGCATGCATTGTTTAGGGTCTTTGGTATACCATGGTTTGTTACCTGTCAATCCATGCGTGAAACTATAATGTCCATATAACATATAGATTATAGAATAATATTGCTTTCTCACCAGTGAAGAGGAGATTGATAAAATGATACATGTCATTTTAAATTTCCTCTTTCTTATTCTTAAACAAGTCCCAGAGAATTAGGGCTTAGTTCATCTTTCGTTTCCCTACTACAGATCGAGTTTTCATGTACCACAAAAAAACCCCACTCCCTACATGGTTTGCCAAGGTCTTGGACAATCTTAGAACGGAGAAATCAATGACTGGAATTCCATCACTCGGAGAACCAATGAAGCTATTGGAGTTGTCAAAATAGGCATATTTGGAAGGAATATAAGAGAGGTTGCCTAATGTTAAGAGTCCTTGGACTGATTAACAGATTCTGAAATTGCAACTTTGGGTGACCACTTGAAGCTTTCCAATCCATAGTCACTTGCACGGGCTATATATAGTAGTATATTTTATATTTAACATTTTTTATATTCAATTAGGATTCCTATTATTGGGGACTACCATGTATAGGATAACTTACTCTCCACCCACCTCCCTCTTTTCCTTCTCCTATATATATGCTCTCACTGTATATTATTTCTCATACCATTCATTAATATTAAGATATTTATCTCTTTTTCTCTTATTTCTAACATGGTATAAAAGCTAGGGTTTTAAAACCTTTTTTTTCTTCTGCTTAATTGTTCTTATCACCCAAAGAGAACTCTTTTCTATTTGGTGCCGAAACCACATCTTCTGGAATTCTTTTTAATCTTCTGAATATATCAGAACGAAACCCTCGACAAGATGATCAAGCCGATGCCGCAAAATTTAGCCCGAACAGAGCCTCCACGCATTGCCAGTGTCTTTTTTTTAGACACTTTTAAGACGCTTCTCAAACATGAGTCGGACAATTCATAACAATGACGTATATTCAAGTATTTCAAAAAGAAATTATATACGACTAAATTATGATTAAAAATCTAAGCTAAATATATGTAGATGACTAAATAAGTCTCGTTCTTTAATCTATTTTAATGTATTTGTCTATTTTTGTTTATAAATTGCTTGATGATGAATTCAAATATTTCTGTAACGTAGTCTTTTTTTTTTTTGAATAATTAATATATCATATTATTATTTTATATATGTATCCTCGCCGTATCCGTGTCCATGTCCCTTTTTTTAAAATTTTCCGTCTCGCCGTGTCAGTATGGTGTTGTACCATGTCCAGTGTCCGTGTCGGTGCTTCGTAGATTATATTCAAGACTATAACTTCAGTCAAAGCACATGTTATCATTTTATCTTTCTTACTCGAGAAAATCATAACGAATAATAATCAAATTTGTTTTTCAAGTGAACTACAAACCTCCATTTGATCTCCAATGGCGACCATTAAGGCATTGGGCGGAACGTTGACGTCGTACCACTTTTGGTTGTGCTGAATCTGTAGACCTCCAACTCCATTATATATTATTAGGATCAAGAGGCCGAAATTGGTGTGAGGGGATAATCCAATTGTGAGCTCGGGCTGTGGAGATGGTGGATACATGTTTGCACCAAGAAAGTCCATGCCCAACGCCCTTTCAGTTGTCTTGCACATATAGCATTGTTCAAGTCCCAGGCTTTCTGACACACCCTTGAGCAATTCATGCATCACCTCTCGCTGTTTCTTGCTAAACTCGAGCAATGTTTCTCTGAAAATAAAGACAGCATTAACTTAAAACAAGCTAAAGAAAGAAAAAATTAAACTTGTCATTATACGATTGAACTTGTCCTGCGTGTTACACACACAGAGTTCAGATTTATCAAATGTATTTACATTGAGTGTATTGTAAATCTTCTCGTGGATAAAATTTGTAAATTAAAACATTACGTAATTGTATACATTTAAATGATAGTAATAAAGAAGTAGAAGAGAATAATAAGGATATTTTTGATGGCATATTAATTAGAAAATGAGCTTTGTCAAGATTAAAATATGAGAATGACTGCATGACCTCCTTCTCTTTTTGGCTTAAATGGAGGTTTTGGAATGATGGGTGAAGGCTCCTCCACACTAAGGGAGAGTGAGAGATCTAGCTAGATAGATGGAACCCTAAGTTATGGTTAGAGAAAAAGAGAGTACTCATAGAGAGAGTATTGAGGCTAGTGTGTGGGTGTCTAGTGATAGGTATCCATGCTTAAAGAAGGAGAAGAGAGGCTCACACGTATAACCTCTCAAAACTCTCAAATAGGACTCCTTGGTCGACGTGGGATGAGCTACCCCTTATATAAGAGAGCCAAATGCCATAACTTTGCCTTTGCATTCGATGTAGGAGTTACTGAAATGTGATTTTGCAATCTACCGCAAAACTATCCTCAACTACAAATGTGGACAATTACTTTTTAGTTATTTTTGGGGTGTCCATGTCTGCAGATGCAAACATCATGTTTTTGTGCTAGAATGAAGCCACCCACAACTGTAAGTGTGGGTGATTATGTTTCTTCACTACCAGGCTGGCGATTAGCATGAATTTGTGTTTCTTGGACTAGATAAAGCTGTGTTTGGCGGATCTGAGTCATTTGTTCAAGATTTTTCTTGATTGATGGTGTGAGAAGAGATTGTAGTCCTAATGAAGATAGTCCTTGGGGTTTCTGGACATTCTGGTCAGATAACGGTGTCGAATTTCGATCCAACGATCAAATTTGTGCCGATGTAAAATTATGATTTTGCTCTCGTGATTATTGTTTGATTATGGTCACTTTATGAAGTGATCCTAAGCTTTCATATGGTTTTGAAGTTTTCGGGTGCATCTGTGAAGTCCGATCATAAATCTGGCGCTTAGATTTGCCTATTTTGATTTAAAGTGCAAAATTATAATTTTACACTTTTCGGATGATCAAGATTCTGGGATCAAAATACGATGTGATCTCTGGCATTCCAAGGGTTTGGGATATTCTGGATGTCCTGGTGAAGTTGGATTTTTGATCCGATGGTCAGAGTGTTTTAACCTTAACTTGGGGTCTATACAATGTTTCTTATATTGCATGTGTCTATATATATTAAGTTGTGGTCCGAATTTTTTTCATTTGGCCTTGTGTGGGTTTCATAAGGGTTCGGGAGTAGTGCTTCCTTGGAAAAAAAAATTACCCATTTTTTGTCTTGTGGGTTTTAGACTTGAATTCTAATCTCTATTGTAACTCGGATATATAAGGGTGTTAGGGTATGTTTGTTTATTGAAATCATTGAAAATCAAGAGAAAGAGAGGCATTTGTAGTGAGGTTAAGGTTTGAGAGACTTGTACATTTCCTTTTTTGTTTGTATAGTGAAATTTGTTCACTGATTTTCACATTTATTTTCATTTTCTGTTATTACTTGCTTTATTGTGTTTACAATATATTTGAATTAATTAGGCTATCTAGAGGTTCCATAAGTAGAAGTGAACATAACACACGAACAAATATTCCTTATGAGAAACTATTGCTCACTAATTGTGAAGTATGCAAAAGGAATTTCAACCGTCACCAAATAAGGTATGATAGAGATCCATAAGATAATTAAGCAAATAATGAAAGTTCCTGATTATATCACAATTTTATACACAATTTGAAATACAGTAATAGCAGAATTATTCAATCATATTTTCAAAAAAAAAAATCATTTAGAGTAGACCACGAGTTTCAGTAAATTTATTTATTCTCTTTCTTTTAACCAAATTTGACCAATGAATCTTTATTTTTGGCTAACTCGTATATTTTATTTTAAGATAATGTTACATATATAATTTTTATAGCAAAATCATTTTAATACGAGTAATATGATGATGTAATTTATGCATGATTATTCATACTCAAAGAGTATTAATTTAAAAGATAGCTTATAAACAACGGACATGAGCAGCACGGACACGAACAATTTCAAATACACTGAATTGCATACATCCATAATTTGTTGCAAATGCCTTTATTTAGTTATACATACACGATCTGATACCATAAGTAGCACAAATTACATTAATTAATATATACTCGTAATTAACTGGGTAGTAGTACGTCTCATCTTTTGAAGTGAAAGATCGAGAGTTCAAGTTCCCGCAAAGAGAATTGAGTCGAGACTTAATCATATCCTCACAAGCTCCAAAGTAGTTTTTCCATTTGTCATGTTACTTTGGTCAGCCTTGAAGTATTCACCATATTTCATTCCACGGTATGCTGGTGGATGACTTCCATTAATGTCCATCAACTCTGATGCTGGAACCACAACTTTGTCCCATGACGGTCCAAAAAATGTGGCAAGAGATATCCTTGTAGTTTTACTGTTCACAATTGCTCGATGTACAACACTTCTATATTTGCCATTAGTTATTATCTGTCAAAGTACGACAAAATCATAACTTATACAAACAACAATTAAAGATTTTTTTTTCTAACCACTTGAGTCGCCATATATGGATAGTATATTTTTATTATGTTATATACTAGAAAGCACATATATTTTATCGGGAGTATTATACTCGTGTCTAACATTTGGACATCACATCAAACACTCCTCAAAGGCATGGGTCGGACACTTCATAAGTGTCCTAATATATTTTTTTTTCAAGATACTTCTCGATACTCCTTGAACACTTGTCGGATATTTTGTAACAGTGATGTATATTGAAGTATTTCGAAAAAAAATTATATACGACTAAGTTATGATTAAAAATATAAACTAAATATATGTAGATGACTAAATAAGTATTGTTCTTTAATCTATTTTAATTTATTTGTGTATTTTTGTTTATAAGTTTGTGTAGTTATTAATTGCTTGACAATGAAATCAAGTACATCTGTAATGTAGTTTTTTTTTTTGAATAATTAATATTTTATATTATTATTTGATAGTCATATCCTCATCGTGTCTTGGTTTTTTAAAATTTCTCATATCGTCGTGTCACTACGGTGTGGTACTCGTGTTTTGTGTTCGTGTCTGTGATTTCTAAGTTATATCCAAGATCATGACCTCAATCAAAACACATTATTTTAAGACAATACTTACCTACTCACCAGTGTATAGGTGAGCCCTCTTGACCGCTGATGTGTTCCAATAAAAAATAAACACATTAGTTTTAAACTGTAATAAATAAGTATAATAAATGAGGTCAACCTCATTTATTATACTTATTTATTGTATTTTAAACATCAATTATTATACTTATTTATTACATTTTAAATTTAATTTTGTAATTAAAGTTGATGTGTTCATTTTTTATTGGAACACATCAGCAATCAGGAGGGCTCACCTACACACCGGTGAATAAGTAAGCATTGTCCATCATTTTATCTTTCTTACTCGAGAAAATCATAAAGAATAATAATCAAATTTGTTTTTCAAGTGAACTACAAACCTCCATTTGATCTCCAATGGCGACCATTAAGACATTGGGTGCAACGTTGACGTCGTACCACTTTTGGTTGTGGTAAATCTGTAGACCTCCAACTCCATTATGTATGATTAGGATCAAGAGGCCGAAATCGGTGTGAGGGGCTAATCCAATTGCGAGCTCGGGCTGTGGACATGGTGGATACATGTTTACAGTGAGAAAGTCTATGCCCAATGCCCTTTCAGTTTTCTTATACATAAAGCATTGTTCAAGTCCCAGGCTTTCTGATACACCCTTAAGCAATTCATGCATCACCTCTCGCTGTTTCTTGCTAAACTCCAGCAATGTTTCTCTGAAAAAAAATATAACATTAACATAAAACAAGCGTAAGAAAGAAAAAAACTTGTGAACATGCGATCAAACTCATCCTGTATGTTACACGTAGTCTAAATTCACCCTGTGTATTTATACCAAATGTATTGTAGATCTTCTCGTAGATAAAATTTGTAATATAAAAAATTACGTAATTGTATACATTTAAATGATAGTAATAAAGAAGTAGAAGAGAATAATAAGGATATTTTTGTCCAAAAAAATTGGGGATAGTGATTAACCTCCCCGCACTGTCCCTATATATTTATATAATATTTATTACTAGTGTATGTCCGTGCCTATGACACTATTATGCACTTGGAATTGTGATTGTTAAATATGATTATTTTGAACCGTGAATAGCCAAAAATATTTTGACACAAAAGATTTATTTTTTAGTCACTTTTTAATCATTAGGGCATCCGTTGTAGGCTATCCACAACGGATGTAGAGATTATTTTGAGATGGTACGGGACTCTCTCAAATGCTGGTCCCATGTATTTTTTTTGTTTGCAGGCTCTCTACATATAGGACTCGTGTAGAGAGCAGATGCAGGCCACATTTGTTTTTTTTTGTTTATTTAATTTCTCTCCTCTCTATTTCTCATGGCTTTCCCTCTATCTCTCTTTGTGTCTCTATCTTTCTCTATTCAAATTCTATTTTAATTATAATTGTATTGAAATCAATTGTTTTAAATATAAAAAAAATTGTTTTCAATATTATTATATATATATAATTAGTTAATAATGTAACATATAATTATTTGGTGAGAAGAAAATATTTAAAATAATAGAATTAGATCAAGAGGATGGTCATATGTAATGTTTTTTATTTTATTTATTTATTTATTTGTGAGAAAATAAGTAATGTATTTTTATTTTATTTCTTTATTTGTGCTAAAAATATATAATGTCTTTTTATTTTATTTATTTATTTGTGCGAAAAAATATGTAACGTCTTTTTATTTGTTAATAAATATATTAGAAGCAAAAATAAAAAATATCTATATTTTATTCATCACAAGCAATTGAAATAATTAAGTTTTAAATTTTTGTATAAAATTATTTTTATAAAAATATATATTAAAATAATAATATAGAGAGGTACCATATCAGAGGACTAGATTCTCTACAATTAGAAAGAGCTACATCAGCTCTCCCCAATTGAATTGTAAAGAGCCCATGTAGAGAGCCCCACAACGAATGGTCTTAGATTGATTTTTTTGTCTTATTATATCAAGTTTAAATGTAATATATATTGTTATTATACTTAAATAAAAGGTATATTACTCCGATCTGAGGTTTATTTTAATTATCATTCGTTTAAAAATTTTAAAATACTTTGGTGAACCTCTTTTGTGATTTGGTTGACATAACTCTAGTCACTCCTGTCCTTAGTTAAACTTCAGAGTAGTTAAAGTCATTTAATAAAATGACAAAACTACCCTCATGTTCAACAAAATTACAAATATAACTTTCATAGTACTCCATTCACCATTTTCTTGTAGCTCTTTTCTTCTCTTTCTTCAAATTATCTTGTTTTCATCACCAATCCTTCCTCCAAAGGTTCTTCTTCCGGCTCTCACTTTACTTCACATCACTATAGGGATGGCAACGGAACAGGGCGGGGTGGGTTTTGCCTTTTCCGTTCCTGCAACCATTTAACTTTTTTCACCCCGCAACCGTTTACAAAATTATCCCTAAACCACTTCCCAAAACCGTTTAACATTTCTCATTCTGTCCCGTTTATGCTATCATTTAGTTCTTTATTTTTTAAGGCAAAAATTTAACCCAATCTTTATTTTTCCATCTACAAATAAAGAAATAAAAATAAAAAACACACACAGAGAAGGAAATATATATGGGTTTCCTTTATATATATATATATATATATACACACCGAACTCTCCACATGCTATCCAGGCGATAACTCTTCAACTATAACACTCACAAAACTCTCTAGTGAAATGACTTCTTATATCAATTTCTCTGTACAATATGATTCTCTCAAATTCTTTTCAAAATGGATTACGCGCGTATCTGAAACCTGCAGGTTTATAAGGGGAGTTGAAGACAGGATGTAAAAATATCTTCAAATAATCCCTCCAGAAATGAATTTCCTCCGCGAAAGAACGGCCGCTGGTGCCGAACCTAATGCCATCCGTTACATCGTTCTTCATCTTAAAATTCTTCTTCTCGCTGTCTGGCATTGTAAAGAATCTATGACAAGCTTCTAGCATTGCATTGTTTAGGCTCTCTGGTAACCATGGTTTGTTACCTGTCAATCCATGCATGAAGCTATATATATATATATATATTTCAATTGTACATATATATTTGCACACAACAGAAGAAAAAGAAGGATAAGTGTGACATAATAAAAAAACATCTGTGATTAATTGTGTATCCTCACTTAAAAGCGCTTTTATTTTAAAATTTTGCTTTCAAATGTGTTTGGTACAAAAAAAAACACTTTTAAATGACAGAAATTTTAGTTCACTAGAGTTTCAACTTGGCAAGAGAGACTTTTGACACAAATTCAATAGCTGAAAAAAAAGTTGGTACAAAATATATACTAAAGATTGAATTTTCATATACCACAAAAAAGCCCCACTCCCTGCATGCATTGCCAAGATCTTGGACAATCTTGGACCGTTGATCATCATCTCCAGACATGAGAATGGAGAAATCAATGATTGGGATTCCATCACCTGGAGAACTCATGAAGCTGTTGGAATTATTAAAATAGGCATATTGGGAAGGAATAGAAGAGAGGTTGCCTAATGCTAAGAGTCCTTGCACTGATGAACAGTTTGTGGAATTACTGCTTTGGGTGACCACTTCCGTAGTCATGAGTCTCATGACCTGCGCACAGAGAGACAGAGAGAGAATTGCACTTAGTGCGCCATTCCTACATGCATAGGCCTTTTATAGAAGTGATATTCCTTAACTCACATCACTAAATAAGTTTTACTTTCTAAACTTACTAAATCACAATTATTGAATTTATTTATTTATACTAGTCTCCGTCTACAAAAATCGGCCTATTTAGTCATTTAATATATTTATTTTTCATGAAAATTGCAATCTCGAAATGATAGTGTATGTAATACATTTGTAGTCTCCAAATGATATTTGATGATTTATTTGTATGAATTCTGCGTTAATACATCTAATAATTGTTAAAAAGTGAGAAAGTATACAATATCCCAGAATTATCGATTAATATATTTCTTTTTCATGAAAATTGCAGTCCCCAAATGATTTATCTACAAATTTGTATCCGAATGGTATTTGATGATTTACTTTTTGTAGTACTTAGTCTCTTAGATTTTATTTTTTCCAAAAAACCAAAAATATACATATATATATATATATATATATGCTCATGGCCAATGAATTAAATCAACAAAATCATAATAGACTTTTATAATAGATTTATGAGATATCTATCCAAAACCATATAATTTGAACATGTGACGAAGAACAACTCCACAAAATGAATCACATATTTAGTTGTCTGTTTACACAGATTTGCAATATTTTTGTTCCATACTCAACTCATTAATTTGGATCAATCTTATCAAGGAAATTTTTTTTTTTTTTTTGTTGAAATGTCCAAATTGTCGATCCCACCTTTATAACGACCTTACAATACGCTTAAACTTGGATTTTTATTAGGTGTATTCAATGATTAACACATGATTTAGATCAATTCCTTTTCAGTTGTCTATATATAGTTAATATAAATTATGTTATGCACGTAATTATTCAAAATTAAGTCCAAATTTTCAGAATATTACTTTTACATCGAAACAAACACGGAGTCTATATTGAACTATCAAGCTGTGATATACAAGGGTGCACACGGTTCGGTTCCTTGCGGTTCCTGACGGAACCGGAACCGTTCCCAACGGTTCCTCAAATTTGGAACCGAAACCGTTGAGGGATGGTTCGGTTCGGTTCGGTTCCGAACCGCAGTTCTTTCCTTTTTTTTTTTTTTAATCCAACTAAACCTAAACTACTCTGTTATGCAACTAAAGCAAAACAAGAACTATCATAAAACAAGAAGAAAATCAACTACATAGCAAAACAAGAATTTGGTATTATGTAAATTTGTTAAAATCTTAACCATCAGAGCAAACTACAAATTTAAACTTACAGATTATTGTTTTCTTCACGTAGTGAGAGATTAAGCAAGCAATTATGGCGGATCGGTAGACCAGTGGAGTGAAATCAATGTCGGAATCGCACCGGATTCACTGATCAGATCTCCCTTAACGGTGATTGGAGTCCATCGATACAGATCTTACAAAAACACGAAATCAGATCTTGCAAAAAATGAGAGCATATCGCCGGTCAAGAAGTTATCGCCGTGCAGAAACCGAGAGCATATCGCTGGTCGGTATAGTCATGATTGCATGCTTTGGAGTGGTAACACTACTTTTTAAACTTTCGGTCACATTTAATATCAGCAAAGACTCTTAAAGCTTCATATGTAAAATATAACTTATTTTACTTGTATTCCCATTGCTTCTTCTCCAGGAAAAGAATCGGTGGGCCTTCTAAGAGTATGATCGGTGATTTGACCACAAACGCAATAAAAAAATTCAATAGAGAATCTTATTTCCAATGTCACAAGAACATTGACTTTTTTTTTTCTTGTTGTCCTAAAACCAATGGCTGTGACTGTGTTCATAATCCTTTAGAATATTTCTGTTATTTCGTAAACTGTAGATACAAAATTGGCAATAAATTTAAAAATTCTAACCCATGTTTTTACCGATTAAAGAAATCATTTGAATTATTACTTTGATACTATGTGAGAATTGCAAAGAGAAATAAGAAAAGATAAAAAAAGAGCTAAAATTTTATATTACAACCTGAATGTAAAATTACAAATATAAAAACCTTATAAAGAGAATATATAGTCTTACAAACAAAATAAAGTAAAAAGCTATTCTATTTTTATTAAATATAATAACTCTAATACTTCTAATTTTTACTTTAGTGGTTTCAAAGATTGATGCATTCGATGTGTATATCAGAGTAAGATAGAAGATCACAAAATCAATCTCATTTTTTAGTAGTTAGGTTGGTTTTTTTTTCTTTTCTTTTTAAAAAAAAAAAAATCTTACAATGTTCTTATAAAGAAATTTGAACTGTTCACCTTTCATTTTGAAAGAAGAAGAAATATCACTTAGTCACATGCGTTTGTACTAGTTAAGTTGATTCATCTCCATATATATCTTTAAAATTATATATATATATATATATATATTTTTGTAATTCTTTCATTTTTTTTTTATGCTAGGTGCATGAGATAAGAGATTAGAGAGAATACAATGACAAACCAAGCATTATACGGTTATCGTGGTAATTATTAAATATATAAATATATATGTGATATAAAGAAATTGTATTGTTTTTCCATTCGTACAATTTTATATAGATCTGTGTATGGTGGATAAACTATGATCAAAGGATTTAAACCATCTCTAAAGGGTATCTTGTAGTGCAAATCTAACAGGGCACAAAAGAGTCGTATATCATCCCCTTGTCAAAACAACATTATTTTGTATTTTGAATTACACCACTTTAATTGGTGAATGGTGAAATTTCAAAATAAATGTTATGAAAATTTATACATTGTTTTGTATCAGATGGTTAATACTTGATAGCGTATTTTACTCAATAAAACATGTCTTTTAGGTCACATTAGTATGAAAGGAGTATGGGCAACCCAAAGGAGGAGAAATAAGAGCAACTCCACCATCCGGTTCTCAAAGAGTCCGATTTTAAGCTTTTTGGCGAACCCAACATCACATTGAGCTCGCTTAAATGGTGGGCCCCATTTGGGGCTTGCGCTCGGGTTGGGGGAATTCCCCTAGCCTGTCCCCGATCGGGAAAGCTTGTATTCGTGCATTGCACCACTTTATTATTATTATTTTTATCTGGCATGTGAAGACCACACACTAATGATCAAATGGCTTGTTTGACTATTGGCTAAAGGCCTATTTGGCTCCCCGAAAATTGCCAAAACTACTTTAAAGCAGTTTTTTGGCTACTTTTTTTTTTTTAGAAATTTTTTTTGAGACAAATCTCTACCAATATGTTCATTAGGGATTGTTTGGCCATTGGTATATTGTCAAAGAAAACTATTGTTTGAAATAAAATAATTATAAAATTTTCCAACAGCTATATAGGCCAATAATGGCCCAAATTTATTTTTTATTTTTAATAAATAATGAAAAAAGTGCTTAAAATATTGTTTAAATTGGAAAGCATTGTATTATTTATGCCGCAAAAATTTTATTACATAAAACTTTCTAACATAAAAGCATAAAAATACAACATAAATTATATGTCTTCATCACTAGAGCGGTTCCACAAATATTCTATCAAATCTTTCAACAACTCTGTATTTATATCTTTGTTGTGAAGCTGGCGTTGGCGAGAATAAATTTATGCCGCAAAAATAAATGGGTGTTGGCTAAAACTGGGTGGCGGGATATTATCATCTGGTAGCGGAGTCTATGTTCCAACGTTACTGTGGCGCTCATCTTCAATGTTCATGTTGTGAATGGTGATGCACATTTTCATTATGAGTCATAAGTCTTCCTTCTCCTAAAAATGCATAGGTCCTTATGTGATTGCCCACTTGATCTTCAAGACCATAAAATCCAATTCCACGTCTTTCCTACAAGCCTCTTATCTTTGAGCAAATAATTTTTCTTTTGAAGTAGTGAGGTACATGATCATTTGCATCAAAGTTGCCAACATAGGGTATATACCATTAGACAGGTAATACCCATTTGAATAGTGATGGCCATTCACCACAAAATTAACCAGAGGCAATTGGCCAGTGATGTTACTATTGAATACAGATGAATGATCCAACACATTCAGATCATTATGTGAACCCGGTATTTCAAAGAATGCATGTCAAATCCACAAATCTTGTAAGGCTAATATGTAAGTACGCCTATGGGAGAATCCCTTATGGGTGTCATGCCATGCCACTGGGTAATTCTTCCACTCCCAATGCATACAATCGATAGACCAAGTATACCCGGGAATCCTCTATCCTCCCTTTCTTGAAGTAGTCGTGTTATGTCAGCTTCGTTCGGTGGACGCATATACTCCTCTCTATATATAGCAACAACAACTTTACAAAATGCCTTCAAGCTTTTAATGGCAATGCTCTCACCAATTTTGATATATTCGTCGAATTGATTGGCGGCACAACCATATGCAAGTATACGTATTGCAATTATCATCTTCTGTATAGAGGACAACCCCAAACGACATGCCGCATCCCTTTTTTGAACAAAGTAGACGTCACAACCTTTGACATCTTTCAGAATACAAAGAAATAAGTCTCGTCCCATCCTGAATTGTCTGTGAAATATTTTTAGTCGCAATCTTTGTCAAAGTAGTCTTTCACTAGCAGACAGTGGCTTCTCTCTCGATTACGATGAGTGTACCGCCTCTTAGGTTGTTGAAAGACTTGTTGGACTATCTCCGGTGTCACTGCATTCAGAAACATATTGTAGTTATCTATATTCTATTGTATCAACGTGTGAATAGGGTCATCTCAGATGAAGAGGATGATAATGAAGAAAATGAAGAATTAGCGTCTGGCAAAGGAAAAGATCGTGATGATGAATCCATTATAAATTCGAGATTGAAGGAAACGGAGAATGAAAGAGATAAATGTAGTGATAATTCTCATATGACCAAATGAATGTATATATATAAGATGAAAAATATAACCGTTTGAAATATAACCATTAGAAATATAGTTGTTTGAAATATAGTCGTTGCAAAAAAGTTAAAAATAAAAATGTTAATTAAATAGTTTAAAAATAAAAAATATTATATTTTTTTTTTTGCTAGCAAAAATTCGGAGAGGCCAATGTGAGCCAAAATATGGAGAGCTGAAAGGGCTGACGTGACTCTAAGAAAACACTAACATGGCTCTTGGAAAAGCTGGAATTGGAAATTTAAAGAGCCAAATTCCGCATTGGCCTCTCTGTATTTTGGCTCTCCAAATTTGCCACCTTAGCTTTTCCCAGAGCCACATTAGGATTTTCAGCTCTCCATATTTTGGCTCACATTGCCTTTTCCAAATTTTTATTAGCAAAAAAATAATAATATTTTTTATTTTAAAAATATTTAATTATTTATTTTTTTAAAAAAAATTGCAACGACTATATTTTAAACGGATATATTTTTAATCTTAATAAACATTCATTTGGTCATATGAGAATCATCACTACATTTGCTCTTTCATTCTCCATCTCTTTTAATCTCAAAATTCCAATGGCTTCGTCATCACGATCTTTTCCTTTGTCAGACTCTAATTCTTTATCTTCTTCTCATCCTCGTCATCATCAAATGATCCATTCACACGTTGATTCAACCAAATATAGACAACTACAATGCGCTTTTGCCAGACTGTGTTGTATTTTTATGCTTTTAAGATGCTATGAAGTTTTATATAATAAAAGTGTAAATAATACAATGCTTTCCAATTTAAATAATATTTTAATCACTTTTTTTCACTATATGTAAAAAAATATATTATTTTTGGGACATTATTGGCCAATATAGCCGTTGGGAAATGTTTGGCTCAACCAAACAATGCCTTAAAGGGCTATATTGGCCAAGCCAAATAGCCTTATATTATATTTATTTTTTTTAAATAATTTTTTTTAGCCAATATAGCAATTTTAGGGACTGTTTGGCTCCCTGACGGCTATATTGGCAAAGACATTGTCCTATTAATTTTTTTTTTAAAAAAAATTAAGTGCAAAAAAACTGCTTTAAAGCAGTTTTGAAACAGGCCTTAAGGCAACGGTCAAATACCATTTGACTGTTGGCGCGTGTTCTTCACGCGCCATAAAAAAAAATGAACGACGTCATTACTGTTTAAGAAAATAATGATAAAAAATAGTTCGGGCCCACATGCAGGCCCAAAATTGTTTTCCCGATCTGGGAAAGGCCGGGGGAGTGCGAGCCTCAAATGGGACCCACGCTTTCCGCGAGCCCAATGTGGTCATGGGCTTGCAAAAAATGCATCAAATTAGGCTCTAAAGAGCTCGATGTAGATGCTCTAAGTTCTAATAGCAATTAAAGATTCATAAAAATATTTATATTTTTATAAGCGAGCTCATTGGTAGTGGTTTTAATTGTCCTGAAATGAACTTGCATTAGAATGTTTCTCATTTCATTAGATAACAAATACTGATGTTCAAATAAAAATCCATCTTGCTGTCATAAGTAGAGAAACCATGTACATGTAGGAACAACGTTCATATTTTTTAGGCTAAATTAACATCAAATTTTATGAGGTTTGCAACTTTTACCATCATATTAAACTATGATTCAAAATCACTTTAACCTTCCCTAAAATTTTAACAAAGTAACAACTAGGTCAAGTCCGTTAGTTAACCATTAACTCCGTCAAAATAATTTTTTGCAATGCCAAAATTACCCTTTAATTGGATGAAGTTACACTTTTACCCTTAATTAATATGTGGTGTGACAAAACTAATCCCAAATATTAAGATAATATGAAATTTATGTAGAAAAAGCTTGAGGGCATTTTGGTCATATATTTGAAGTTAGTTTTGTCACACCGTGTATTAATTAAGGGTAAAAATATAAGTTCATCATTTGAAGGGTAGTTTTAGCATTGCAAAAAATAATTGTGATAGAGTTAATGGTCAACTATAAAGCACATATACTTTTACAAGAGTAACACACCTATATCGTGTCCATGTCAGATATCGATGCTTCTCGAATGCTCGTGGATATGTGTCCAATATTTTCTAAATGTATCCATAATTTTAAAATATATATATTTTATTTCTAACATATATTTGATACTTCTCAATAGTTCAACCACGTATTTGTTGCTTCTCAGATACTTCAAAATATATCTTTAACAAAATTTGAACATTAAAATGTAATTTTTCCAACAATAATATCATAGTATTATTGTTAAGAAAAGTTTAGAATTTATTTTAAAAAGAATTGTTGAGATATATATCATGATTTAGTACAAAATTTATCCATGCAAATTATGTAACATGACTCTTAACTCTTATTTTATTTGTTAATGATAATGTTAATAAATCAATTTTTTGTATATATAAAAAGATAATTTATTATTTTTATGTTGTTGTATCATGTCGTACTCTTATCATGTCGTATCTATGTCCCGTACGTATACATGCATATCCATGCTTCTTAGACGATCAACTAATGGATTGGACCAACTTGTTATTTTGTTGAAATCTTAGGGAAGGTTAGAATGATTTTGGCTTGTAGTTTAATCTGAGGGTGAAAGTTGCAAAACTAAGAGTGTTTGAGGATAATTGACCCTATTTTTTTATAACCATATTGTCCTTTTAAATGCAATAATACCTTAACATTATCATACAAATAGGTGTATTAGGTACCAAACTAATAATATTATACCCAAAAAGGTAATCTTAAGAGAATAACCTAATGGCAACGCTAGCTTCTCACCTCACATTATAGGAGTTGAGAATTCAAATACTCCTGGAGAGTTGAGAATTCAAATACTCTTGGATGCTCTAAGAGGTTTGGTACCATCATCGATGAAAAAAAATAAAAAAAGTAGTACGTTAATGTACATGGCAATGATGGAATATTAATTAGAAAACAAGCTTTGTCAAGATTAAAATATGAACATAATTTTTCAATATATATCTAATTTATATATCTAATTCATGCTCTTGTAATTTGGTATTTCCAAATCCCCACCCATGCCAGCACCCGTATATCGTCGATAAAATCAAATGACAAATTTTTTAAATCAAGGGCAAGTTAGTTATTTTATAAAATATGTAACAACTCCGTAATAGAAATGACTTATTTGATGAAATTTGTAATTCAGGGAGTTATTTTTAGTTGAGGTATACATAGTTAGGGAGGTTTAGTGATTTAACTCATAAAAATATGATCGAAATTGATTATCTAACCGAAATGATAAACCAAAGGCCCCACATGTACTAAAGTGAGAAACCAAAAAAACCACAACCCCTCAACCCCTCAAACCGATGGAGGGGGAAGATCATTGTTGATAACTTTAAAAAGCCAAAGAGGTCACACCTCCCATTGAAGGTCAGAATACCTGACTGAAAAAGCACTATGACCCAAGGAATGAACTACACCATTATAGGATCTAGGGGTCCAAGCAAGGCTGCAGTTGGGCAAGGAGCTTAGACCACCTCCACATGCCAATAAGTTAGAAAAGAAGGATGCATCAATGTTCAGCTTGAGATGCCCCTCCGATCATAGGATGAAGATTGGATCGGATTGGATATAATTTTGCGAGCAACTTTTAAACGCCAAATTGTTTTCCAAAGGCCATTCCTTTCTTGAACATGACTAGACATAGAAAAGGAGGAATTATCCAAACTCTTGCCCAAGAGAGTGAATTTATAGGCTGTTTTCACATAGAATTGATCATTCGAATTAGCTCCAAGAAAGTCGATCAATTCATTCTAAGAATGGAAGAGAAATTTGAAAAGGACCATGCTACTTAGACAGAGAATTGTTACACTTACACTTTTTTATCTATTAGATGCATCTGATAGATCCACTATATGTACTCACCACATACATAATATGAATATGAAAAAGTGTAAGTCTTACAATTCTTCTAAATATCATTTTTTATTTGAAAAATAAGATGAATGCCTCTCTTACTGAAGTGATTACGAATTAAGTCAAGGTTTCAAGACATTGTACCCTGATTTATAAGCTCTTCAACCCTCATGATAGGTTGAATTAATTGAAGAGACAGAGAAAGTTGGGCGAGTCACATCCGGAAGACCAAATATTAATAGAGGAGTCATTGTGGAACACCCACTAAAAGTCTTTGTCAATTAAATCTTTAGAAGCTGAGATGCTTCGCCATCCCTAGTTGGCATTTGCAGGACAACGTGTGATTCAAGGAAAGACAAATCCTGAAAACACTTCTCCTTACAACAAAAGGAGAAGAAAAGTGAATGGTCATTTGAGACTTGGCCTTTAATAAACCTCTCCCAAATTTAGCTAAGAGAGCCAAGTTGAAGTCTTGGATGTCTCTAGACCTCCATTTCCTTTAGGCTCACAAATGGTTTCCCATTTTACCCTTTGTCCCTCCACCAGAAAAGCCTGAACTTTGGCGAGATAGCTTTAGGTAGAGAAAGAGATAATAATATGAAACATGGTAGGGTTTCACTTAGGTGCATCTGAGAGCTTGAGGCCCTCAGTTAACCATTTCAGTCTTATCTATCAAATAATAAGATAAAATCACACTAGTTCTTAACTTTCTCTCAAGTAAATGTTCTAATTTTTGAATTAAAAAAGAGTGTTATGCTACACCTCAAAGAAGGTGAATGTAATCCATTTAAAAAAAAATTTTATGAAGATTAACGAATCTGGTTGGCGTGAGGTTAATTTTATTAAATGATGTATTTTTATTTGGATAGGAATATCAATAATGTTGTATATGTCTGAATCGCCCAATACCTAATATATAAATGACATCTAATAAAAAAATCTCACATATTTTAAAAATGTATTCCCATCAAAAAATTATTTCGTAAGACTAATCAAAATTCTACTCCTATTTGTCTAAAATTTTAAACACCGTTTCAACACGCAATCAAACAAGCTTAATAAAGCAAATACATCCTATTACTTCGGGTTAACATTAAACACAACTCATCACTCTTCTTTAAACCCATCATTTTGACCCCACCATCTTTCTCTCTCTCTCTCTCTACCTATATATATATAGATATATAGATATATATATACCCCTACATATTTACTTTCCCTCCTCTATCTTCTCGTTTCTCACGCCTCCTCTCTCGTGTCTCTCTCTCTCTCTCTCTTCAGCTCCATGGTGGTTCGGTTTCAGATGATCCGTTAAGAACCAACATATGGGTAGTCTCTGAAACTTGAGTAGGTTAGAGAAGCGAACAAAACAAAGGGGAAAAAAGCATGGAAGCTGAGAGGGTGAGGCAGTTGATGCTCCTCTGGTCTAGAATCAGAAGCAACCGTGTGGCTCTCGTGGGTGGAAACCACACCGCTGCAAGGTTTTGCACTCGCTAAGTCTCATTTCTCTCTGCTGTTGGCTTTTTTCTCACTCTATTGTTACTACTCTCATTTTTCAAAGTTTTTCTCGTCTGGGTATTACCCAGATCTGCAAATCAAGCTCTTCTAGTGTTGCATACATAGAAAATTGAAGCAAAATTGAAGCTTTCATATAAAAATCATGGATCTGGCTTCTGGGTATGGAGCCAAAAACGAAATCAGATCGAAGAAAGTGGAATTCAATGAGACTGGTTTGAATCACAATGCCGTTTTGGTCATTAGGCTTCCTGCTTGGAGAATGTTGCGAGTGATTTCACGGTCTCTGTTTCTGTTCACTGTTATGTTCGCATTTCTGTTCATTAGATCTGTCATGGTCGTGAATGGACCTTCAATTGAATCAAATTCTTCGTATGAATCAATGATTGGGTCTGATACGATAATGGGTTCTGAATTGTTGCCTTCGATTTTTCGAGATTTGGCCGACGAAGGCCTCATAAAAAAAGGCGATGAAGCTCTCATTGTGAGCTCTGGCATTGGTGATTTGAACCAGCATTCGGAGCTTTTGAATGCTATTGGGATTGATTTGGTGTTTGAATCTGATCTGGACCGCCAGAACTCGATTGCAGACTATACATTTGATTTGATAATCACAACGAGCTTTCAGGGTAATAATAAGTTTATGGATCGAGCTCTCAAAATCGGAGGCATTGTGGTAATGCAATTGAGCAACGACCCATCAAATGCTTTCCAGCAACAATCAAACTATAAGATCGTGTATATTCGGAGATTCAGTTTGACAATGGTGGCTATGAGGAAAATGAGTCCGGCAGATGAGGACTCTGTGAGCCTTCCGGCAAGGCGCCGGCTGTGTGGGGCCACACCGGAGTCGAAGAAATTGGCATTGGAGGGTATAGAGGACGTGTTGTTCGAGCCACAGCCACGAGGACGATCATTGGCCAAATCGAGCTACGAGAAAATCAAGTTCTTGCCCGACTTGTTGGGGGACTCACTCGAAGATTACAGGCGTCGGATCTTGATTACGGATGAGAATAATGGTGTTTTGGATTGGTTTTACGCGAATTATCCGATGAGGAATCAGTATTTTGAGGCTTACAATCTGAAGATTGATGTTTACAATACAGAAATGTTGGATGAAGGAATGCAGAGCATGGTTGAGCTCTATTTTAGTGGGATTTCGGATTGGTTGAGGAAGAATGTGGAGGAAGAGGACTATGTTGTGATGAAGGCAGAATCACAGTTGGTTGAGATGATGATGAGAGAGAAGACAATATGTTTGGTGGATGAGTTGTTTCTGGAATGCAAAAATCAATGGGAAGATGGTGGAGAGGGTAATAATAAGAGCAAGAGGGCTTATTGGGAGTGCTTGGCTTTGTATGGGAGGCTGAGAGATGAAGGGATTGCAGTGCACCAATGGTGGGGTTGATTGAGGAGAGAGAGAGAGAGAGAGAAGACTCACTCTTGTAGCTGAGGTCTCTCAAGTCTCAACCCTTTTGTGTTTTATGTTATGTAAGAGAGTGTGATTTATGTTTTGAGTGTTTTCAGAGGGCTGTGGTGTGGTGTGATGGGTTTTATTTCTTCTCCCTTTTGACAAGGGGCTTTGGCTATGTATGCTATTATGCTGTATGGGCCTATTGGGGGTGTGTTTTATTAAATAAAGGTTGGAGAAGGAAAGATGTTGATGTGTTGAAAATATGTTGGTGTTTCAGTGCTCTCTTTAGTGTTGACTGATGATGCTGTCAACTCTTTATAATAAAATGCCCTTATTACTACTATTCAAGTCTTCTGATTCCATTTTTAGTAATGTATGAAAATGAACTAAGGGCTGTTGCAAGGCTCGCCACATGTTGGCTGGCCAACGGGCTCTCCGGCCAAGCGGCAACCTACTCTCTTTTCTCTCTCTCTCTCTCTCTCTCTCTTCCTTTTAAACTCTCATCTCTCTCTTTTATATATATATATATATATATATATATATATATATATAAGAGTGTCAGCTCAATCAGCATACATTAATTCAATGGTCTGACTGTGACTTTTCATATTTTAAAAATGACCTAATACATCATTTTCTTTGAAGCAAGACCAATAAATGCAGGCAGTGTGATAGAGCAATCCAACTTGATATTATTTTTTATTTAATATGTATTAAAAGTCCACAGATCTTTCTCCAAAGGTAGATGAACGAGTCTTTTTTGCCCCCACCCTCACCCTAAAAGGAGGTTTATATTAATAATAAACCACTCCTCTTCTTCCTTCTTTTTTTTTATTTTTTTATTTATTTAAAGGTATTTAATAGAGAGCACGAGGCCAGCAAAGAGACAGAATCACTCTTAGTCTTAGGTTTTGGTTTTGAATAATGTTATATAATCTGACTATGCAAATAACTAAAACACATCTATTTAATTTATTCGTGATGTCATCCTTTTTTTATTCTTTTCCTCATTCTATTTGGTTAATAAATCTTCCAGCCTGTGTGAAACAGTGAGAATTTTAAAAGTTAAATTTTAAGTGTTAAAATTATTAAGTGATAATTTAAAAATATACATATTTTTTTATATTTTTTAAATATTTAACCTTCAGTATTAAGTGATAAGTGATGTCACTCTTACATAAAATTTTATTGATGATTATCATTTTTAGTGGTATTCAAATACAAACTTGCATCGCACTAGTCACTTTTTAACTTTAGCAACCAAATCAAATGATATGGTCACAGTGCCCAATTATCAACCAGAATTTAACCCTTAACCACACTCCTTTTTAGCTGTGCTGCAACAATTTTAATTAACTTCCTCTTCCTATTGGGTCAACAAATAATGTAATGTATATTAATCCCTTAAATGACTTGATAGTAAAAAATAAATAAATAAACTAATACTACTACTATAGTATCAGTTTATAACATTGCTGGGCTTGGATACATTTACCATTATGTGCTATTACATTTTCTTCATTCTGCAAAATACAAAAAATCTTAACCTCCATTTCCAAATAATATCCTGTAGAGTTACTCAAATTGGATAAGTGATCGGTTTCGTGTCATCTCTAATATAGCCTCTTCTCACCATCAGTGTATGAGACAAATATATACATTTCGATTAGGATCGTATTCAAGATTCCCTTAACTATATAAGATTTATAAATAACATTCTTTCCGTCGATGAGTTGTTAGTGTAGGAATAAAATTACACAGCTTCCATTACAAAATAGAAATGAAAAAAAATGAGTTAACTAAGGAGTCAGTTTTTATTTTTCAAGAGTGATTTAGTCCACAAGAAAAGAACACATTGGTCAAAATATAACATTAATATGTCATGTAGGGCAACACGACTTTTTTTCATCCATTTTCTAGCAGAAAATAAACATGGAGTAATTTGCAGATTTTTACAAATGTATAGAGTTATTCACTAAATTGACAGTTCAAGGGATTATAGGTTTTTTTTTGCCCTTTAAAAATGAAATTTAGGTAAAGTATGGGCTCATTTAATTCGATTTATCTGAAAACAGATTTTAAAAACTCTGAAATTATAAAATAGTTATCAAAGGATACAAAAGATCATGTCCTAAAATCAGACCTTTTCCGTACTTGATTTTCAGAGACCGGTTCTTAAAAACCTATCAACCAAACAGAAAAGAAAAAATTTTCCATTTTCAGTTCTTTTAGTAGAAAATTATTATATATGAAACTAAGCAAGTCCTATACAGTAGCATGACAATATAAGAAAAGATTCCAAATGGAACTCTTATATTACAAATTTAACCGGAATGTACATATATACAGCCCAGATGGGATACAACTTAATGTTCCTAAATATGGAAATTTTCATCCAACGAGCTAAAACCAAAAGCCATAACCCCCCATCCATCAAAAACCCCAAGGAGAAGAAAAAAAAAGGCTTCAACAATCTAGGGATTTCAAAAAAATCTTAATTCAACAATCTAAGTTTCCCCATTTTCAATACCAGCTTCAGCTTCTGTCAAGGCCTCATCATTCTCACTTATCAAGAAGTCACAAAGCTCCAAAAGCTGATCTGCAAGTGGAGGAATACCTGGGTTGCGCCCATCGTTGTACCTGTGAGCATTGTATGTAATTTGCCACACATCATGCCTGAACTCCTCTCGGCTCTTGAATTCCAACCTCCTCACCTTCTCCCTGATCGTGGAAAGATCCATAGGGCGCTTTACAATGTCCAGGTAGTCGGGAGCTTCCTTTTTGGACACTGGTTTTAAGAAGAGGTAGGACACCTCATGCCTATCCTTGAGGGTCTCCACTATACCCTCTAAAATATTAGCCAAACCAACCTGTAATTAAATTAAAAAATGAATATCATACAAAAGGAAAATTATTCTGCACTAAACATGTAAATACATAATTAATTAGTATAGACGAGAAAATTATCCACAAAAGATACAAGTTGCTCAAAGGCAACCCATAATTCTGGTGAAAATCAGTCTGGAACCTTTTTGGTCACTATTATGACTATCCCATATGATATGTTAAGATTAATTAACAGGAACCTAAAACATGTTTACAAACCGTTGACAAATCAACTAATAAGAAGCTCCCAAAACCCCTTTTTAATTCTGTAAAGAAAGTGAGAGTAAATAGCACACATAGATATGTAATTTCCTTTCTGTGCTACCTTTCAACATTAAATTAGACCCCTTAAGCTTCTTCCAGAAGAGATATGCATAACTGCTTTTATAAATCATTTCATCAAAGGAAATCCTCAAAGATTTGATAAACTAAACCATGACCTATATGTATATTATAAATTTTTACCAGGATCAATTCCTTCGAAGTACTTTCACTAAACTTCCCTACTTAGCAAGATAAGATGAAAACAAAAAAGAAAAAAATTGTCCCCAGGGATTGATTTGTAGCAATTGTCCATCTAAATTACCCAAAATCAGAATGAAAAGTAAAGGGAATAGAGATATAACAAGGAAATAAGCAGCAATTACCTCTCCCCCTCTACGGCGCTTTGTGGGTGGAGCATACTCTGCACCATACCTTCCCAACTCAATTACTGGTCTCCTCTTCACGTTTCGTTCTCTTTCTGGCATCCTTCTGTCATTTCTTCTCGGCCGCAAGTCATCATAATAATCATCTCTTATTTCAGGCACTTTTTTCTTCTTTTTCTTCTTCTTTGCCTTCTGACGTTCTTCTTCCTCCCTCTCTCTTCTTATGGCTTCTTCGTATTTTCTTATCTCAGCTAACCTTTCTTGTTCTTCATCTATTCTCCTTTGTTCTTCATAAAGCCTCCTGGCTTTCTCTTCTCTCTGTCTCTCCGCGATTCTCCTCTTCTCCTCCTCTTCCCACCACCGTTTACCCTCTCTGACTTTTTGCTTTGCTCCCTCATTAGCTAAATGTTTGCTCTCCCGCTCTCTATGCTTCTCATAACTTGACAATTCTATAATTTTCTTCGTCTTCCTGTACTCAAGATCAGTGCTACCTTCCTGACTGACCTGGTCCAGATTCATCTCCTTTGGTCTTTTGATTATAATTTTCTTGCGAGGCTGGTTTCTTTCTGTCTCCATTGGTGGTCTTATCACGATAGATGGCTTGTGAGATTCAACCTGGACATCTTCAGGCTTCGTCTTGTTGGAAAATATAATTTTATTAACTTTAACAGTAGACTTGTTCCCAATTTCAGCATCTGATGTTATCGGTCGGTCAGAGCTCTGTGAGGCAGAAGGAGCGAGTTTATCAGGTAGCTTGTCAGTGGAGCCACATTTGACCTTCAGAATTTTTGCTTTTGAACTGGATTTATCTTCTTCAGGAGCTTCCACAAGAGCAATTTTTGTTGCACTTTTTGCTATAAGCTTCTTTGTCATAGTTTTCTGCTGGGGCTGAGCCAAGGGATCTGAAGCATTCGATCTCATAGATGCCTTATCCGGATCTGTACTTTCAACCTGTGTTTCTAGATCTTCTCCATACTTTGGGCAATTCTTGTTGGTCCTCATGTGGCCAAGCTGATATGTCAGAAAGTAAACAATCATAACGAAATTTATAACAGTTCTATCAAACAAGAAAAAAGTTCCAACAATTAAGCTACACACCTGACCACAAGCTCCACAAACAAAACTCTCTCTTGCGGATTTCTTTTCCTTGACAATCTGGATTCAGACATAGTTATTGAATTGGTTTTAAACCGCAGAAATAAAAAAAAATAAAGTTGAACTTTGTCATAATTAAACACTGAATTTATAACATTGACAGAGGAGAAGCAAAAGAAGTCAACTCAGCATCTGGTGCAATATATATAATATTTATAAACATGCATATAAACGTAACACAACAGAAGAATGGAAAAAACAAGATCACTTGCAAAGTCACTTGATACGCAAGAATGAAAGAGTCTAATGAATAAAATGTACTAAATCTTTTTTTTTCTTTTTTATTTTGCATATCGCGGGGGGGGGGGGGGGGGGGGGGGGGGGGGGGTTGAGAGATAGAGAGAATCACCTTTATTCCATCCCCCAATATTTTAACTTTCTTGTTGAGTAAACCCATGCGTGCAGTGTCATTCTTTTTGATCGGTTTTACCTTCCCAGAGAAGTTCTTTTTGGAAATAAACCTTTCCTCCTGCCACCAAAAAATAGTTTTCTTATACCACCTTCAATGAATTATAAATTGACTCCCATGGTTTGTGTGACGTCTATATCAAATTTAAACATGTCAATCCAAAACAGGGTACAAAAAGTATGATAGAAAAACAAAGCTAAGAGAACTCACCCTTACCTTCTTTGGGTCTCGAAAAATATTCTCTTTTGATGTATATGATCCATCAGGTTGGGCCATAGCAGTAGTATTCTTGACAATTGTATTAGTTTTCTTGACCCGCTCTCCATTTTCATAAAAATTTGACTGTGAGCCTGGAGTTAATGCCATTTCCTCCCCTGCAGCTCTTGTCTTCTTCTTCTTCCTCCTCTCAATCTCTTCATCTGCAGAGTAATATCAAGGTCAACTATATAACATGAGCACCGATATTTTGTTAACTTGCATATTATAGAGGTAATTAAAAATGATGTTGACATGCATCTCCCAGAGCATGAGAAGAAGCAACAAAGTTCCACCATCCTTCATCATGGTCTAGATTTTTGCACTCATTCAAGCGGATCTGCTCTACTTCGAAGAAAATACATTCCTTCCATTTTCTATGTTCTCAGTCTAGCACTCAATTCATAACAAATATAGCTAAAACCAAAAGTAAAGAAAAAATATATATATATTTATATATATATGATTTCAACTGAAGATAAAAATTCAGAAAGCTCATTCAAGGTGTAATCATGTGTAAAGACAGCTTCTTGTCATCCTAAATACTCTTTTACCAGTAGCTTGCCATAAATAACAGTATTGTATAGCAAGAAACCAGATATGCAATTAGGTCCGTACCATCCATAAGCATCCTGCACAATTCTGCTGCTTCAGCTGCCTCATCTTCAATTTCCTCTTCCACCTGAGCTTGGGATGGGTGCCCTCTCATTTTAAACCCCCTCACACCATCTGCTTTATCATGCTTGGTTTCATAGTTACCCTCTTCCCCTTCTTCACATTCTTCTGCATCCAGCAGATTTTCTAGGTCCCCAGCAAA
Organism: Cornus controversa; assembly: GCA_026545225.1. NCBI lineage: Eukaryota > Viridiplantae > Streptophyta > Magnoliopsida > Cornales > Cornaceae > Cornus > Cornus controversa. The sequence goes on from CM048853.1 coordinate 34,513,055, forward strand.
GGAATCCAGGTCACTATTTGCTTCTGAATCGCTATCATTTTCACCACCATCAACAGCAGAAAGACTTTGAACTTGTCGATCCCAAATTTCTTGACATTTTTCTCTTGTCTGCTGCTGAAGCTGCAGAAAGGACATTCGCTGGCCACGCGCATACTTGCTGATTGTTGTTGAATCAACCTTGACCCCAACTGCAGCTTGCTCACTCGATAGTTTGCGAATCATAGCAATTCGATGCCACCTAGTCTGTTTTGCAATCTGTTCCTCTGGAACATTGAATTTAAGGAGAACCTGAGAATATGAGAGAACACATTGGTGCTTTAAAATATGAAAAATTGCAGTCAAACACCATCTTCTGGACTAACAAAGATATTGTCCAAAACTACTAGTTAGATGGGCAAGTTTTTCGCAAAACAAGGATAACCTCGGTGTTGAGGGATTTAAATATTAAAGTTACACCCTCTCTAATTGCTTAGCTTTTAGAGTAGATGATTATTAACATGGTATCACAGCAGGCAAAGTCCTGAGTTCGAACCTCACCGTCACCCTGATAATAAAAATTGAAACAAGTGTTGGACCAAAATAAGGCCCCACGCGTAAGGGGGCGTGTTGAAAGATTTAAATATTAAAGTTACACCCTCTCTAATAGCTTAAGCTTTTAGAGTAGATGGTTATTAACACTCTGCAAATAGAATGATTCCTTTGAGCCACCTGTGATCTTGAGGGGAGGGGTGGATATAAAGTCAGCTGTTAAAGTTATAAGTGATAGATTTGTGAAACAGAGAGTAAAGATTACCAAAGAAGTTTTAAAAGAAGCTAAACTACTCCAACCCTCAAAGAAGTATCTCACAATTACAGGTGCATCCCCTTTTGCTTGCAATTATGCAAAGACCTGTCTCAATTCAGGGTTTTGGGTAACAAATTTCCCTTCTATTATGTCTGATCTACTAATGGCAACGAAGTATGATGATATCAGTGTCAGCTACTCAGCTTTACAAAATAATTTTAAATGCCTGCACTATTCAGTCTATTCCTAAGTAAAAAATCTATTAATACAATAAATATGTTCCAAAAGAGTGAATAAAATGATGATTATACCTTTAATTTTTATTAATCTCTCTCTCTCTCTCTCTCTCCCCGACAAACCACCTCTATTGCTACCCCCATAGACCACCATGCCACAATTGTTGCCACCACTTCCATATTCATCCCAATTTTCCTCCTATTCTCCCTATTTACTACTGACCCAGTAGTTATCAATCAAGCCCCATTACAAACAAGAACTGCGCATTACTCCACCATCATGTCTGGCGAGCCATTACTTTGCAACTTGCAACTAGCATCTCCAGCAAAAACAAGGACTATAGCACTATTTGAGGCCCCTCTCTTTCAATCTCTCTGGTTCAAGCACCATTTTCTGCCATGACAACCAACAAACCTTAGCTTTTATACAACAGAATCCTCAAACACAACACTCCAGGGACCAGTGAGCACCACCTCCTCTACCCTTGCTTCTCTCACCATTTTTCCCATCATGTTCCCTTGATATCGCAAGCACCTACCACCAGAAATCACTGTATATAGTTCAGCAAGATCACTCTACATGAAAACACTAATCTGTTCATACCCTTCACTCACTAAACCCTCAAGCTCAGGCCCATTACTACCACCACATTGTCACCAAACTCAAAAAGATTTTGCAAACATTCCTCATCTAATGTTCAGTAACACAAACTGCAACACTCTCTAGATCCCAACCTCCCAATTTTTACATTATCATTACCAACTTCAACCATTTTATTCGACAACCTAAAGCATTCCTAATATTACCATCTAATATCTTGGTAATAGCATAAATTGAGAACAGATCCAACTACTCATTGGATTCTCAAGGTCCTCTCCATCAGTGTGGACACAATTTGTACCTGCAGATATAGTCATACCTAAGAACACCCAACTTGAATACCATCTCGCTATTAATAAATGTTTGCTTCCAAAATATTTCTGCAAAATATATTTGAGATGTGATTTGATTGTTATTTATTTTTTATGTTATTTAGTATTTAGCATGCCTAATTTTGTGGCAGTTCTAGACCTCATTTACATGAAGTTCACTACCCATTTTATAGAAGACCTTTGATAGACCTAGGCAGCATCACTTTGTACCAAGCTACTTAAATAATTATTGTTGAATTATTTAATGTTTCAGTCGATTATTGGACATGATTATATATTTAAAAAACTCCCCCGTCATGTAATATATAATAAGCATGTGGCTACTAAAAAGAAGGTCGATTCTAATTGGAACTTTGTATTGGTAATGCAAGCCAAAAGAATATTTTTAAGCTACTCTTCCTACACTAATACTTATCTTAACCATATTAAGTGCATAATTTTAAATCTCAACTAAATGTACTAATGAACTTGAATTTGTCCAACTTATCAGCAATTCAATCAAATCAAATTAAATTTCCTCAAAAGGTTAAATTCAATAACATGTTAACAAATATATAGTTATTTACTCGATCTATATCAATGTTTTAAGTTTGTCCTTCAGATAGAAATTTTAGACAAATAAAAAAGAATGTTAATGACTTTTAGATTTTTAATTGAGTTTTCAAATAACAATTCGTCTTTTAGCCAAATCAACAAAGAATACTGAATGAATTTTTACAAATTCAGAAACTCAGCAAACAACCACCCCCCCGCACCACAAAATACACACACCCCTTTCTCTTCCTCCCTTCTTAAATTGGCCACCATCTGAATTTCCTCAGATTTGACTTGTGGAACCAATTTAACTCTAGAATTCATTTTTTTCCCATATTCAATCTTTAGAGAATATCATTCACTTAATACTAACCAAAAAAGAATATTAACTCAGTTTGTACATTATAGGTATGAGGTGAATATGCCTTAGATTCAAACGTTCATTAGAAAAGGAATATCATTCCCTAATAAGCGCAACCTACAAACCCTACAAATAGCAGCGGCTGAAATTAAAAAATATATATTTGTGACGTTTAATAATTTTTTTTTCAATGCACTGACTTTGGTTCCCCTTAAAAAAGGTTTCTAATATTGCCCCTGAATGTCTTGTTTGAGAGGTTTCTGTATTTGCCTTTACTTTCTTTTGATAAGATAATCTCCTCTTGCTCTTTTTTTTTCTTCCCAATTTGCTTCTATTTTTTCTTTTCTTTTTTGTTAAAAGATCAACACTTAATAAAGCCTTACCCATGGAAACTTGTCTTTAAATAGTTCCTACTTTCCTTTTGCACACAATTTTGTTTTCTCAAATGAAATATAAGCAACAAATGCCATTCATATTTCAAGAAATTTGGATTTATAAATGAATTGGGATCTTCTAAGTAAACTCCACTAAGTTACCTTAAGCTATGTTTGTATTTGATTTTGCAATTTGGTAATGACTACAGTGGTGTAGAGAGAGAACTAGAAAAGAGAGGAGGGAAACCATTTAGGAACGGTATCTGGTAAATTGGCTCCTTCAAAACAATATGGTTTTGATGTGGTCCGACATAAACCACTGATTTGAAGAATAAGTCACTGTCAATTTAGGAACAATTTATCTTACGATAACTTAGAGAATTTCAACATAAGGGATTCTGATCCTTTATAATTTAAAATATATATTTAATTTACGATCAATCCTTTGAATCCATATCCTGACACATACTGTGAAGTTTGAAGTAATTACTTTAAAATTGAGATGGTAGAAATTTATTACATATGTAGAAACTAATTTTTTCGAATAATAAAACACAGGGACTTTGCCCTGAACATTTTTAAAGCCATGACCGTCTGGCACATGCTTGGTTCTGAGCAGTTAATGAAACTTTTCCCTTTAGCTATTAATAATGCCAATGTTAACCTATTCTCTACCAAAGTATTATAAGAACTAGTTTCTAGAGCTAATTTAAATATTCAAGTTACAGAACATTTTTATGTAGAGCTTATTTGGAATAAGGCTAATTGGACTGAATTAGAAACTAATTTTAACATGAATTTCTTTTCCCCTCTCTCTCTCTCTCTGTGTGGATGGTGAAAGAAAGACGTACCTCTCGTGCAGCTTCCATGCTCAATCTACGTAGATCAGCATCTGTTCCGGTTACCGTTGAACCTCCTCTAGCAACAGCTGTTTTTTTCTTCGTCATCACATTAGACATTGGTGCCTTTGGAGCAGTGCGGACATAGCTGAAACCCAGGCCCCGTCCGGATGGATCACCAACGCCAGTGATTTCCAGACGTTCAATATTGTCCCTATCCTGAAGAAACAAAAATAAAACGAAGCTCAGAATCGAAATGTATGGACTGAAAACTAAGATATAACTGTCCTAGCATCATGGTTCATATATGTGACTGAAGGTATACAATTTTATGGTGGAATGACAATGCGAGTCATTATAAATGATCCTAAATATTGCAATAACTGAAAAGAAAAGATTAATAGAAAATCAGAACTTCGAAAGGTTCAAATAAAAACTCAAATTTAGCAGTGAAGTTAGAATTGACAGTGTCTTGACAGGATTTTGGACCATTTGGCTATAGCTTAATTGCGTTGGCTGTTTTCAACGTGAAGAGTTCTGCAGTATTAAAACTCCCTCAACAACATTGCTACGCAATTCTCCAACAAAAATTTTTCCATTTACCAAATAAGCGTGATAAACAATACAAATAATTAGATTGAAATAGTTTACCTGGTTTGTACAAGCAACAAAATTGCTGCTCAAGTTCCATGGAGTTATCTGCAGTTCCCTCTCAATGTGCGATGCAGCAGCTAAAGCAATTGCTTCATCTGGAAGCTGATTCATTGCAGACGAAAGGCCATTGGGATGAGTCAGCCTTGTAATTCCTAAACGCTTGAGCCTGTACAGGCCAGCTTGCATGCTTTCATAGGCGCAGACCTAGGCCAAAAGAATTAGAATAACAACAATTAAATAATAAGATTATGGAAAGCAACAGAAAACAAGGAAAATATGATTCTAAGATATTTACACATCATTTTTAACAAAATGGCATTTTCACTCATATCTGTAATTACCAACCATGTTAAAAGCAAGAGAAAAAAGGATGGGACAGCCATAACTTATGTTATAGAATGTTGAACAGTTAAACAAACAACATGTTCATGAAATGAACTTGACTGAGCTAAGAAAGATGTGAGGATGTATAACAATAAAATAAAGGATAAAATTGTGCAAGACCAAGATGATACGAGTGAAACTGTGTGCGAGGTCGGGATATTGCGGTCAAACTTTGTGTGAGACCAAGATCATTATTTTATGGACAAATTTTGTGCACGTCCAGACAATTTATGGTGCACCTATCATTGAGCCGAGCTATTTCACATCAGTGGTATAAGGTGAGTGAACCTTGGGTAATTTTGTATGACCCCGACCACTAATGTACATGTATTAGAAGCTATGTGATCCCTTACACCTACCTGGAGGGTTGTGTACTCTCACAGTTACAAGGAATGTGGAGTTGGATGGATCGGATATGATACTGGATGAATTGTGTCCAGATTAATTTATGACTCAGACGTTAGCCAATGGAATTGTGTATCATTGGTGTAGGTTGGGTCATGACCTAGTGATAGGCAAGTTCAATTAGAAAGACGTTGAACACACTTGATTAGGAGATTTAGTTTGTCTAACGTGAACATGAACCTTAAGAAAGAGTTGAATAAATTACTAACATAACTGAGGTTTAATTTGTACTTACCATTATTTAAATGTGTATCATTGAACTTATCAAGCTAAATTGACTTATCATAAATTAATGAAAATGTAATATTTGCTAATTTTTTGGTGTTTATTGACGATTGCAGCTTACTGGGCTTTCCAAGCTCCCGCCCATCCCCCCCCCCCCCCACACACATTTCTCCTTTACTCACCATTGTAGGCACTTGTAGAGACAGATCGACGCTAGAGGATTTACTATCCTGAGAAGTTTTAATCAGCTAAAGATAATTTATTTACTATTTAACAAGGAATTGTTTTGAGGAGTCTTATGTAACAACAAAAGTGATTAGTGTTGAATTTTTTGTAGCCTTGTATATAGTAATTTACCTTACTGAAGTTGATTTTTTAGTGCTAGGGATTGAACTTTGTTTAACGATATGGATTATGCATCCAGTCATGAATTAAATTTAGGTGAAAGGACAAGATGCCCTAGACCTCAAATTTGGAGGCAATGTCTAGGGCCACAACCAACAGTGCATGATAATCATTTTTTCATTCCATAAATTAAATTTATAGGTTTTTATTCTTGCAAATATAATTTCAGTTATAGTTTCTTCTATTATTTTTAAAAAATAATTATTTAATATTTCCATTTTTGTAAAGATGTAAATTATACAAAAAAATCTTCATTTATCATTTCATTGTAAATTTACACATAGATTCATCAAATTTCCTGCCTCTTTCTCTACAATGAAAATCATAATTCAACTAAATTTCAATCTAATAAGAGGCATAGGTGCAACAATAAAAAGTCAGGTCGGCAAGCGTGTAGATGCAGATCAAGTATGAAAGAAGCCACTTTGTGCAAAACAAGGTACAAATTTAATTATAAACTTTTTTCTTTATAAAAGCTTCTCATCTTAACTGGGGGGGTGGAGTTTCTCATCTTTCTTATCTTTCTTATTTTGGAGGGCCAATAACCACAATGGAAAAACTTTACAAGTTACACAGTGAGCTCATTATTTGTGATAGGATATTTCTTCTCAAGTGTGAAATTCTTTCATTAGAAAGGATTCCAAATTATAAGATAACTGTAAAGCTTACAACAATTTACAACTATAGTGATGTTTTAATTCATTAACACGAAGGAAAGGCAAACATCACATAGCAGAACTCACATTTTCTGGTGTCACCATCCTTCTTAACTCCTCCTCCAATGGAATTCGGAAATTCCGCCTCATAACCCAAAACAACTGTCCATTTGATCCCTTCTGGTGGATTGCAAATGCATGTTAAGCATTCAGGTTAACAGAAAATAAAAACATCCCAGTAATAAAGCTACTGCAAACATTTGTGCTATCGATTCCAAAACTAATATTAAAGCACGCCTACCTGCAAATCAGCACAATGCTTTAATCTTTTCCGAAGAAAGGCTTCGGAGATGTTAGGGAATTGTGCAGACAGCTCATCCGCACGGATGCGAGGAAGCCAGTCATGCTTTTCAACTGCACGAAACTCACGATACATGTACACCAAGAGCCTGTTGATAATGTATGTCTGCACACCTTTTGTTCCAGGAGTCATTACCTCCATGTGAGGCTCCTATAAACAAAAAACAAACCAAACCCGGTTAGACAAATTCAACACTGTTTAAAGTTACATCACACATTAGCTGAACTTCTATAAATTCTACGCCTCCCACCAGTAACAGTAGTTAGCAGGAGTTGAAAAACTCAGAATTAAAATGGAATACTACAAGGTGCCTTATCGTACTGGATGTACAAAGATAAACTAAAGCTATGTTACTTGTTTCGGGTGCGGATGTGTCGAAGCATTGGATGTATCAAATCCCCAAACAGAAGGACACTGCTAAATATTGATATTATTTAATATATTTCTTATAGTTTCTAGAGTAAAAAAACTTATTCATGTAACAGTGTTTAGAAAAGGAATTTAACTCATTTTGAAACTATAAGCTAATAAAATTGAACTATTGGATATTCTTTTTTGGTGCATGTCCAACCAAATGTGTCAGTAACATATCTGATACCCTTGTCCTAGTGTCATGTGTCCAAAATGGGTACTTCATGTACTTTGAAGAGTTCATGTAACATAGAACTAAAGTGAGTGAGGTGGTAGTGATCAACAAAAATTTTCCAAGGGAACAAATAGCACAGAGATCATATAAGTTTACATATTTCAAAATGGTGAAAAATGAGCTTGTGTTCTTACAAATGTACAATAGTTAATCGAATTCAACCCAGACTGTAAATTCTGTCGTATAATATCATATCTCAATGTCATAACATGTAAGCGCACAAATTCATAGATAAGGCCCATCATTCAGGCCAGCTAGTTTTTAGATAATGTCCCATCACTAATTTATCCATCAAACTTAAATAACAATCGATAATATAGTTTAAGAATTTATAAAGGTTGGAAGGAACCCATTTTCATGAAAGCTGAGGCACATTATGATAGATATCCTTTAATTTTATTGGCCTGCTCATACAAATATGTTGCCTTCTGTAACAGTAGGGGTCGGATGCCTTGGTTTTGTTTAGGAAAGCAATAGGTGTGCAGAGGGAAAATTAGTGTATGTCGTGGTGGGGAAAGAACTTAGGCAGGAAAACCCATGGAGGACTGGAGCAACAAGATCTCTGGGACAGCTTATTCATCATGTCATTATGGCATGGTATTTATCAAGGATAAGGCACATGCCGTGACATAGAATAATCCAGTGGACGAGACTTGGTATGTCTGCCATGTGTTGCGGATATCCACTTCCACTGGGGTCACACATCACCCATAGTCGTGGGTTGCTTCCTCGATGGTTTACCTTTGACACCCTCAAGGGGAGTAGCTCCATTTTCCCTCGTCCTGCAGCCTGGTGATGATGCTTGCAACATAATAGCCGCCAGAAAGGAAATCACGACATAAGGTCAAGGTCCAATATAGCTTGCCTATAGGCTCACATCTGTGATTCTTGGCTCATGATGGCACTCGTTCCTATAGCTCGCAATCTTGTCCATCTTGTTCCCACCTTTGGGCTACTGCTATCCATATGGCCACTCTTAAGTTCCACGTTTCAGACTCAGAATCAAAAGAATATAGTTGTAGGATAATCCAGATGATCCTACAACTATATTCATCATGTTCAAACAACCAATACTCATATTATAGGTCCTAGTCACTCGAAGAGCCCAACTTAGTACATGACCCGAAATTATATGAAACAATGCCTATATGCACAAAGGTTTTCATTTTAAATTGGACCACAAAAATCCCAGAATTTACTTAAACCAAAAGCGGAAGGGAAAAAAACTAAGATCTTAAAGCTCATAGGCATGAAATAGTGCAACTGCAACCGAAAGGAAAAATAGAATAAAAATATCCCAACAGGATAAAAAAAAAAGGAGGGGGGGGGGGGGGGGGTGTTTGTGGTGGGGGTGGTTGGGGGGTGTGAGAGAATTAATCTCTCCTTTATGGAAAAATGTGAGCTAATGGGCCTAGAGAAAAATCAAGGTTGTCAAGATCAGGATTCTGTGTAGAATCGATGGAGGGTCCATAGGATTGGGATCGTAGGATCACAAGATTTTATAAAACTAATATAAAAATAACTTAAACAAACTTTCTAAATAGAACTATTTTCACATAAATAAAGAATAAGGCTAAACACAGTATCAATAACTTTCTGGCAAAAATCAATTAACATTAAAAGATACCAAGTGAGTAAGACACATGACAAACACTTATATATAATGTAAGACATGGAGAAAGCTATATATAAATATAAAATTTTACTTATATACATCTATTGAGTATGAAATTTATAGATCTTTAATTAATTTTTATTTTCATACTAAGAGTAAAATAATTTAGGAGGAGGGTTTATGTTAGATAGCTTGACAGCTAGCGTAAAACTTGTCGGGACCAATATGAACATGAATTCTAAGAATATACGAGTGAATGATAGGGCCCCCATAAAACTGGGCAGGCAATCATTTTGATTATCAGCTGCTCCGAGCTGCGAGTGCGAGTGGAGAAAACGAGCCATCCTCACCAACTAGCTAATCAGACGGAAGCCAACAAAATTATTCCAGATAAGAATGAATATGCCAGATCAGCATCAGCACCAGATTTCACTGCGTCTTATGAACCTGGTAGTGACTTTCAATCCCCTGCTCCACCTGTTTCAATGCTTTAATCGACTAGTCCTAAGGGGGCAAACGGCTATAGTGGCAGTAATGGTATCGAAATTGTGATATTGGCTCAAGGCTAGATCCAATAGCAGAACTCAGTTTAAAGCTATAACAGAACTTGGCATTATCCAAAAGATCAACCCAATTGTGTTGATTGGCCGCAACCAAATGTCTCAAATATTCTTCTAAGAGACCATTCACACGTCCTGTCTGCCCATCAGTTTGAGGATGGTTAGTCGTATAGAAGTTGAGTTTAGTTCTCATTAACTCAAACAAAGACGTCCAAAAACGTCATGTGAACCGAGCATCCCGATCACTCACCACATCATCCAGTATTCCCCAATACTTTACAACATTCTTGAAGAATAGATCTGCGGCCACCTCAATAGTACATGCATATGGGGCGAGGGAAAAAGAAGTATACTTGGAAAAGCGGTCGACCACCACCAAAATCAACCCAAAATCCTTCACCTTTGGTAATCCAGAGATGAAGTCCATAGACGCGAACAAACACAACCCCTACACACACCTAGGAGCATCCCTTCTAGCATATCCATACAAGACCCAAGTAGGCGGGATCGAGGTCCTACGAGGTACCCAGTCAGGAAGGAGTTTGACTGCTGGGATGGGATCAGATCCTACTCCAAGCACTCCACCATTTTTGTGAATGGAAGATGTTCAAAAGCAACAGGAAGGTTGCGCAATTCTCATCATTGATTTAGTGATTGAATGAAAACACCTGTCGAACCCAGCAAGCTGCCAATGCCAATCATGGAACGAAGCGATGAAGGAAGTGATTAGGATATGCGGAAGTGAAAGTTTAAAGAACGGGCAATATACTGATGCTTCACATACCGCTTTACACAACATGTGGTAGTTTTGTGCTGGACTCTCCCTTTGAAGAAATCATGCGAAGGACTAAATGAAAACAAGACTTAACAAAATGCTCAATCCACATCCGGAAAACAAAAACGATAGAAAAAAGAAAGAAGAGGGGTTGTGCCCAGTCCCAAAGACTGTCCTTCAGTTCCTCCATCTGGATTATGTATTCATTTGTAGGGTCAAGGAGTGTGAGATTAAAAATCTATTAAGGAAAACAAAATTAAGGGCTTGAGGACCAGATGGTATCCCTATTGAGGTTTGAAAGTGTTTAAGGGGATGATGGCATGTCTTGGCTAACAAAATTGTTTTATAAAATAAAACAAAGAGAATACCTGATGAGTGCCGCAAAAGTATTTTAATACTTGAAAATAAAAGGACATACCAAAATTGAACTGATTATTGCTGTATTAAACTAATGAGTCATACAATATAACTTCAGGAGAGTCATTGCACAAGAAGGACGGAAAATTAAAGTGTTGGAAAATTATTTTGAATTCATTCCAGGAAGGTCAATGATGGAGGCTATTTATTTTGCTGAGGAGACTAATGAAAAGATATAGATAGAAGAAGAAATATCTTCATATGATTTTTATTAATTTAAAGAAAGCCTGTGATAAGGTGCCTAGAGATCTAATATAGAGGGTCTTTGATAAAAAATAAGACAAATGGATATATTGACACAATGAAGGCCATATATGATGGATGTGTGACTACAGTAAAATGATTGCGGGAAAAGCAAATGAATTTTAAATTACTGACGGTAAACATTAAGCCAGTATATTTTTGGCTTAATTATGGATGAAATGACAAGACATTCAGAATGAGATTCCATGGTGCATGTTATTTGCTGATAATATTGTTTTAGTTGATGAAACTAGAGAAGGAATAAGTGCTAAATTAGAGGTTTTGAGGAAGTTCTAGAATTAAAAGACTTTAAGATAAATAGGAATTAAACTAAATATATGGAGTGTAACTTTAGTAAATCTAGAAATACAAATATTTTAGCCAGGAAAAAGGCAGTGGAATTAACTTTGTTCAAATGAAAACTGAAAAACAATTTAGCCAGGATGGAACTATTATATTCAAAAGACCAACATCTCTCGGCTAGGCCTGAGAAACATGCACACACGCACACACCTCCTAAGGAGTAGATGGAAAGATAGACGTCGCCTAACCTCCTGATTATGAAGTTCCTGAAAAAAGCGAAACTTCCAGCAATTGGAACAAGAATGGAAGAACTAGAATGAACCACAAACTTGGCAATATGAGCACCTTGAAGACATTGAGGGAAAAAAATCTACGGAAGGATAAAATCCTCCAACCACAAGTCCTCTTCTTTACTTCGTCATGCAACTAGAGGGTACATCTTTTATTCCAGTTACTGCTTCCACTCTTATGATGATGCTCCAACCACTCACAAACGACCCTCTTTCAGAAGAGGCTTATGAATGCACAGATTGAACCAGTTCAAAGCAACAGCAAAGTCTGCCTATAAAACCTCTAAAGCTTCAAATAACAAACAATTATTTATTTATACACCACTATCAATTACTTAACCTTTATGCAACAGTTGAGTAATAATGCCATGATAGACTAATTAAACTTCACCTACTATCCAAACAATTCTTATCTTTATAGGCGCATAAATATGCAAGAAACCAAGATCATCCATATACTAAAAAACAACCAACATGTATTGAACTTCTTCGGCAAGAACCAGGGACTATTTTGACCTGAATCCAATTATAATAGACAATATTTAAGAGACATCTAACAGCACTCCAAATCGCAGTAACTCAGAAATTTATAAAGTGATCTAAGTAACTGACAATTCTATTTCATTTCTTTTCTAACCAATATTTTTCAAAATGCCAGACCAATGTTTACAACATCCTTTAAATGTGCCTGTCTATATGCAGAACTCATTTTGAGCACATAACAGTAATGGTTGTCTTTCATTCACAAGCCACCAAATGCCTATATCCTGCTAAGACATTTACACGGATCTAGTACAAGAAAAGAAGAACTAACATGCATTCTATTATATGCTATTTTTCAAGATTTATTACTTTATACAAGCGGAAAGAACATAAACACCAAAATTATCATAATCGGTAATAATTGCATCAATTACAAGGAAATCAAAAGAAACATTCTTTAGAAGTAAAAAGAACAGGTTTCAGGTAAAGGACTGCATCCAAGAAGAATTCATTATAACCTGTTGTCCAACAACATCCAGCCTGTCGATGCGTCGAATGGAAAGCTTTCCCTTCGCAGATCGAACCAACAGATAGTCAGACGATGAAACTTTCTGAGGAAAAATGGGAGCCCTATACATGTTAGTTTCAAGACATGGTTGAGTGCAACCAGCTTTTATATCTCCAAGGAAAGGGGATTTATCAGCAGGATCAAGTACGAGGACACTTCCCAAACTGTTGTTTCCATTGCGCAACACCGTTCCAGTTTGATCACTTGGGGCTGATTTCTGATAGTAAGTACACAGTCTGGCACCCATCCCAAGGTTTCCCAGGAGTAATGGTCTTTCCTCACAGTACCTGCAAATATAACGATAAAAATGAATATTGCTCTGAAATTCCCATAAAAGACAAGTAATTACACATGCAAACACGAAGCATAATGAAGAACAAAAATGAAGCTCAAGCTTTCAACAAAAACCCTACAGACCACACAGTGACCTGGATCCACAAGAAAAAGAAAGAAACTCTCTTTGAAATTCTATTAATCAAAAGCACATTCTAGTTAACAGTAATTTTCTTTTTCCCACTTAACAGCCATTTAAAGGCTCCACAAATCTAAAACACAAAGGATGACCTTTTTAAAATAACTTCATCAATAAGAGACCTAAAAGGAAGTGAGTTTGTCTCCATAATCTAAAACACAAAGGATGGCCTTTTTAAAGTAACTTCACCAATAAGTGACCTAAAAGGATATGAGTTTGTCTCTATATAAAAAAATAAAAAGAATATGTGAAGTTTTTAAAACTGGTAATTCTTATTCCTAAAAATGAGAAATAAAGTAAGATGTCCTGTACTAAAACCCTACACCTCAGGAAGGGAAAGAGAACAAAGAAAGAAAGAAAAAAAGAGATATATTGAGTACAATGGCATGATTTTCTCTTGAAATTGATCCTACTCGAGTTGTATAGAACAAGGATTTTCTATTATTTCTCAATCCATTTGAAAGAACAAACAACGAGCACCAAAATTAAATTGAAGTTCTTTACAATACTAAAATAAAAAGACAATACCTCCTCCCTTATTAGAATGTATATTCATAAATCATCAAATTAAGACCTATGATCTTTTTTTTATGAATTATTCTTTGTTGAATTTGCTTAAGACCGAGTTAAAATAATTTCATGCAGGACTTCTATTCTTGCTTCATAAATTTCAGATACGCAAGAATTTCTTCAACTGAATCTTGTTCTTGTCACAAATCTCCTTGTGCTCAACTCTCTCGAGTCATCCTTAAGAAATAGATGCACTTTTCAAAATTCTACACTACCCTTGATTCATTTATCCAACGTACCTAGATAACATATCGCTTGTTCAAAGGGTTGGAGAAATCGATTTTGAGTTGAAGATGCTGTTCTGAGTATCGCTAAATGTTTATGGGTTGTGTCCTCTGGTGCTTTTTAGTGGAATTATTTACCTATTAAAAAAAACAAAAAACAAAACTCTATAAATCAAAATATGTTATTAAAGACAAATTGTAAGGCATAAATTTTTTTTAATTGAAGAGTTTGAAAATCCAAAAACTGCACCTCTTCTGAAGATAAGACTTACATTTGGCTATATTTATGATACATCAATTTCAGTTTCAATCCTAACATAAAGCAAGAAAACAGATCATGTAGCCAATAAGAGAGAGAGAGAAATTAAAAAAAAAAATTGATAATAACAATAGTTGAAGTAAAGATCGTGGCCCACTTTGGAGCATGCATAGTTAAGTTTGAGGTTGATTGAGGTTTATTTTATGATGTCTTATATATGTGTTTTATGTTTTATGAGTCTATAGTATTATTCTATATTCCAGATTTGATGGGCATGACTGTAGTTCCAGTTCATGGGTTACATTTTGGGTTAAGTTATGAGATTGAATTTTTATATATGGCCTTTAGTAGGTTCACATGAGTTCTTTTGTGAAAGAGTCTAAGTTGCCAAATATGAAGCCCAAGTCCTCTTTAAATTGGTCTTACTTAGTGGATTACATATAACTATGTTATGCTTCTTGAACAAGTTTTCAAGAAATTATCAAAAGCATATGGGTCTGTTTGGTTTAGTTCTCTGAAAATAATTTTCCAGAACTCTAAGAACGGAAAACAATTTTCAAAGAACTATAGAAGGTTGTTCCCTGGAATTAGGCATTTTTTAAATTTGGGCCTACTGGTTCAGTAAACTAAGAATGTTTCAAAAAAAGTGAAAAACATAAACAAATTTGAAAATTCGTTTGGTTGACAATTTTTTGAAAAACATTCCCTAAAAATCAAGTTAGTTTCAAAGAATGTCTTTTGTAGTTCTATACTTCTATGAGAACTGTTCTCTTTTCAGTGTCCTTCAAAACTGTTTTCAGAAAACTGAACCAAACAAGCTTTTAATTTTCAAAATACTGTCAACAAACTGAATTCTCAAATTTATTATTTTCCAAATTTTGAGAACAGAAAATTGCTGTCAGAAGACTCAGAAGCAAGCAGGCCCTATGCTTTTTGTGGATTGTGAGATGTCTAAGGGACCCTAGACGGATTTCTAACTTCTTTTTTACAAATACTTTTATTCTTCTAATACTTTGGAAGGCGCAACGATCTGACTAATATTTCTTTGTTTGGCTCTTATAAGTTATAACCCTATTGAACAAGCCCCAACCAATTACTATTTTATCATTCGATCATAAAATGGCAAGAGGAACAAAAACAACCTTCACTATTATTGTTCACAGCAATCAGAACAGCCCCCAAACTTCCTCTTTCCTTGCCAAAAACATCAAGCCCTTACCTTTTTTTTCCAGTTTAAAAACCCTAAAACCCCAATATCTCTAATAAACTTTAAGCAATAAACCCAATAACAATTGGCCAAAAAGACAATGATGCAGTATAAGAAAGAGGAGAGAATAGAGGAGAAGAGAAAAAGTTTGGGGAAGAAGAAGAAATTGTGGAGGAGAAACTTGGACGTGCACTATTCAATAATCAATTCGATCAAACGTAATATTCCAGTGTTCTAAGCCATATATGTAGGCAATTAAAATAAACTCTAATCAACACTACCAAAAATAACAAACCTAAAAATTTAGGAAAGTTAAACGATGATATATAAAATAAACCTTAAAATCATCCTCTGCACCTACTCCTATAGCACGTGGCACATTGGGTTCATCATGATCTCCATCAATTAACCACGACTGAGAAGAACTCGCATCAGAATAGTAAAGTTGGTGGTGTTGTTCCAACATATCTAGATCAATACCGAGAAATTTTAACATCTATAATCCACGTGTCATTTGTATCCTGATGACCTCTCGACAAGATATCGCTGATAACAACCTTGACGAGAAACAATGATCAGACATTCAAGCACATCCCCAATTTGATCTATACTCTATGGCTGAAATGGTGGAAGAACTGGTACTGATGCTAATGAAGATGCAAGCCCACCTGTAGGTATACCTATTGACAAAGCAGAGGTTAACGGGTGTCTTGGTAAGGAAACAAATCCTTCTTTTTGAAAACTGAACTAATACCAATATTTGATGGTAAAGTCAACTGAACATACATTATATCCGAATGATATAGAAAGGTCCAATGGCTCGGATATGCAATTTCTTGAAGGAGTTTTCAGGTTAACACACGGGTGCAAACGAATCATAAAATAATCTCAAATACTAAATTCTTGATTCCTACAATGAGCATAGGAATCTTTTTTGTAATTTTCATTACTTTTAAAGCATTTTTCTGTTGTATGGCATGAACGAACCAGCAGACTTAGTAGGACGGAACTTAAGAGGCAAAGGAGCAAGGTTAGCTGGCAAGGAGAAATATCATAGACAATCTCAGAGGGACACTTAGTAGACTTATTGACCAAACAATAGTATGCAAACTCTGTGGTTGGCAATAACAAATGTCAAATAGTTGAACACTCGCCAACTAGTCACCTAAGCAAGTCTCATAGACTTCGGTCGACAACCTCGGTCTATCCATCAGTCTAATGATGAAAAGTTGAATGGCTGAGGTAAACTTCAAGTTGGTTTCAAAAAGTTACCCTAAGTGTCTTCCAAAACTAACAAATTTGACACATCAATCTAACATAATGATGAGGGCAGTCCATAAAAACTATGTCACATCTAAGGCAACAAGAATTAAAGAATTTGATCTTTGAAAATTATCAACTAAATTAGTATCATGTCCTCCAACTATGTCACATCTAAGGCAACAAGAATTAAAGAATTTGATCTTTGAAAATTTATCAACTAAATTAGTATCATGTCCTCTAACTATTTTTATTAAGTCTAGGACAAAATCAATACAAAGATTTTCCACGGCGTGTGTTAAACAGGAAAAGGGGCATACAATCCAGTGTTCTACTTCCTAGCTTTTAACTAATTGAGAAGTGTGACACTGGAATATAATTCGAGCAACATCACCCTTTAAAGACGGCCAACAAATATATCCTCCACTAGGGCAACTGTCTGATCTCTAGCAAAATGACCAACAATTCCCCCTACATGTAATTCTGAAACTGAGAAATTTCTAATAGATGTGTGAGAAACGCATAGCCTAGCACGAAATAGTTAACCGACTCAAATCACTAAGTCGTATAATCTCAACGGTAGTCATCATGAACTTGTCGAAAGATCATACCAAAATCTACACAAGTGGAATACTCATCCTTCAATTTCTCAAATCCTAGAATATGAAAGCTCATGGCCTGAAGAACAACAACAACTCGACTAAGAAAATCAACTGGTGTATCTTCTGTACCAACGCGATGATTGGGTGCAAAAGTGCACTCCTCAAGAAAAGCAACCCATTTTGCATCTTGGCACTCAATTTTGTTTGGGATTGGAGAAACCAAAAGGCTAGATGATCAGAATATACAACAAATTCTTGAGGTAACAAGTAACAACGCCAATCGCATGATGCCTATACAATAATGTAAAACTCTTTCTCATACGTAGGACAGTTCTACTTAGCATCATTAAACTTTTCACTGAAGTACGTCATGAGTTGACTTTGACTTAGGACACCTCCAATACCAACTCCTTAAGCATTACAGGCAACCTCAAAAACTTTAGAAAAGTCGGGATGTTTTAAAATTAGGAATTCACTAAGTATCACAGGCATCCTCAATTTTATATTTCCATGCTTTCTACAAATGTCTATTAACTTAGTCGTTTCATTTTAGCATGTCCCAACAGTTCATTCTATAATGTGGAGAATTAGGAAACTAAGTATACGTTTGGTACGGAGGAATGAAATGAAGTGGGAATGGAATGAAGCAGAGAATGGAATGATCATTCCCATTCTACTGTTCGGTTGTAGACACGAAATGATGCAAGCAATGATCACTCAACTTTATCAACTCTACTCGGCACCCTGACGTAGTGACTCATGACCTGGCAGGGCTAGATTCATATTTGTACACTGTCCCATGATCGACGCCAGGAAGGGTGTAGTCAAGCAATAATAAGGGCACTACCACAGAGATGTTGAAACCCGATTCCTTGCGGAAACAAGGGAACCTGATCCAGCTACACCTAAACTGTGACGATGGCTCCATATGGGGGAAATGGTTCGAAGGGAGGGCGTCGGCGGACAGGCAAACAAGGAAGGAGAGGAAGAGTCCTGAAGAAATATTGATAGTCTTTCAAGGGAAGTGCTAGCATTTCTCTTCTCTAAGTTCAACTCAAAGGAGCAAGCACCTTAGACTAATGCGGATCCGACCCTTTGAGGCACCTTTACTAGTTAAAGAAAAGACAAGGGCGGGACGGGGTTTGGTGCGCTCTTCTCGGCTCAATGGAATGATCATTACAATTCCAGTTTTCTGTTAAACCAATTTAAAACCTAGAATGGATTTTAAATTAAATTATCCTAAACACACCTCTCAGAGACAAATAAATTAAACTAACAAAATAACAATCTTCAATAATTTTTTAAAAAGAAAATTAATATTTGCACTTTGTTGTTCTAAACAATTGCTTATTTATAATTATGTCATTTTCAGAAAGTAGTATTATTTATATCTTGAGTAGGGCTGCAAACAAGCTGAGCTGAGCTGAGCTGAGCCAAGCCGAGCATGGAGATGTTTAGGCTTAGCTTAGCAATGTGAGAGGGGTGTTCGAGCTCGGCTCGTTTTCAAGCGAGCTTGGTGTGACCAAGTTCGAGCTCAGCTCGCCAGAATTATCACAAACTCAAAGCTTGTTTAGTCATAGACACTTATTTATACACAATACTCACATATATATACTGATCTACACAAAGTTACAAACAAATTTACATACAAAAAATAACAAATCCATAAATACATACATGGAAGAAGCTAGTGCTCATCATTCAATTTCATCCTTATATCATCCTTGAATCTCCATAGCGATTTAGTTGTGATGAACAATCTTCGATCGCTACTCCATCTTGAAGGTGAATATTGCATAGAGAGAAAAGAGACAATGTCGTTGCCGGAAAAGATGACGTCTGAGAGACAAATAGACGTGTCCGGTTTTGTTGAACAAAGGGGTTGATGGAATAGAGAGAATATTAAGGGCTTAGGGTTTGTAAATATTATCTTATACATCTAGGCTTTTATAATACATGGGTTTGGGAAAATGGGCTTGGACCATCTTTTTAAAATAAGAGGGCTGATATAATAAAAATATGGATTATTTAGATTGGGCTGATTTGATATAGACCTTCCATTAGATTGAAATGAAACAATTTGGACTTAAACTCATAGTTATATAATACAATATAGATATATAAATGACAAACAGCCGTGAACCAAGGATCAATCACAAAACACGATAGAAAATAAACAAGCACGAAACACAGAACACAATGATTTACGTGGTTCGGCGATGTGCGTACATCCACAATGAAGATCCGGCAAAAGTTTTCACTATGCAAAAACAAGGAGATTACAAGTTTCAACCACCCAAAACCTAGCTATTTCTCTCACTCTCTTTTCTGCAATTTTCAGTGTTTTCTCTTATCCCACTCCAAATCCTAGATGTTATTATATACTGGACTACAAGGGAGTCCTAAGCAGGGTCCAATACCCGCAATCAAAAAACAGGTCAGAAAAATCCTATTTTTGGAGATTGTTTAAGATTGGCTAGTTTAATGAGCTTGGTTCGTTTATTAAATAAACGAGCTCGAATCGAGCCTTTATGGAATCGAGCTTAAGCTGTTCATGAACAGCTCGGCTCGTTTCTAGCCCTAGTATTGAGTATCAGTTTGATGATAACAGATATTTTAAAACTATAATTTTATGCACCAGTGAAATTAATGAAGCCAAAATGTGCATGTCAAGACAAATAACCAAACACAACCTTAAATCTCAGGAGAGAGAGAGAGAGCATAGCTACAAGAAAATCATACATATATAATGAATATATAAATATTCATTAGTATGAATATATATGAATACACACAACTGTCTATTTTCGGGATTCTTCTTGCAGAGAAGATGCTTTGTCTATTAAAAAAAGACTTTCTCTCACTTGCCTTCTTTTTCACTGATTCCCTCTCTAAAGAATTTGTTTCTTACATTTCCCATTGCCTTTTATTTGACATGTATTAAGGTTCTTTGTTCATCGAATCAAATCTCACAAATAGCCATAGATTTCAATTGCAAATTGGTGTTCTGTTTAATTCATCTTAAACCAGCCAAGTTCAAAACTTTGTAGCGAAGAGCTTGACATTGCTCGACATAGTCGAGGTTGATTTAAAAAAAATTATTGTGTTTTAATGCCATATATATATATATACACACACATATTCACACAACATTATCGTTCTTCTAGATTCTTCTTGTAGAGAACCTGTCTTGTTGATTAAAAAATAATAATTTGTTGCCCAAAGAGAGAAAGAAAGCGAAATACATATATATATATATATATATATATATATAGAGAGAGAGAGAGAGAGTCGGTGGATAATGCTAATCAGGAATTTGTACAGTTACTTGTAACTGGAAAGAGAAAGATAGAGAGAGAGTCAAGAACGAATGTCGAAGAGCAGAGCTGATTTCGGACAGTGCTTGGTCGCCGGCCGCCGTAAATGGCCAATTTCAGATGCAACAGTGGTGGATTGAGTTCTGAGAGAGGGAAGCATCAAGGACCACAACTGCCGTCAATGGCTGATTTCAGACCCAACAGTGGTGGTTTGAGTTCTGAGAGAGGAAATCGTTAAAGACCCAAATGTTGAAGAAGAGGGTTTTTTAACTCGAATATATTTTTTTAAGTGGGAATGGAATGGGCATTCTTTAGGATGAAAAGTGGAATGGTCATTTTAGTTTTTTGTGGGAATGATCATTCCAAGAATAGTCATTCCAACTTTAAAATTTCTTACCAAACCAAAGAAAGGGAATAAAAAGGTTGAATGAGTATTCTATTCTATTCCTACATACCAAACACAGCCCAAGATCCTAGAGCGTCGTGTGAGTTTGGGTCAGAGGTAATTAGGAATTCTTAGGATTAGAGTCCAGTAAGCCTATCGTAAGGTGTTAGAGCTTGGGAAATTCTTGGGATCTGTTCGGTTCTATGGATATTCCTCGAATTTTCTTTTTAATGGGTTAGGGAAATATATACTGTAGAAATTAAATAGAGAAAATACAAATAAAAATAAACATCTCAACAATAATGGATAATCTAAACTCTTGATAACTATTGTACATCTTGAGATTTTAAAAACCCCAAGGAATCTGACTGAATCAAGCTTACAAAACCGAGAGCAGATATAAACACTGTTATGGATAGCTTGCTCAACGGAAATGAGGAAGCTGACAAAATATGTGGAATCAATTGAACTTCCCCTTCAATCCCTAGCTTGGTTGAAGAACCGACGAGCAAATATCCTAATATTGTGTGAGCCGTGAGGGATTTAGGTTTCGATTTTGTAGTGAAGAGGAGAATGAGGGACCAGAGTAAGCTAGCTGAAGGGCTGGAGTTAGCTAGTTGAAAGTGCGGTCGATGGAGATATGCTTTCCACGGAGAGGGATGGGCTGCAGCTATGAGGTAGTATTGATTAGGGTAAGGGAAGGAGAACAAGAGAATTAGGGTTGGAGTAATTTAATGACATAGTGGAAATAGCTTACCAGAATTCGCAATTAGGGGTGGCTTAAATGATGACTCAAAGAATGGCTGACAGATTTAGGCTTGATAGAGGGTTGCGGATGTGAGGTCAGGTAACAATTCAGACAACAATGATTTTTAGGTTAGAAAAGGAGATATGCATAAGTTTTATTACGTGTAGATAGTTCCACGGTGAATATGAACAACAAATCAAAATGAAGCTTTATGTGCATATATAGTAATTGATGGATCAGTTCGGACCGCATCGATTTGTTTGGCCATAAAATTGTGAACCAAATCATTCTGAAAGATTCAAAGAATCATGGAACCGGGACCGAACTGATAGTCCTTCAGCACAGAAACAATCCGCACGGTTTTGATCTGATCACGGTTTGAACTGGTCCAGCGTGCACCCCTACCCGTGATCTCTCTCAAAAGAGACTATCCTTTGCTAGGATTCCCCAACTTGAGAAGTCATCTAAAATCGGGAAGCCTATAGAATTTCCCAAACTCTAACACCTTACAATAGGCTTCTTCTAACTAATTAGGCGAATTCAAGTTGACTTCTCTCTTAATTTATGGTCTCAACCCATTTATAAATTTAGCAACTGCGACCCAA